>OY796885.1:23074123-23453091 GCA_963680785.1 Diplosoma virens | reverse complement strand
ATCTCGATCGTCAAGCGAGAGACAACCGGCTGCAACATCGCGACAGCCGCTACGGAGATAATCAACGCCGTAGTTACGATGATTATCAAAATCGTAAGCGAGGACGAGACCACCCCAGAGATGCTTCTCCGTCCAGAGGATCTCTAAACCGGAGCAAGCGCAACTCGTCAATCTCCTGTCAACACTCCGGATGAAGGAGATGCCACCCCTGTTCGTGACGAGCGGCCCCCACCAGATGAGCCCGTAGAAAAGCGGCCCGTCGTCACTCGGCGAGCAGGCGATTTGACGAAAGTCGGCAAAAAGCCTCGGCGCGAACAAAAAGTCGGAGAGCGTCGATCGATCGAAGCAAAAACGCTCGATTTCGCCTTCTAAAAGAGATTCAAAGTCTTCTAGCTCACGTTCAAGCAAGAACGAAAGCTCGAACAAGGTTGACAGATCGGGAAAGCGGAAAACCGACGCCTCACGCGATCACAAAAACGATACGTCACGCGACAGTACTACAAGATCGAAAACGTCGGACATTTCCAAAGAAAAATCATCCAGCAGAAAAAAAAGCAATGAAAAAAATGATGATAACGATGATAAAATGCATAACGCTTCATCAAAACCAGTTAAATCTGACGACGAATCGATGGCGGAACAACCACATGCAGAGGAAAAAAAGAAAAAAGCAATTCAAGTTAACGACAAAAGTGACGGAAAAGATCGTGGTGACGATGATAAAACGCAAAGCACGTCAACTTTGCCAAAACCAGAGAAGTCAGATGATGATGATAAGTTTGTGAAGCAACCGGAAGAAGATAAGAAAAAAGAAAAAGTAGAAGAAGCAAAGACGAAAAATAATGAAAAACTTGAGGAAAACGATAACAAAGAACGAAACCCAAAACCAACCACAGACGAGGAAGTGAAGGCTGTGAAAAAACCACAAGCAGATAAAAAGAAGCAAAAAGTGTCTGAAGTGAAGAAAGAAAGTGAAGAAAAAGCTGATGCTAATGATGATAAACTGCAAACTACATCACCTTCATCAAAACCAACCAAGTCCGACGAAGAAGCGAAGTCCACGAAACAGCCGCAAGCGGAAAAAAAGAAAGAAAAAACGACCAAAATAATAAAACTAAATCGCGACAGACAGAAGCAAACCACCAAAACAGACGCAGCTATCAAGCAAAACGCAAAAGGTAAAAAGCCGAGCACGAACGCCGACGCCACTTCGAAATCGACTGTAACCCCCAAGACCGAATCGACGTCAAAAAGAAGCGACACCAGCGGACGAACCGGTTCGAAACCGAAGTTGATCGAGTACGATGGAACCGGACCGCCACCTGCTGGCGACGAGCTAGTAAAGATCACCATTCCCAAATCGAAGTAAATAGTAATTTTATGTTTTAAAGACACGCACGAAAAGTGACGAAACGAAATAAACAAGGAACATTCTCGAACCACTCGCATCCACTAAATGATGGGGTATACAATAAAAAACTAATCTCTCCTTTAAAACTATCACTAACCTGAAATATAATACAGGGAGCCTCAATCATATCAAGCACTATTAAAAACATACTGCTAACCGTTTAGACGAGGCTCTGCGCGTTGCCACTGGCTGCACACGAGACACACACACCTACGTTATAAAACTAATGTTCGTCAGATGGTCATACATCTCAAACTTCATCCACTCAACCAGCTGCGTTACTTAATGCAAAATCCACATCGCCTGCCTTCGACACTGGCACGCGTAAGAACTCAACAAATCGTCACTCCTACGAAGGTACACACAAACGCCACAATGCCCGCTATACAGGGTGACCCGTTTATTAAATCTTTTAACATTAATAGAATTTCAAGAAATTTGATCGACTGTCGGCAGCGTGGTCGAGTGGTTAAAGCACCGGACTGATGATCAGCATGATCTAGGTTCAAAACCCACTTATGCCATTCTGTTGTGTCCTTGGGAAAGACACTTTACGGCACTTTCCCCTGCTTGGTGGTCTTGACAAGCAGTACTAAATTGCAGTAATATCTCTACTAACTTACTAGCGGACAGCAATATCTTGGCATCTCCGGAAGCAGGTCGGGGTAATTGCTTACCCTATGTTTAGCGCCTCCGTCGCTTTCCTGCGAGTCAGGAGGATAAATATAGAGATTAAAATAAAAAAAATAAAAGACTTAAATATCAATCTTTGTACCATCATTTCTCAAAGTTTCGGTTATTTTGGTAGCTTTGCATTAAAGTTATGTAATGTTTAAAATATGCTCCAAATGAGCGCAACAGCATTGGGGGCAAACTTGCAGACGTCACGCAAAATTGTCAATCATTTCAACATATTTCTCTTTTGGGATTTCTCAAATTTTTGCTGTATTTAATGCCTTTACTTGATCAATGTTTAAACATTACAGAACTTTAATGTAAAGCAACCAAAATAACTGAAACTTTGAGGAATGATGGTACAAAGATTGATATTTACATCGACCAAGTTTCTTGAAATTCTATTAATGTTGATAAGATTTAATAAAATTTGTATGGATTCTGTTTTTTTTGGGTCACCCTGTACTTTACACGCTATCACTGTAAAAATTTCTTTGCAAGCAACTGTCATCTAAAGAGTAAGACTATAGGTTGGTTTTTTTAGAGAATTAAGAAATGCATATCCGAGACCGATAACGCTTTGGAGGGGTGACAGCAGCATTTTAAAAATTTTTTCCCAAAAACACAAACCACTAATGCCTTGAACATTTGTCAGGCTGAAAATTCTATCTATGAGTTCGGTTTGGCAAATGTAACAGATTTTTACTCGAAGTAAACCCAAAAATTCGTTGCAAGTGGTTGCGGATGAATATATCTTTAACTTTAAATATAGACGTGAGTTCTTTTTTCGCTGTTCCCGTTCACCCTTGGTTAACAATCTTGTATTGCAGATGGGAAGAATCCGACGATGAAGGTCGAGAAAATCGTTCTGCTCCTCCGGAAGCAAACGAAGAATCGAAAAAGAGCGAACCGAAACCGACCAAAGGAAGACGGATTCGCATCAAGAGGAAGTCTCCGCCAAAGTCCAACGAAGAATCGGTCAAAAAAAGTCAGTCCGTGGAAACTCCCACCGAGAAGTCGAAATCACATGTTCAAAGCGCTGTGAAGAAAATTGATTCTCCTGCTCCTTCCAAAGACGTCATCCCCGATGCAAGAATGGTGATTACGTTCAGGAGGAACTCGCGACACAACGAGGAACAAGGAAGGCGCGTGTCGCTCGGAAACACAGATGAAGCGAGATTCGAACCAGTTTACGCCGAAGCAACGTCTTCTCCTGAGAGTCGTTCATCCGGTAAAGTGTCATCGAGGAGCACACTCCTCCGAACTGCAAGCAGAGAAAGCAGAGCACAAGATGATCCCGATGCCTTAAAATTGTCGGAATACTCCAACTTCAGTAACGAAGGTTCTGAGAAGTTGAGAAAGCAATCAAAAAAGAAGAAAAAGAAAAAGAAGAAGCGAAAGCTGCGATCGCAAATATCAAATAACGATGAGGAAGATTTAAGAAAAAAGTCCTCGCGATCGTATGATGATTCGCAAAGTGACGATCGTGCATCGAGCGACCACGAGCGACGCTCCCAGCGCCGTAACCTTGCTGACGATCGCAAACGTCATCGCAGGGAGTCGTCGATCGACGAAAAGTCGCAAAAAAAAGAAACAAAGAAAAAGCGTCGTGACGAGTCACGTGAGAAGCTTGCCCGTAATAGTTACGAATCAAAGTCGCGTGAAAGGCGCCGAGAGCGAGATCGCGACTACGGCGAAAGACAGGATGACCGATACGACCGATCACGTGATAAAAGACGAAAAAAAGACAAGCGACAGAAGCATCGCCGTCGCCGAGATTCGAGCTCAGAATACTCGGATGCCGACATCGACGTGCGTTGAGTCGCATACACGTGCAACTTGTCGCGATGTCTGGATGCACTCAAGGTTGGAGCCGACGTTGGCGGCCGGACTGTGGCTCCCTCCCATTTTATCCACTGCTTTAACGGGTCGATGAAATCTACTGTGTCGTGCAAACACCAGCGTGGTGTGATCGAAAGCTTAATGTTATCGTTGCGTTTACCAGCGTCGTCAGAAAAAATAAAATAATTAGTTTACGTCTTGTTGTCTGAAGTGTTTCCGGAAGTAGAGTTAGGCTCCGTCAACTGACAAATTCGCTTCAATTTAGAATTTCAATCGAGCATGGAAAGAACGTAATTGCTTTGAAATTTTTAACGATTTTATTTTTGATCGGACCATTAACCACCTCTTAACTAGTAATCTATGTCGTACTTAATCGATCGAGATTGATTTTCCGACAAGTAAATGTAAAACGCCACTTAGCAGCAACGCTTAACTATTGGTCGGAATGTTTGTGATAAAATGTCCTAACCAGAAATTCGTTAAATCGCGTCAAAGCGTTTCAGTGAAAGCTGATTGAGTATTAGATGAAGATCGTAACAACATTGTTTTTATTATAACAGTAAGATGTAAACGTTCTAGAATGAACTTTATGCCATGTTTAATTGTTAGTGCAACCGAACTATGTTTTTATATAAACCAAATTGCCCATTCGAAATTAATTAATGAACGGCTTGGCATAACTTATTTGTAAAATATCGTCTGTCATTGACAATAAGGTCAATACGTCGAGACCTGGCAAGTTCGATACTTTAAACGTTTTGGAGAAAAACCGTCTTATGTGAGTAAGTCTTTGGTGGCAGGAAACTTTTGGTTAGAATGCGCAATTGTATATAGTCTTCGACCTAGATGGTCTTGGGTATTTTAGCCCCTTTTAAATAGGACGCCGAGGTATATGAAAATAATTGGGTCATTATCATTATCAAACAATTCGCAAGAAAGCTGATCCTGACTCGCAAAAAACAACAAAAATAAATAAACTTTAACTAACTTAATAGTTTTCACTGTTTGAAAAAACTATTTTACGAACTGCCCTCAAGCTAGAATTTCCAACGCTGATGTAAGCTACAATTCGAGTTAAATTAATGTTACACTTTTTTTCGCTTTCACGCGCAGGCTTCAAGTGTAAGAGTTTAGCTGATGGATCCATCTAGGCCTCTAACAGCTTACCTTTTATTGAAAATGTGCGTTCTCATGCGCCTGCGGATCGGTCTGCCTAATACCCTAATATTACCTAGCAACAAGTAAATTACAAGAAAATTAGGATAAAACTACTATATAAACTTTTATTCGGTTTTCATGTGTTTCGCGTTATAAAGTAGAAGAATGAAAAAACAAAATAATTCATGCGTTTGGTTGAATGAGGTCAATATCACGCGTATTGTTAATTTAATATAATTTTATCTCTATAACTATGCTTCTGATTCGCAGGAAAGCGACTAAGGCGCTAATATATAGGGCCACCAATTACCCACGACCTGCTTCCGGAGATGCCAAGATATTGCTGTCCAATTGAATTTTTTTTTTTTAGTTTTAAAAAGATATGACTGAAATTTAGAACTGCTTTCCAAGACAACCAAAGCAGGGGAAAGTGCCGTAAAGTGTCTTTTCCAAGGACATAAAAAAATGGCGCGAGTAGGTTTTGAACTAAGACCATGTTGATCACAATCATGGTGCTCTAAGCACTCGGCTGCCGACAAAATAGTTTAATCTCCTAAAAAATTTAAAGTTATAAGTCCGTTGCTTTAGGATTTACCATCTCTGGAAAATTGAATAATTGCCTCGCGCTAAAAAAGGCAGATCAAAACTAATTATTTTTGTTCAACGCTTTCAGTTTAAATTCTTATTGATTTGTGTTTAATAACGTTTTATAGAGGAAGTAGTTAAAGAAATGAAACTATGCTGACTATAAATCCTTTGCAAATGCAAACTGCTTTAGTTAGTCTACAAAAAATTATTCAAAAATTAGTTAACATTTAAAAAACGTCAACAAACGGTCAAAAAAATATAATTTGTTTTCCTTTCATCAAAACAATGAAAGCTTTTGTTACGTCACATGTAGCTGCTTTTAGTTTTACCATTCTATTCTATTTTATCCCCATGGCAGGGAAGAAAAATTACTGACCCACTTGTCACACCGCAAAACAATTCATAAAGTTCAATGGTTCATTGGCCTTTCCAAAATTTCAGGCGTTACAATGACACATTTGTCTTTTTATCGTTTCAAAAATATAAACGACATGTTTTCTACAACATGTCGAACAAAATGCAATAAAAGTAAAACCAAAATAAAGGTGTTTGAATATGCTTTTAACAATATCCATTCTGTCTTTGACCAACTAATTTTTTTTTTTCAATAAACTTTTGTTTTTTGACCCGCTCTGTAAAAAGAATCTGCCATAAAAAGAAATCCTCTTATAATATGATCTTTTGTGGGTCATTGAACTGCATGAAAAGAAACAACAAAAGACTGAGAAAAATTACGGAGCGCCCTGGTAGTCTCCGTTCAACTTCGGTCCTTGTGACGTTGCTGCAACGGAAATGGCATGCGGCCAGGTTTTTCTCTGTTTAACTCTCTTATCAAGCAACTCTAAATTGCTTTCGTGTTTTAATACTTTTTATTTTAATGTGTATATAATCATTAAATGGAGGCCTATTTATCTCTCTCTGACTTGCAGACTTGCCACGACAAAGGACTTGCCACGACAAAGGACTTCAAGCGATCTAAAAGATGTTAAAGAAATGCAAAGATATTGGTGGTGGGTTAAGCCCTTTTATGATTTACGGGACCAACAATCCAACATGTTCTCTGAGAGAATTGAATTAAACTTTAATGTCTGTTGACTAGAGCAGGGTTTCCCAAACTGTGTGCCGTGAAAGGGATTGAAGTGTGCCGCGAAATTTTCGTGTTTTGACAAAAAGCCATAGATAGAGTCTTGGTCTATCTTTTTTTTTTACAGAACATTTGATTTTAGAGACAAAAATAAAGAAATTGCAGTGAGATTCAGCATGACAAGCTTTTTGCGGCCCAGCGACTTTGGCTTGATTTAAAATTTGGCCCAAATTAAAACAAGGTTGGACACAGTGACGGATATTTAAAGTTAGGGGCCCGAGGTAAGGATTTCCAAAAATTGTTGTTCTTTAAAAAAAGGAGGGCTTTGATCTCGTATTTCCCTTATTTTTCCCAAAATCATGGTGATTTCTAAAAAAAATAAAAAAGGTCTTCACTTCGATTTGATCTCATATTTCGCTATTTTTCTCCCAAATCATGGTGATCTCTAAAAAAACATGTACAGCAAAATGAATCTATATGCGGTATTTTCAAGGGGGCCCCTGCCTCATTCGCCTCACCCAATATCCACCACTGGTTGGACATCCCTGTTGTACCTTGTATTAAAACAATTTCTGTAGGCACACCCTTTCATTAGATGTTACTGTTATATATTAAATATAATTTTTGTATGTAAACTTGAAGAGTGTATTTAGTATTGTAAGTGTGCCGCAGCTTTTGTCTTCATAATGTAAGTGTGCTGCAGGAAAATTCAGAGTTTATTAGTGTGCCGTAATGAAAAAAAGTTTGAAAAGCACTGAACTAGAGGAAGGCTTGCAACGGCTGCCGAGTAAAAGGGACAAACTAACTAAATGCTACATAACAAAAGTTCAATAAAAAAAGTCGCCCTATTTTACTGGACAATATACACGCTGTGATTTATTTGGACTTAAGAAGAAAAATGTAATCCTCTTTATTAATCATTTTATTTATCGATTCTTGATTCTTTATTTTATTTATTAATTAAGAAGAAAAATGTGGTCTTCATAAAACAAAGGAAAGTATCATGATTTGATAACGTTTTCAACAAAATTCAACCATTTCTTTTCAAAATGTTTGGAAAAGATGTTGTAAATTTTAAAAATATTGGAAAACTATAGCTAGTATTTTCTTCCGCTAATAATCCTTTCTTTTGTTGATTGAATAAATACTGTTGTCATAAAAAAATAATCAATTTAAATATGTACCTTATATTCAAGGCTTAACCATCAGCTTTATCCACAAATCTGTTCAACAAAAGAAAAAAGATTTTTTGCTCGTATCACATCATTTGTTCAAATGCATAATTAATTTATCAGGTAAAGGGCAGTATCGTACTCGTATCTAATACAAACATGTCAATATTTTTGTTGAGAGAGAGAGTGAAGTCATTTTTCAAAGGAGAAAGCGTCGTCAAGTGCGCGATGATACTCATCTAAGGGATCATTGTTATGCTAATAATCGTAATATAAAAACGACGTGTTTTTTCAAAGAAAATAAGAGATCGTCATTATGCGTTTGCAAAGGAAGCCGAGTGCAGAATGTCGTTTTTGTGCGTAGAATTGAAATTCACCGCAAGCTGTTCTTTTCTCACGATTCTTGACGCAGCTTGTTTTGATCAGGTTTTTATCAATTTTTTTTTTTTTTTTTTTGACGAGAAAAATGTGAACTTTGTTTGTTTACAAAGTTAGGCCTATCTCTCAAAATTAGCAAAGCTAATGGTTTTTGTTGACTTTTGAAAAGGAAGGCGAGAGAAAGGATTATAGTAAAGGAATTGACAGCATTGGACAAAGTTTCAACTCATATAAAGAACGAAGTTATCCAGTAGCGAAAATAGTTTCAAAAACATTGCAATTACAAGAAAGAAATAATTCAGTTAGAACCGTCATGCACAGTTTTTTGCTATTACCCGCCGCATTGCAGAGATACATTTAACTAACGGCTTTTAGCGAGTCAAGATGAATTACGTAAAATTAAGTATTATACGAAGTAATATTTACAGATTCCCATTAAAATGATACAAAAACAGCAATTTAAGTAGTTTAAAAAAGCTGTAATTGCTATTTGTCATCAGTAGTTGGATTAAAATCTCGCTTTTGTACCATTAATTTGTAATGCTTGTTTACGTAGAAAAATCGCGTTTCTTCGTGGCGATCGATGCGTAAACAACTTGACATGCCTGTACAAAACTACATTCCTAAAGCAACTATTAAAGATTTTGAAATGCAGGTCAAGCGCTATTATCCGAAACGCAATTATCCGTAACAAAATCATGTCTCCCAAATTTTCGGCGATTTTCTGTAAAATTTCGTATTGAAAAAGAAATTTCCGAACAAAAAATATCAGTCTTAAACTGTTAAAATTACTTGCCAGCGTCAATACAAACGGCAATTATTATGGGTAATCGGACCATGCCATTTAATAAAGTGATATACCAACAAGCAACCAAACAAGTTCAGCCGAACATGACCCCAGCAAATAGGTTTCAACATGATGATACTCGCATTAAATTTTAAGCAAACCTTGGGTATCAAAAGGATTTAAGGACCATGACATCACCAGTGAAATCGATTATTGGTAAACTCAATTATTCGAATGAATTCCGTATCTCCTGATCATTACAGATAATCGGGTTTGACCTGCATAAGTTTTCAATTTAATTACATGACGATAATATTCTATTCATACATAATTTCAAATTGGCAAATTTTTCTAAAAATCATTTAGATTAGGCAGTTTTGAACTTGGAGTTGCTTGTCGCTAGGTGGGGTGGACAGAATATTTAAAGTAAGCCCATTAATAGCTGCTCAAAAAATCACGTAGTTTTTCGTGAGTAAAATTTGATGAGACCAAATTTGGACTTTATTCAAAGGTTTGAATTTATTTTGACTCCCAAAAATTATCAAAAAGTTTGGAAAAACCATGCAAATGTTTATGTTGGTTTAATGATCTAACCAAGTTTTGAGAAAATCTTGGCTTTATTGACTTTAGCAAGCCCTAGTCATATACAATATAATTTGCTGCAAAAAGAAAAAAAATTTAATTGGATTAAATTTGCGATAAGTTAAGTGTGTGACGTACGAGTATGGCTGTAGGTTCGAAATTTTGTCGAAAAAAGATTTTAGAAAAAAACTTTTTCCACCATAGACACTTTTAAATCTAATCTATTTCATTATGAAAAGAGTACAAAAATTCATTACTTCGTTCATTTGTGGAAAACCTAAGTGGTTTGCAAGGTGACAGTGAAAATAATTTGCTGTTAAATTAGAACAAGTTTAATGAAAAACTTTCAGTTTTTAGCTTGTTTGAAGCTGTATCAAAGTCTTATCCGATTGTCACTAAAATTCTATTTTTGTTTAAAACCTCACGCGCTTTGCTCTTTTCCTACGGAAACATAATCTTTTCCGCGTAAATACGTTTATTATTGACAAGTTGTCCTGAATCTTTTATGGTGTTTTTGAAGAATTGGTTTTTAAATGAATCAGCTGTCGGATTTGTTGTTGTCTGGTCGGATTTAATTTGGTGACGTCATACCGGCAGTTGAAGCGAGAGCAAGCCGGATCTTTGAGCTTTTGTGAATCTCCACTTCAGTCGAAATAAGTGTCACAGTCCACTTCGAGTTGGTCTGCTAACATGTAGGCATTGTTGCAAATAAAAGTAAAACAAACAGATGAAAAAAAATTTTTAGATTTGGCCTAGGCGCTGAACGAAAACCCAATAAAAAAGATGCTTTTGTTTTCTTTTTGTTCAAACACTTCTAATGTGATTTAGTTGGAAATCACATTTTTGTGTGCGCTTGAACAAGCTTCAGCCAAAGCTTATTTTTTAATCGCACGTCGTCAATAATGTTTGTATGTAATACAATTACTTTATTACTAGACCACTAACTCGTACGTGAAAGTAGAAATTCATTGTTGAATTATGCATGCGTTTGGAAGTGCTGAGAGGCGTTACCAAAAGTTTTGTTATATCAAGCGGAGAACTTCGTGATGCTTCGCTGAAAATGAGAATTAATCCTGGAAAAAGTGCTGCTAACCCAATGAAGGTTTTGTTATTTTGCCCAGGAATAAGATTTGTTGAGTGATATGTTGGCTACCATTAAATAGATTCAATGCACTTTCAATAGTTAGTAGTTGGAAACCGAATTTTAACATATCTTATTAAATTACAGTTTTTTGCTAAAAGAAATGGAATAAACTTTTAGAACGATTTATTAACTACCTGCCAAGATGGTATTCAAATTTTCGTAAAGATATTTTACCGATTTTGCTTTAACGTTAAAAGATTAGTTAAAAGTTATTTTGGTTCTTTCAATGTAGTTTTGGCACCAACGTCAGTTTGTTCAAAATAAATGAAATAACATTAAGTCTACACAAGAACATAACTTGAGCTGTTTTCAAGCTAGCAGAGCATTTGCTAACATCAGTTTTGATTTTAGATAAAAATTTTTGCGGCCAATTCGCTATGCTACGAGCCGAATGTTTTAAAAATTTTCTTTGTTATGCTTCGCTTAAATTTCAGATTATCTTGTTGTTCAGCATATTTTAAAGTGATAAATTGATCGTAATCATTTGACCTCAACCTCATTGCTGCCTGACTCTATGGACTTTAACCCTCACAAACAACAGTCTCCAGACGTGTAAGTGTCAAACTCTTTGTTATAGGAAGATTTTTGCTGAGCGCAAAAACTCTAAAGATTTGTTTTCTCTACGAAAAATAAATAAATAAAGAAAATGTTTATTTATTTATTTATTTATTCTTTCGTAGAGAAAGAGCCCAAAGGGAGAATAACTTTGAGTGATCATAAAATTAAAAACAGCCATAAAACTTTGAATTATTTTTCCAATTCAAGATAATGCTTTTTGGTTCTAAACTTCATGACTTTTTTTAGTTTTATAAGCAATTTGATTTGAAAAAAAGATTGTTTGTTTGGACCTACTTAAACGTTGTCAAATTTTTAATAAAAATCAAAGTACTTGATGAACAATTTTTATTGTTGGCCTTTCGGCTAAGCAAAGAAAGCATACGCTCAACATAAGCATACCAATACAGGGTTGACCATGATATTGAGCTAAACTGACTTGCAGATTAAAATAAGTTTAATCTAATGGTTTTATAATATTATATTTTCGGCTACCAGTGAGCTATATGCTTACCTACGTTTAGCCATTGGTCGTCAGCTTAAATTAAGTCTTCATAGTGCCATATTGTTAGTAGGCCTATATAAGCTTTAGTTTGTAAAAATTTTAGGCCTACGTAAGTTTTGGATTTTGTTAAATTTTAGTTAAAACTTCCTTAAACAGTTTTTCGTTTTAATAATAATTAACTCTTTAGCTTTATTAAGTAAGCTATTGAATTTACAAATAATTGAAAAGAAATAGTCAAGCTACTTAAACTTTAGAGGTACCGTCCAACATTTGTTTAACTTAAAAGTTTTTTTGGCTTTTGTCTATAAAACTAATTTAATTTTGCTTAAAGTTTCAATTGGTCCTGTTTGTGTTTAGTTATGACAGTTTATTGGACGTTATAATATACGATTCTGTGAATTACAAATGATTATTAAAATAAAAAATTCAAGCAATAATAATCACGCCAGAGGGAAGAACAGCATCATGTTTAACAAAATCATTGAAAGCAAGTAAGAACTAATGCTTTAGCACACGAACGAGAGCTGTAACAGCAAATAATGCATTGAAATAAATGAAGTAGCATTATAGTAAAAAACGAACAGGGCCAGTTACATGGTGCAGAGGTCAAAGCAATGAAACTATGTGAAGTTTTCGCGCTTATCCTTCTTTTCGGAAAAAGATTTTTTGATCAACTGAATTGATAAGCACTTCTTTAACAAAAAATATTGAAAAGTGAAAACAGCTTACGCAACTGAATAACGATATTTTGGAAATTCCAACAAAAATGAAAATTATTTTGTTGACGATTGTTTTTAAAAAATGGTTTCGCCGTAGTCTTGCAAGTCTATGAGAACAAATAGATCCATATAACACCATGATTTATTAAAACCACACCGACTTATATTACATTAAGGCTAACAGTATATTGTGGTATCGCCAAAGACAAAACAAAACTTTTGTTCTTTTTAGAGAAATTGCTCGGCCCGAAAATGGACTGGCTTTGTCACAGAAGCTGAGGATGGTCGTTCTCGGTGCCTCTCGAACCGGAAAAACGCAGCTCATGTCGCGTTTTCTCGGTGAAAAATTTAGGTGAGTCACTTGTACATGTTATGTTTCCAAGATGAGTTTTGTCTATAGTTGTATTCATTGCTTGTTAAATGGAAATGTTGACGTTTGCAGTCAACGAATTAAAACAGCAATTAACAGCAATATTTATCCAATTTTTTTTAGAATGGTCCAATATATAAGAATAAATTTAATACATTTGATTTACTTTTGCAAATTTAATATCAGCTAAAACACTGAAGCAGAGTATTCAAATAAAAACTTTTTTCAATCAAAGCGCGATTTTTATTCTTTAGATTTTAGATAAACCAAAGGTAAAATTGCAAACTCAGCTAATATTTTTTTTCTTATTTGATTCTAGACTTGGTATGTTGTATAATGTACCGTAAAACGGGGTGACAAATACCACTGTCAAAAAATTATTTTCTCTATCATTTCAAGTTAAAAGTTATCTTCATTCTATTTTCAAATCTATGTTTTTTAAATTTTAAAGTTGAGTATAATTCTTCTTGATTACTTTGTAAAAAAATAGCGTTTTTGTAATTGTTTTGCATCTGACTACAATAATTTAAAAACAGCCGGCTAAAATTGGAAAAATTTTCACGAAATTTGACCCTTGAAAACTTTGATATATATCTCAAATATTGTTTTAAACTTTTACATTTAATTCTGCGTTAATTGGTAACTTTAATTATAACGAAAGTGAGGTAGTTTTTAGATATTGTAAATGAGTCCCCTTAAGGGTCATTTATGGGGTGAGTTTTGTCACCCCGGACTGCATGAGCAAAAATGGGGTGACAAAAATTACCAATAAATTGAAGCAATTTTCTTCTCTTTATCATATTTACAATATTTTTTGAGTTTAACAAGCCTCTTCACGTTGTGCTGGAATGCTTGCGGTCTCATCATGCCAAGATCGTATAAAACAAAACCTGGTGCTCGGCTATACCTGGCAGAGCGACCTGTTACCAGGGTTGTGGAGTCGGAGTCGAGGAGTCGATAGTTTGAGGGAGAGGTGGAGTCGGAAGCCAGTTAAAGAAGATCTCATAGATGCCACGCTTTTTTTTTAGAGTTAATATGTGAATTATAAATGATATTTTTTAAAGTTATGAATTTTGGTGTAAAAAACATTTTCAGATGTCTTTTAAGGATAAAGTAGGAGAAACTTTCCGAGGTGTGAACTCGGAGTCTGAAAATTTTTATTCTTTAGGGTTGGAGACGGAGTCAAAGTTTTATTTGCTTGGAGTCGAAAATTATTTTACCAACTCCACAACCCTGCCTGATACCCTACAAAAAGCATAAGAAGAACCTAAAATCATATGAACTTAACTTAGGTCAAAGCAAGAGATTTTCTTAAAGTTTTTGTCACTCTATAGCGAGGTTTACAAATACCAAAAATAGTGCTTGTTTTTGTCACCTGACCCCGGGGTGAAAAAACCACCACGATTTATACCCCAGAATGTCATGAAAATGCGATCAAAGCTTTAAATTTTTTTTAATTCGACAACATTCATCCTTCCCCTAATCTAAAACTAATAACAGTACAAGTTACGCAAAGTTAAAGAAACTATGAACTAAAATAGCCTCAAAAGTGGTTTTTGTCACCCCATTTTACGGTAACGATTAATATTATGAAATTAGTGACACTTACATACCAACGGTCGAAGAATACTATCGCAAGATCTACACTATACGAGGAAGAACTTATCAACTTGACATTTTGGAAACAGCTGGAATGACTTCGAATTCCATCAATCAAAACATTACACTCATGACAGGTATCAATTAATTTTGTCTTGCTTTTTTTCTGTCAAAGTTACGGAGTTGAAACGTTTAAGGTTTGAGTTTTACTTTGATTTTTGGGTTGCCGCACAAAAATTAATATTTTTTGGTCAGATCTTGCGAGGTCTTCGTTTAGTTAAAAATCAAACAAAATGATGCTCAACCGTAGTAAATTGTTGTGCAATTAATATTGCAAATAAAGTTTATTTTTCTTTCCTATAAAAATATATCGATGACAACTGCTTAACCTTAAAAAATAAAACATTCGAATTTGATTTTATTGCAAGCAATTCTTTTTCTAATTTAAAGTTAAAATCCAACTGTGACTTAGCTCGATTGAGTTATTCAGCAAATTTTACAATTCTACATATTGAGAGACTTTTCAACCAGTACCAAAATTCCCGCTAAAGTAGCTACCTGGTTGACACATTAGATTTAGGCGTAAGTTAATTAAAATTAAATCAGGGCGTTTGCGAAAGCTACAAAAAGAATTGATTTTTTAACTATTTACTTTCCCCAGAGTCATTCGGTTTTGTTTGATTATTCTTTGTTGTTGAACTACAATCGATCGATTTCAGTTGCTCTGATGCTGCAATCATGCGGTAATGAACAAATTTGACAGCTTCAAGTTAGCAAAAAGAGATCGGACGCGCCTGAACAAACGAGTTCTATGAAATAAGCGTGTAAATACGACGCACAAATTAAAAGTGCCAATTGCGGTCACAAGAAAAAATCGATCGTGATAGTGCCCATAACTTGGCTATTTCTTGCTTTTAAATCGAAGTTGTAATGAAAAAGAAAAAATTTTTGATATCTTATTTTAGAGTCAAAAAAATGCTGCGTGGGGAAATATGAATCTTAAATACTTTGAAAATAACTGTATTTTCTTTGTCGTAGGTGATGTCTACTTGATTGTTTATTCCATCACAAACACTGCCAGTTTTGAAACTGCGAAAGAACTTGCTTACTTAGTCGAAGAATCGGTTAAAAAACTAGCCACTGAGACAAAGCACAGCGGTTTACGTCATTGGAACTGCAAAAAGAAAGCTTTGTTTACTGCACCAGTCATCATAGCGGGAAACAAGTCGGATTTGGATTCGAAGAGACAGGTCAGCCACGACGAAGTTTACGATTGGCTGATGGAATCGCGATCAACGTTTTCAAACACAAGAGTAGCGCATATTGAAGTCTCCGCAAAAGATTTGGTCAGTGTACAAAAACTTTTTGAAATGGTCTTTTCAACTGCCCAACTACCGCTAGAAATGAGTCCCTCTTTGCATCGTAAAGTCTCCACAAATACTTTTATGAAAAATACATCAAAGTTAACTCAACACAGACACCGTGAGCATGGCAATCCTAATTTTTTTAACCGCTGGATGTCATCTTACGACTCTGGAAGTGATAGCTCTTCCACACCAGATTCACCAAAAAACACAATCATTGAAGAACAAGCGGAATGTAATGACGCGATTGCAGTTATTTGTCCCAACCAACGACGTCCAAGCACGGCAACAGAATTGTCGTTAGTTATGAATAAAGCCAAAAGTGCGCAGGGTCACTTTTTACCAAAGGGTGCTTTTACGCCCTTTCAAAGGCTAAAGAAAAGCCTCACCAGAGCGACATCCAGTCACATTTGAACATGAAAGTATTTTGGTTGGCCAACAAACTTTATTGCGAACTGTAATTTGCTTTTAAATGTTTGTTTTTTGGGGGAAAACTTTTACTGGTAAAACTGCTCAAAATATTAAATGTTATAAAAGACTGCACAAGCTTTTACTTGCAATTGTCTTCAAAGCAACTTTGCACCACTGAGTACCCGAGCATACTGAAATAAAATATTCATTCATATTTTAGTATAGGAACGCGTTGATGAAGCTGCCGTGTGTGAACGTACGTTAAATGGAGATTTTTCATTGAGCTTAGCATCGCTTTTCAAGTGATTTGCTCCGAGAAATTTGATGTTGTCGCAAACAAAATATTTGTTATTTTCTCACAATGAAAAGGCATAAGTCAAAACGCAGTTAAACAAACCGCTGATACGACGATCGACGACTGAATGCGACGATTGTTTTTTGATCTGCCTTATTTGTGACGAACATTATGCAAACCAAGTACAAATTAAGATTTATTCGGTTGTATTTCTAAGAATTGTTCATTTTTTACTGTCTGATTTTCTTTTAATTTCTTTGGAACTTGTTTGTGTTAGTGCTTTTTTCAATGTTATGGCGGTAATTGTCAGCAATGGTTTTTCGATTAGCAATTGTTTGACATTTATTTTGCACCGACATCAAAAATCGCTGGAAACCGAAACAACTTAACGGAATTTTAAATCTATTCTTCGAGATGCAAAAATTAGATTTAATAAAACTCTACCATGAACCAATCGAATCAATGCCGTTTGTCAGATCGCTCTTTTCAAGGCTTGAAATAGTTTATTGTCGATTAAAAGTATTTTGAAATCATACGTTTGTTTAAAGTCGCTTTTGCTGGGTAAACTGAAAGATTAAAAGAATGTTAAATGTTTTGAAAATGTTTGCAGATATAGTTGTATTGACGTACAAAAGCGTTTTTGTGCAAAAGTACCGAACTCCAACGCCGTAAAATTGGATAGTTTAAGAGGAAACCTGCCGACGTTTTTAATCCGCATTGCAGAGGTGTCCTTAATTTTATCAATAGAAGCAATAAAACCCAGATACAAGTTTGTCAATTTAAAAAGTAAGCGTAACCTTGTAGAAAAAGAAAGCATACTAATATCCGAAATTTTTTCCTAATTTCTTCATGAAATGCAATGTCATCACAAGGCAATGCAATCACAAAGTCACTGCATGACAAGCGTTATTGTTAACCGAATAAGAATCAAGTTTTTGCAGTCTTATAAAAGTAAAGTAAAAAATAATGTTTTTAATGATAAATGAGCAAAAAAGCATATGCTGAAGAAAAGCTGGCGCGATGCTAGAACTTACTTTTTTACTTAAATCTAAAACAAAGTCAGCTGATTTAGTTGCAGCGCCAAGAATAACCAGTACAACAAGTTAACAATGTAAAACATGTTAAACGGCAAATTTGTTAATTAAGCTTTTTAGCTAATCAGGCCAAGAAAATCGTCCATTAACGAGCCAATTGCGAAAATGTCGTTTGCGTCTACTCTGGTGCCAACTATTTTGAGACGAATTTCGTCTTCCTGCTGAATGACGACGTCTTCGTCGTCAGTTTTATAGCAAGGAGGATTTGATTCCGGGTCAAATTTCATGTCGGTCGGAATCGAATGACGCGAGATGAAACAGGACATCGGACCGATCTCGGTGAATAAACCGACCTTGTTTACTTGAGTCACAATCGCGTCGACAACTTCGCCCTTGAAAGGGCGGTAGACGATTGCTTTGTACTTAATCGGATAAAGAACAAATCCTCGGCCTGGTTGAATCATTCCGTCTCCG
Organism: Diplosoma virens; assembly: GCA_963680785.1. Classification (NCBI taxonomy): domain Eukaryota; kingdom Metazoa; phylum Chordata; class Ascidiacea; order Aplousobranchia; family Didemnidae; genus Diplosoma; species Diplosoma virens. Next base: position 23,434,944 of record OY796885.1, on the reverse strand, counting down.
ATATTGTCGATTGTGGTAACCGCAATAACGAATCCGTGTTTTCCGGTGCATGTACCTTCGACTTCGGTGAACAACTTTTGCTTGACTGTTTCCAAAAGACTTGGTCCGAAATAACGAGGGTGCAACAGAATTTCATGCTCTAGCGAAATGTGATAAAACATGATTAAACAAGTTCTAAGCTCTGAAAAACAAAAAAGAAATAAGTAAAATTTTATCAACAACAAAACGTGATATTGAATTATAACTTTTGAAAATAAAAAAGAACCAAACAAAATGGGAATTATTTTTACACTAGATATTGTTGATATAGCGAGTTGATATTAAAGACGATTGGTGTTGAACCATTGAAAAAATTTGAAAAGTTAATGACTGAGATGGTTTGGGCACATTCAATAGATGAGCAAAGAAAAAGCCTTAGCAATGGCCATAAAAACTATGGTAAAAGGCAAGAAAGGAAGTATTGAAGAAGATATAAGGGATTACGTCAAGAACAGGCAAGAGTGGAGGCGCGGGTCCATGCAATGGCTGGGCCCCTGCCAACAAGGAAAATACATCGTATTTCTTACTTTGGAACGGATGAGTTTGCAGTTAAACATTTATTGCATATGTATTTAGATAATAACAAATATGAGAAATTTTTGTATTAAGGTAAAAACATAGAAATTTCCAGTTAAATATTTTAAAAGTTATTATTAATATTATTATTTACAATTCGAGAAATTTTATAAAAGCAGTTTTTTTTTATAAAACTTTAAAGTTTATAGCTTGATTTTGGCGCTAAATCTCTAAGAATTATAGGTTTAAAAAGATTGTTGGCTTAAAAAAAGATTTGTTTATGAAGGCTATTTTCAACTTTTGGAGGCTTACCTGTAGAAACAATGTGTAAACACAAAAGTAATATTTTAAAATCACAAATAACCTGGGTATTTTTTTAATCATCAGTTTAGATAAAAAAAACCTTGAATTAGAATTATGTTGCAGAATTGGTTGAGTCTATGTGATTTCACAATCTTGGTAGATGTAAGGGGACTTTATCATATTTTCTTCTATTTTGTTTTCAAAAAACAGTTGAAAAGTAGATTACAAGTTTATCACAACATAAATAACTAACGGATAAAAATTTTAATTAAAAATCAATCTTGGTATTTTCAATTAGAGGTAAAGATAATTTTTGGACAATGCTTCTAAGTTTAACACTTTTTGATGTAAACAATGCAATGAACAATTTCAGATGATAAGTGTTTTGTAGATTGCATGTACAATTTATTTGGATAAACTTGATTGGATTTTGGGTGTTCAAAATTTTTTCATACAACTATAACCCATTATCAAAATCAAAATTCAACCTAAGCAAAATTCTAAATGACATAATGAGACCCAATTTTTTTTTACAACATAAAAAATATTCATTTCGCTAACCTGTTAATGTAAAAAACATATAATAAATTTAAGTTTGATTTTGTTTGTGATCTACAACTGAAGTAATCAGTCAAATTAAAATTTGGCATGGCTGGACAATGGCATACATAGTCAACACCATGGCAGTTAAAAATCCATTTTTTTGCATTCTGTTGTTTTGTAAAAAAAGAGCCTTTACAGCCATTTTTTTTGCTTGGCAGCCTTAATAAGGAGCTTTCATTTTCAATCAAATTTTTCATTAAAAAGAAAACATAACATTTTTTTTACTGGACAGCAAAATTTTGGCATCTTCTGGAGAAAGGCAGGGTAATTGCTTTATGATTTTCCCTAAGTACAATGCCTCCTGATATTATTCTGTAAGTCAGGAGGATAATTAGAAATGATGAATCTATACACCTTTTTTATAAACATAGAAAATATTGTTCTTAAAAAAATGTAATTACTTTAAAACAATTTGGTACTAAGTAACCTAGCATTATTTTTCTTAATTTTTATACACTTGGTCAGTATCTAATAAAATAGGGTCTCTTCAAGAAGTCACCATAAGCAATATTTTCAGTGAAACCCTGGAATCTCCCTTTTAGCACCAATACGGAATAAAAAAAAAGGATTTCTCAAGAAGCAATAATAATTAAAGGGGGATCTGGGCTAGTTACATGAACTAAAATTGCTTATAGTGACTTATTGAAGAGACTGACAAAATAAAGGTTTAACAATTAATATGAAGCAGCAGTACAGCATTTACAACCAACTTTATGGACTTATTTAAATTAGCATTTAGCAAATAATATTAAACTAAATTTTGTTTACTTATCTTTTTAAAATAATAATTAAATAGGTAATTTTTCATTATGACACTAACTGCACATCTTGGTCATAACATTGAGGTATAAGATTTTGTAAATTACCAGGGTTTTTTCAATTAAACTATATACTGTAATAGACTAAACAAACTAGATGATCTGGCAATTAAATATACACAATTTAAATTGGCTGTTTTAATCTCAAAAGCAATATACAATTAACTATTGATAAAAGAAATCAAAGCAATGCAGCAATACAATCTTATAACAATAAATGATGGCACATTGGATTTGAAAATATTGAATGCCACAAGAGAAAGATACCTACACTACCTTTGCGGTCTTTTAACATTGACATTCACATTTGTATAAATATATTTTTTTTTAAAATTTATTTTTTGTAGTAATACCTTTTAGTGGATACTTTAAGCACTGATATTTAGGCTATAAAGCAGAGGAAACCTTATTGGAAATGTGTGAAAGAAAAGTATAAAAAATTTTTGGCAGATAAAAATTTGAAATAGAAAAGACAACATCATCATTTTTCTATTAAAATATCTTAAAAATATCTTTTAAATGTGGTACTTTTGCAATTAAATTCTAAGCAAAAAAAATTAATAAGATATACGAGGTGCATTCAATAAGTTTCCAGACTTTTTTGGTATGGACACTTTTATTAACCGTACACACAAAAAACTCTAGTCCCCTTCAAAGTATTCTCCTCCGACATCAATGCACTTGTTGTACCGTTCCAACAACTTCTGGAAAGCCCCCTGGAAGTCTTCTTGTGTGAGCGTGTTTAGGACCCTCGTCACAGCCTCTTTCATGTCCTCAATTGTGGAATAACGATTGCCTCTGAGGTTTTCCTTGAGCTTTGGGAATAGCCAAAAGTCGCAGGGAGCAAGGTCTGGGCTGTAGGGAGGATGGGGAACCGTCTTGATGCCCATCTGGGTCAAATAGTCTGTGAAGAGGATGGATTTGTGGACTGGGGCATTGTCCTGATGGAAATGCCATGTCAGTTCCTCACGAATGATTTTGTGTACAGCTCCCACACTGACATTAAACTGTGCGCTTAGTGTCTCTATAGAAACACGACGGTCCCTATTCATGAAATCGTTTATTTGGCCAATCATCTCTGATGTTCTGACTTCCCTACTCCTCCCACATCTCTCATCATCCCTCAAGGACTCCCTGCCTTCCTTGAATCTCTTGTGCCACTGAAAAACTGATGATCGATTCATGCAAGATGGTCCATAAGCAGTCTGAAGCATACCATACGTTTCCATGGCAGTTTTTCCAAGTTTAAAACAGAACTTGATCGCATATCATTCTTCTAATGTGTCCTCACGTCCAGATTGCATTTTTGAAATTCACCAGCTGTGACAATCAGGATTTAGTAAGGTGTACTCTAATTCCTACTGTAGCTATAAATTTGCACCTAAACAAGAAAAAATTGGTCAATCATCTCATAAGGAGTATAGTAACAACATACTGAAATATCTCGAGTTTACGGCAATTATAAATGCCTGTACAAAAAAAGTCTGGAAACTTATTGAATGCACCTCGTAATATATGAGTCTTTAAAAAGTCACTGTAAGTTATTTTTTACTTTTGTAAAACTAACCTAAAACCTCTCCTAGATCCAAGGGTTGTAAAAAATTCATTGGAGTGTTTACAACTAATCAACCAATAATTGCAATTTTTATTTTATTAGATTTTTTCAAAACAACGTAATTAAAATTGAATTATATTATTCGTGTAATATATTATTAAAAAAAGCACATTTCTATATATATATTTTCTTTAAAAAATATTTTTTTAGTATATTAAAAAAAAAATATTTTGCTTAAAAAGTATAAAATATGTGTGAGCAAAAAAGTAACTTTTAAAAAATTTATAAAATATGAAAATTACATATTTATTTTTATTTTAATCAATAATTAATTGCATAACCCTTATTTTTAATGAATTTAGCAAGTCTATTTGGCATTGAGTGTATCAACTTTAAGCACAGATCATTTGCAATTTTATTACAAGTTTCCACAATTTTGCACTTCTGAATTTTTGGGTTTTTCTTTTCAAATTTTGGCTTTGATAATTCCCCAAAGGTTCTTCATCAGATTTAGATCCAGCGATTGGGCCAGCCAATCAATTAGATCAATTTCATTTGGTTCAAACCATTGCAAGACTTTTTTGCTTTTGTGGCAAGGGATGTTGTCCTGTGGTAACACACATCCTGCTCTCACATTTGCAGCAGGTCTCTGAGCAGATCAGTATATAGCCATTTTGATTCAAAGTTCCTTTGACTTCAATTACAGGAACAACAATATGATTTAATTGCAATTAATTGATATTATAGCAATCAATTAATTTAATTGATAATAATAATAATAATAATAATAATAATAATAATAATAATAATAATAATACATTTTTTGTATTCCACTTAACATTAACAGCAATTATGCAAGCTAGGGCAGTAATTAACTGTTTGCTCAAAGCGGATTAAAATTTAAGCAGCAATTTAAACACTTACAAAAAAAAAAATAAAAAAAAATAAGTAACAGATAAGTAATAGTAAAACAAAAGTAACACAAATAATCTGGGTCAATAGAACAAAATCAAACTGGTTGTAAGGAAATACAGTTTGAAAGAAGTAAAAAGTTCATCAGACAGATTCATTGTTTACAATATATGCTTCTCTGAAATAATATGTTTTGAGATTTTTTTTGAACACAGCATAAGCAGAAATACTACAAATTTCATATGGCAATGAATTCCAAGTTTGGGTTAATTTACTAAGATTATTATTTAGCTGATTATGTACAGAGTTTTTGTAGACTAACATCAACATATCTCTTCCACTACCAATTCTAAGATTTTGAGTAGTTGTAGGTAGATATAAATTGAAAGAATTCGAAAGATATATAGGAGCTGTATTATTGACAACTTTATAACCTATAATGGAAAGTTTAAAAAGTATGCGATAATTAATGGGTAAAAAATGCAATTTGATTAAATAAGGTGTTACATGTTCATTCCAGTTTAAGTTATAAATAAAACGTACAGAGTTATGAAGAATTTTCTGTAGTGGTTTTAATTTGTTTTTGGTCGCGTTGGCAAGAATAGCATTACAGTAATCCAGCTGAGATAGTATCAAATTATTTACTAGCATGATTCGACAATACAAAGGAAGGCAATTTTTTATATGATATAAATTACGCAGATGAAACATGCATATCTGACATTTTTTTGCAATAAAAGAGGAAAGTGACAGGTTTACTGTAAGAGGAATACCTAAGATTTTGACACTATTGCTAATCGAAATTGAGAAATTATTAAAAGTTACATTTAAAAAGATATTTTGTTTCTTCGTTCAATTTTAAAAAGTTAGCTGACATCCACAGTTTAATTTCATAAAGACAGTATTTAACTTGTTTTTGAACTTCCACTGTTTGATCTGGATGAAAAGAGCTATATATTTGAATGTCATCTGTATACAAATGTATTGATAGACCATGCTTTAAAACAATATATTCTATTTCTTTGGTATATAGAATATATAAAAGAGGTCCCAATAATGAGCCTTGGGGTACTCCAAAGTGCAGTTTGTTAGTTTTACCTAGTTTTCTGTTTACACATATGCTAAAGGTTCTGTTTGTAAGATATGAATTAAACCACCTCAAAACTTTGTCACAAATTCTAAAATCTGAGTTTAGTCGCTGCAAAAGCAAGGTATGGTCAACTGTATCAAATGCTGATGACAAGTCTAGTGATACTAGAATTGTTTGTTTTTTTCTAGAATAACAGACTGAATGTCATTTGTCACTTTTAGCATTGCTGTTTCACATGAATGTTACTGCTGTTATTAATTAATAGTATCAATTAATTTTTTACAACCCCTGCCTACAGCACCAAAATATAGAATAAAAATCACAAAAAAATAATAACCAAGAGGGGATCTTGGTTAGTAATAGTATTATAAAAAATTGCTTATGATGAGTTTTTAAAAGACTCTAATATACATATTCTATTATTAAACTAGTTAAGGAAACTTTCAATAGTAAGTAATTACCAGGAAAAGAAGCTAATAAGAAATAATGATGATAAAATATAAATCTATAAACCCTTCAGATAAATTTTTTTTGAATTTCGTAGTAATTTTAAGTTAGCAGCTTTTCTGGATCTCTTCAAGAAGTCACCATAAGTAATTTTTTTCAATGAAACTAACCCAGATTTCCCCTTTTAGCAGCAGGGTGGAATAAATAAGAAACCACGAGAACTTCAACTATTTATAATTTTAATCTGATAATCTGACAATGTGGTCAATGTTTAACTAGCATTAAACCAGTATATTTAATTTAAAATTCAAAAATAATCAAACTGTACATAAGCATTATGTACTTAAATAATGTTAATACAGAGATTATTCTTTGAAATCAAACCAAATTACTTTTTAAAAATTTTTCTAACAGTAAAAGCAGAGCTCAAAAAAATAATCAAAAAAGAAATCTTGAATAGCAAAATTATGCCTGACATGCTGATATTGGTGAAATCCCAAAGTTCTTTTTTGATTGATTATTATTTTGTTTTATTGCAATAAATTATTTAATAGAATTAGTCAAAGTTTAATAAGCTAAACATTTAGGAAAAAAGCTAAAAAGTAAAACCATTTAAATAATACTAAAAAATTGATTTCAATTTTCAACCAATAAGGTAATCATGGAATCAGAAACTGATTATGACCTTTACAGGTTGAAATCGACTTTTAATTATAAATTAGTTAGTTTCAGTTTTTAACTTTTCTATTAAATATTTCACTTATTAACCAATTAAAAAATTGAACAAGAATAACAATAATTCAAAAACCTTAACGTGTGCGTCGCAACCACTTATGATTTATAAGGATTGTAGAGTCTATGTGTAGATGGAGAGAGAATAACTTCTAATTATTAGGATATTATTGTCGGGAACGGAGAAGATAAAAGTATCAATTAAACCAAGGTATTTCCACTTTGTGTTTTTCTTAATTACAATTGCACTTAATTTTATCAACTCAGTTGAATATTTTAAAACTTATCTTCTCTTTAAATCGTATTATTACAATTTGAACTCCCGATATTTTAACATCAGAAACAAAAAAAGTTTTATTCAGCTTACAGACAAAAAGCCGACATTACTGTAAAAGTTTAAGAATTAAAATTTTATCTAATGGTAAAAGTTTTATTTTCTTAATTAGAAAACAGATCAACCTTAATTATCTACGAGTAAAACATACCCAAAAACCTAACTTAATATTAGATAAACGATTTTACATAATGCAGCAGCTTTTATAACTTGCTGTTGGGGGAAGGAATTCAACTCCCGAATATGGGCAGCGCCTGATTCTACAGCCTTCCACCGCAAGCACCTAGTTCAAAAAACGGGTAAAACATAGGCTACTTGATTTAAAAATAAAGGCCGAACTACGTTGTTGTTTTTTTAAAGTACCGGTAAATTAAAGACCAATAAAAAGTTGTTACTTCACATAGCCTATAGTGAACCTGCTTCAATTTTAAAAACAACATTTTGTCTGATTTTTTTTGTTGATCATTATTTTTACTTAAAAAAGATAAAATTTAAGTCAAGACTTTTAGCTATAGGAGTTGCTAAAATTTCATAAACCAAAATAAAGTTAAATATAAATTACTGGTTTCAACTATAAAAATAAGTGGCAAAACAAAAAATTTGAGAGTTGTGCTAAAAACTACTTACCATTATTATTTAAAAAACTTTTTAAAAATTAAATGTTGGCTATGTTATTCCTTTTGGGCGTTTTTTTAAAAATATTACATATATTCATCAAAAGATGTCTCATCAGGCATTATTAACTTAATGTTGCACCCATCACTGGTTTATGCATCTAACTGCATATCAATATACTGTAAGTCTTGTCGACAATGGATTCCCACCGGTGGTGTTATTCATACAGGGATCGGAGTGGCCATCGAATTTCCGGATCATTCTATGTCAGTGGTTGGGGAGACCAGGTCTGGTTGCTACAAATTTTAAACTTTATAATCTAGCAGATAGTAGGTCGATTTTTATACATTTTTTTGTGCTTTTCCTTAATTAAGCCTTAAGAGTATTTTTTCGGTTGTTTTGGAACAATGACTATGTTTTTTGAAGCTTCTAAAACAGTCAAAAAAAGTGTGACGACCTGAACAAATCTGTCCTGGTTGTCACAAGCATTGGGTTAAGATGTTACAGCGATGGTTTTCTCTTACTTTTTTGTATTGTGGGCGAATTAGTCAATTAAGTCTGATTTTTTTACAAAACAAACAGTATTGTTTATTCTTAGGTAAACGTACCATTTTGCTAGTCTTTGCTTGTGCGATTGCTGCTTTAACTGGGGTGTCAGTCAAGACTTTTGACTTTCGTTTTCGCGACCTTTTTTTTGTGATTGTCGCACGGTTGAGCTTTTGTAAACGGACGAACCTGGACGGGCAATATACTTTCTGATCTACTAAACAACCGACTTCTCAGCGTTGCCGATCCTTGTTTAGAAGGGGTTCTGATGATTTAGAAGGTGGCTGTTCTGTATCAACAGCAGTGCTTTTTGCAATCTTGTTATTTTCTTGCCTATCGTCATTTTCAGCAAGCTGATATTCTAATAAGGTTTTCGGAGTCTTGTTGGAAGTCGTTTCTGCCTCTCCAGTTGCTGGCAATGAAAAAAGATGATTAGTTACACATCCTGGAAAAAAGTCCGAGTCGGAAAATATTTGGCTGTTAAAAGGATATATCTCGGTCGATTTAAACCCTGCTTGAATATTTGATGGCGTTACAGCACTTGTACATGCAAATGCAACCAAAGCTGGCAAATCATAGATGGTTATTCCTTTAGGCCACCGAGTACCGAGGTTATAAGATGCCATTCATCAGGCCTAAAATATTTTCAAATGGTTCGTACATAGAACGATGTAGTGCAGGGGTCGGGAACCTATGGCTCGCGAGCCAGATGTGGCTCTTTTGATAACATCAGGTTCTTTTGTTGCCAAGCATAAATTACCGCACATAAAAAAAAGATCTGCGCACACAAGATTTCAAAAGTCAAGACCGTTTTTTAAGAGATCATTACGATTTTAAGACAAAAATCGAGAAATCAGAGTCACATTCAAGGTGAAGATCTTTTTTCAAGAGAGCATTATGTTTTGAGACGAAAATCAAAAACTCAGAGTCAATAGTTAATACTGTAATATAAATTTTACTTTGCAAAAAATAAGTTTGCTCACGAACAAATTTCTGCCCACACCCATACAGCTAAAAATTAGAGGAACATTGTTGGCTCTCATGGAAATACATTTAAAAATATGTAGCTTTTATGGCTCTCTTACTAAAAAAGGTTCCCGACCCCGAATCTAGTGGTTGCAAATGGTGTATACATTGCGGCGGAAACAAAAGCATTACAATGCTATTTTTTTTTTAGCAAAGTCGAATTCTTTAATGCATAAATGCGATTCGTGATTGTCTAGAAAAGAAGAAAGGTTTTTCGTGGGCGCAGCGAACATGTTCAACAAAGTGCTTCAAAAAATCCAAAAAGTGCTCTTTTGTCATCCATCCAGATGGATTCGCACCTCCTTGGCTTCCAGGTGGCGCTCAATTTTGCAAATATCTTTGAAATTTTACTGAATAGTTAACTAAAAATTCTATTCCTCCTTAAGAAGAAATAGAACTTTTACTTGCTGATATGGTGCCTACTACTCCTCACTCAGCCGATGTTATAGCGCGTATTTGCTTCGTTCCACGTCTTCTAATAATCCTATCAGGCTTACGTAGGCTACAGTAGTTGCGCTTGTTTAATCCATGTTTCAAATGTTTAAAAGCTGAAAATTGTGCTTATTTAAAACTAATTTTAAATTTTGGAAAAAAGAATTAACACTGTTTTTGTCAAAGCTCTTGCCTAGCTAAATTTGTACTTTCTGGGGTGCGGAGTGAAAACTGGCGGTGCTTTTTTAAAAAAGGATGTAAACCAATCACGACTAGCTTGCTGCTTATTGAACCAACTTTTTGATATTTCTATACGGTAGGCTTCAGCAAACCTGTAAGCAAATTTTCGGCATTCCTTTGGTAATAATTCAAAGTAAATATTCGATCCTCTCAAAAATACTCAACGATCATTATTTCTTCCACACAGTTGTTAGAAATAAATCTTCTTTAATTTCTTGTCAAAAAAACTTTTTTTTAAACAAAAAAGTTTTGTAAGTGATACAAAAATTTTTAAAACTTTTTCAAATACTCTCGAGAGCACTTTTTCTTGTATAATTACGTGGCATTATGATAATTATTGAATATATATAACTTTCCTAAACAGTAAAAAGAAATCATGCAAAATTAAAAGATTTTTTTTATTAGGCCTACTGGTTTCATGCGTGCTGAATTTTGGAGTTACGCTTGGTAGGCTTATATCAAATAAGCAGTGGCGTACCGAGGATTTTTGAAAAGGGAAGAGGTCATGCAATCTCAATTATGCTTAATGGAAAAAGTTTTCAAATAAGAGTTCGGATAAAAACAGAATAAGCTACATGAGAGTTTCAAGTTTTTCTCTTGAAATCTGTCTCTGATTTCTCGATTTTCGTTGCAAAAATTTGGTCATCTCTAAAAAAGATTTTCTCTTGGAATCTGTCTCTGATTTATCGTATTAGTAATCTCCAAGGGGGAGACATGGCACATATGTGAACCGGCAAGAACAATTACTTATTAACTGACAAGATTTTATATGATATCTCAAATTTCCCAAGCTGTAAATATGCCTCCACGTTTTTCAATGAGGCAAACACTATTTTAATAGCAAAGACAGAGCGCAAGAATTCAAAACAATTTTTTGCTGGCAACGTTCAAAGATGGGGATTTCAAAGTTAGGCCTACACTTATTGTAATAGGTAAATTGGTGTCTAATTCCTGCGTTTAATCTTTACATGAATAAAACAACTGTTAGGCATATTAGGCTTGTATTACTTTAACATTTCGACATAACGTGATGAGCTATGTTCTTAAAAACATGCACACCAAAACAAAATAATTAAACAGTTTGTTTGGCATGGGATTGGTTACCGCCGTGTACATTCTGTTTATGAATGCAAGAACCTCAAGCCTCTAGGTGTATGCCGGGTTACAACTACAACCAGTAGTATAGCAGTAGCAAATCCTTGAAATAACAAAAATTATTTTTGAAGACTATAGAGTTCAAAACCAAGAATAAAACCTTCGAGGACAAGTCCAAAACACTTGGATACATTTTTGTAAATCAGTGTAGACTTTTTAGCGCAGAGTAAAAGGCAAGAGTCAAAAACCATACAGGTTTGTTCAACAGAACGTCTTCAAGATGAAAATCACCAGAACTTTGTGGCAAGAGTACCCTTAGAAAAACTTTTGAACTATATCAATCTACTTCAAAATAGCTCTCTACTTCAGACTACCGTAAAACCTCTAATTTAGCGCCACCCTGTCTCTTCAAGAAGTCGCCGTAAGCGATTTCTTTTTGCGGTGAAACTAACCCGAAATCCCTCTTTTAGCATCAGCATTAGCATGGAATAAAAAAAAAAAAACCAAGAGAAAATGGATCTCTGAAGAAGCGATAGTTACCGCAGGGGAATCCGGGTTAGTAAATTGCTTACGGCGATTTTTGAAAAAACAGGGTGGCGCTCAATTAGAGGTTTTACGGTAATTTTTTTCCCTCTTGTTCAAAAAATACAAAACTTTTTATTTTTTTACTCTCTACCTATACTTCTTATTTTAAAAAATATTGTATTGTAGCTGTTAAATTGATATTTTTTTCAAGTATTTACGAATGCAATTTCTTTCGGGTGTTTTCCTTAATGTTATAACCCATTATCGTCAAGAATGGTTGAAACTGTATAAATATATGCACTATATATACTTTTATTTACTACCGAATGTGAGAAACTTATCGCAAGTCAGTCGGAAAACCGTTGGCTAAAAACCGAGGTAGGTTTATCAAGAAATCGTTGAATCCTTTATTTAAAAAGATACTGGTATATAGAAAGACTTCAAACAACGCAAAGACTTAAATCTATTGAGCTATTGAAATTACAGGCAAATCTAATATTTTGAGCAACTTGGCATGTTTGGTAGACTATTTGTCAAAAGTAGTTTACTAAAGCAACTCTAGAAAAAAAAACAACTTTAGTTTAATAACATTGATAATTTTTTTTTCTTACACTTTTCATTAAAAATACTATTCTTTTAACTTGCTTAAACTAGCATTAAATATTGCAATATGTTTTTTTTTAAATCATTTTAAAAATCTTTTAAATATTTTGATACTTTTTGAGAATTTAATTGAAAAATATTAGCAGTTGTTGAAATTTTTAAAAGCTTGCTTGAATTTTCTCTGAATAAATATTTGCAAAAAAATTCTGAAATGTTTCATGATGTACGGTATCTTGAAACTTCTAAAATAACTTAAAAAGATTTTCTTTTAAAATAGGCCAAAAGAACTTCCGGATTGAAATACTGATTTTGTTCTAAAAGACTTCTAAAAACACGATCGGACCAAAATCTCACACTGTTTCAAAAAATAAGTCGTTTTTTTTAAAGAGCAATTGGTGGGCAACAGAAGTTGCAGGTCGTTATCTGTTTCAAGCTGCTGATTTACCAAAAGTAAGGATTAAAAAATAACCAAAGAAGTATAAACAGGTTATGGAAAAACTAAATTTTCTAATTTTATCGATCGAGATCATGCATGCACGTAAAAATTGCATATATTGCCTGGAAACCTATGTTGAATGAATAAATATAAGATTAACAGGTAAGGTTTTTGATATTGCAAAAATAATAAATAGCTTTGACGTAAATATGTAGGCCTACAGTTGTATAAAATCTTTTCATCAAAACTAGAGGACAAGTTGCAAGTACAAGAGAATTGGCTAAGAGTTTCAAAACAACCGTACAAATGATATTGAAGACTGCAACAGCACTACTATTATCGAAATGAAATAATCAGACTGCAAAAAATTAAGAACTATATCAACAAAAATTGCAAAAATTAATAAACAATTTTTTAGTTATCCAAGCATCAAGCGTTATTCTTCAATTGCCTCAACATTAAATCAGATATCCTATGTTCATTTCAGAATGTTGCATCTAATATTTGCATGTTTTAGAACTATTTTGAATCTTATTTATAATTCTACAATATTGATTCCTCTTAAAAAATAGAAAAAATTTAATTTCATTTAAATAAAATTTTTTACGTTAAAAACGTCACTGACAAAATAATTTTTTCAAATCAAAGCAAATAATTTGCGAAAAATAATATAAACGCCACGTGTCTGCACTTACAAATTATCCAAAATAATATCAACAAAAAATAAATTGCATGAAACAGGGTAATCAATTTTTTTAGCGTGCGCTAAGGTGCCATGGCCTACTAAACAACATGGTTGTGCGTGATTATAGCCAAAATGCGAACAGCCATGAAGTTTTGGCCATTTTCTTCTACAATTTAATAAATTGGATCCAGTTCTTAGCAATTCGTTTTCGAAATAGACATAGTATACCTACACAAAAAGTATATGCCTATATAATATTTATCTAAATCAATTTTTTCCAAAAAAAAAAAAACACAGCTGTCTGTTTCATTCTATGGAATCATCACGTGGTTTCTAGAAAAATAAAGAATGTACTGTAGTTATTAGCCGTGAAGACATAGAAGATTAAATTAATGAGGAAAATAATACAATTTCTGTTAAGTCATATTGCATAAGAAAAAAAAAAAAAAAAACGAAAATGCAAATACAGGGTAGGCTTACTTTCATTCGTAATAAAATGAGCAATGGCGAGTTAAGCATGCTGTAAAATTTTTTGGCAAATACCGTACGAAAAAATTGAGAAGGCTATTAAATTGCAACAAAAAAATTGTTCAAAATGATGAAACAGTCCGAAAAACAGTGAGTGGTAAAAGCGGATTTATATAACGCACCAGCACCAGTTCTGTACATAAAACAAGGGGCGATTTCAACATACAAAACTAAGTCAGTAAATCATTAAATTTGCATTTATTTCTGTGACACTTTTTTGTAAGTTCCAATCGTTTGTTGAATGTGGATTGCTTGACCAATACCGTGTTTCCCCGAAAATAAGACAGGGATTATATTAATTTTTACTCTAAACTATGACACTAAAGCTTAATTTGGGGAGATGTCTTTATTTTTATGAATCAAAAAACACAGTTACAAAGTAGGTAACAATGAGATTACTAAATATACAAAATATTTACTTATTCAATAATACGTTTTATATTTAAAAACCAATAAAAAACTCGTTTTGTCTCAAAATGAAAAAGCGCAGAAAAAATATTTCTTATCTAATGCAGCAATGCTAAACTGTTTATCTAGCAATCACGTAATTGTTGCTACGAAAGTTCACGTGTTTTGTTGCTACAGCGCGCTACTTCAAACTATCCCTAACTTTTATAACGTCATAATTTCCCTACTATCAACTAGAGCTTATTTTAAGGGTAGGTCTTACATTAAAATTATTGTGAAAATTCACGCTAAGTCTTGTTTTCAGGATAAGTCTTATTTTCAGGGAAGCACGGTAGCATTTCCCGTTTTTCGGTTAAGCAGAGGTTGCAGCATTTTTTTCCTGGTTTACATAACGGTGGCTTGATTATTTATATTATTTTCTACTGAATTGTGGAATACACGCATAATTGATGTTGTGCGTGCAAAACGTATATCATTTAGCCGCTGTTTCCTATTTCGCAATCGCAACTTAAAAACGTAATGACTTGATTATAAATAAAATTCAATTGATTGATTGATTGATTGATTGAAACCCAAATCTTTTGACATTTCAGATGTAGAAAGTTTTGTTGCAATTTTTTTTTTTATTTCTAATCGAGGGATTTAAATTCTGTTTCGCTCCAACCAATGAAGCTTTTGTTGAATTTTTAGAGCTATGAACGTTTGAAATTTGACTGTTTTCTAGAAAATCGTTTTAGTGGGAAGTTGTCCTTATTTTTACAGTTAAATGGTTTTTATAGCTAATTAGTTTCTTTTCTTAATAGCTTTTTGTCGCGGCTGGTTATTTTTGTTTCTCATGTTGAGCATGCAGCTGTAGTAAATTTTTATGTTGTCCTTATTGACAATTTTTGAAACTCGTGTTTTGATGGAAAATGTTTATGTAGCAATTTTCAAACTTCTTTCCAATATTGTTGACTATATATTTAACAAAAAGTGGATTGAATCATATAATTCTACGTGCTCTTAATTTTGTGGTGTTTCATTACACAAATCACTGTTAAACCCACTCAGCCTAAAGGAGCTCATAGATTGCGGGATCAATATTTCAAAACTTTTCAGCTACAAAAAAGTGTAAATAACCTGTCAGATATTTCAATCGGTAGTCCTTATTTTTAAAGAAAGTAAGTGATTAAAATAGACCAGAGGTTCCCAAAGGGGGCCCAAGTGAGCCCATGAGCGGAAGCCTTTTTTAATCTTCACAAGTCCTTTGGGACAAAAATTAAGAAATCAGAGGCAGTTTGAAAGTAATGACTTTTTTTGATCTTCACTTGAATTTTGGGACAATATTCTAAGCAGGGGGCCACGGCTGTTTCAAAGTCTCTAAAAAGTTTCAGAACCACTGGAATAGACATTTATACATAATGGATGATGATTCACGAGTTTTTTCAAATAGCCACTACTTTTCGTTTGTACAGTATAAGCGTTTTTCTCAATTTATGTTAATATTAGTCTCGTAATAATTCGGTCGCCTTGTTGCTCAAAGTTTTATCGACATGCCTAACTTGCCTTCTCTCAATTAATTGCGAATGCATATCCTACACACTTATGTTTATTCTATTGTTAGATCTTTTTTTTTGTATGACGTCGAAGGAATTGCATTACTTGCTCGATTAATTTTTTAAGGTAATGACTTTTTTCTTGTAACCACATGACAATATAGGATGAAGCCGAACGTCGTGTTTTTTTTGATTACAGTAGAACGCCGATTATCCGAACGCTACCGACATAGTGTGGTACAACGTCATAGCATAGTGTTAACGACAGAGTAAGTGTCGTTCAGCACAGCTCTGGTTCTAAAAAGGATGGAAGACTTGGCAGCGAGGAAAAGAGTAACAAACTTTAAAAAATAAGTGATCACTATACTGCTCATAAAGTACCATAAATGACCATATGTGTATATGATGCTTTTTATTGCAAGACTGTATTTTGTTCGATTATCCAAAAAAATCAGTTATCTGAACCACCCCTGGTCTTAATTAGTTCGGATAATCGGCGTTTTAATGTATATCAATATTGTATTTACGGTCTTATTCCTTTATTGAAGACTCTGCAAGAAAAATCGATCCACTTTTGCAACCACCATGGTACAGTAATCGTATTCCGCTATCGGAATTATATCCACTATTAAGGAGTCCCAAGAAGTTAAAAAATTGGTCCCTGCATCTCCATGGTAACCGTATTTCAGCATTGCACCAAAAATTAAAAAACTAGATCAACCAAACGACAGATACTAAACTTTTTAAGAAAAAAAACAATTGTATTAAAGAAAACATTTACAGGGAATTCTACATTGCCTATGTAAATGATAGAATAAATTTATCGTTTAATTACCCCTTACAGGTTGCTGATAAAACTGTAAAACCACAATATCTTGGTAGTCAATACGGACAACACTACCTTATGGACAGAGTGATTCTAATAATATATAACAATTTTTTTGAAGCAGAAAAGTTTTTAAAGACTAGGTCCTGGAAAAAAATAGGTAATTTTTTTCGTAATGTAAGATCTAATTCCCGGATACCAGTACTATTAGCTCAACATTTATTCTTCTGCCAAAGAGAAAATACTTACCGTTTGAAACTTGTAGGTTCAACTTGTAAATCTAATAAAATATTCTTCTGCCAGATAAACAATACTCACTGTTTGAAAATTGTATATTTATCTTATAAATACAAGAAAATTCAATTTATGAACGCGAACCCGACAGATTATGCACAAGCTTGATTGCTAATGAAAAGGCTTAATTCTGTCAAGAACCGAACAACACTGGACAATGGACATCCAAAAGCTTAGGGAACGCAGAAATTTCTATAACATAAGCTGTGACAGATATTTTATCCGAGATCTATTTCGTGTGGCATAATATAGAATTACTTGTACAATATACTGTACTGATTTGAAATTAAGTTTGAATTTGGAAATTATGTTTTTCGGTAGCCATCTACCGTTAAGGCTTGTTTCCACTACGAGCGTAGTTTCTTTTATTAATCTTTCCGCGCTTAAAATCTAAGCGAGCGCTAATCGAAGTAAAAAAATCAATAAAACAAAAAAACTCCATTCCACGCTCGTAGTGGAAACGAGTTTTTTTAAGAGGTGCCTTTTCGGCAGAGCAATGTATAGTTATAGAGCCACAAATCTTAAATGATTAGTTTTTATAATTGAGATCAAAATAACGAAGCACCTACAGCTATAAAAGTCAAATCCTTAATGCTTGTGTGAACATTCTGTAAATGAAAGCTAGCTGGTTTAATCACGGTAAACTTATTGAATTTCTTTTCGCATCAAATCATTACTAGTTTTGGCCCATATGGTAGGTGCTTTCACGCAGCCTGGGCCGTGAGTAAGTCTGTTCATTTATTTCAAAGATGACAGACCGAAACCGAACCTACCAAAACGGAAGGATATCCACCCATTCCAATGTTCAGTGTGGGTCTGCTAATCGGCAAACGTACTTTTCAGGACGGGGCAATGACAGGATAAAACTGTCCTTTTCGGGGCACATTGCCAACAAGTTCCGAAGACCCACTATTCTTCAGCTAAACATCGAAGGCCTCACTGCAAGCAAGATGAACGTTCTTCATCACCTCGCTATGCAGTCGTCACTCGTCATCCTACTGCAGGAGATTCACTGCACTGATGCAAAGAAGTTGGTACTTCCAAACTACCAACTAGCTGGGTCTTCTTTAAGCAGGAAGCATGGCCTTGCCACGTTTGTCCACGAGCGACTGAGATACACGCTTTTGGACCAATCTCCACCGACATCGGAGATCGAGTGATTGTGTGTGGACGTTGATGGTTATAAAATAGTCAACGTCTACAAACCACCGCCAACGCGATTGCGAACCCTGGATCTCCCAGTGTTTCCTCACCCCTGTCTTTACGCTGGCGATTTTAACTGTTGTCCTGCTGACTGGGGTTACGACGACAACAGTCCGGATGGTGAGTGCTTGGCTGGATGGGCAAGTATTAATTGTCTTGCCCTCCTATATAATGCTAAGGACGCTGCAGTTTTTATTTCGGCCGCTGAAACACTGGCACCAACCCAGATCTAGCTTTCGCTAGCGTAGGTCCAAACAGTCGCTTACCGGATAGACGTGTCCTTGAGAAGTTCCCCAGGTCATAACATCGACCTTCGCTTATTACACCACCAAGGTTTGCTATGGCAGTGCCAAGCATGCCTGTTAAGCGATGGAACTTCCGCAAGGCCAAATGGAGTCACTACATTGCTTTGACAAATAAATTCGCAAAGACTTTGTTGCCGCCTGATTCACTTGATGTGGATGCGGCTTACCAGGACTTCTGTAACACCATTAAGAAAGCAGACAAAAAAACTATCCCACGCGGGTATCGAAATAACTATATTTCGTGTTGGGATGCAGAGTGTGAATCCCTCTATAAAACCTTTCTGCAGTCTCCTCAGGGAGACGACTCAAGTTTGGCTGCTACAGTTTTGCTTGCCAAGCTTGACAGAAAGCGGAGGGATCGATGGTCCGAAGCAGTTCGGAGCATTGACTTCTCACACTCTAGTCGAAAAGCATGGAGTATTTTGAACAACCTTACTGGTAGGTCACGACACTTTCTTCGTCACTGTCTCGTTTCAGCCGATGCTGGTTAGAAATGGGAAATACGAGGCTGTTGACCGCAAGTCTTCTCGACTTGTCTTTCAAGAAGTGTCTGACCTTTGGAGGGCCACGACACCAGACGCAGTAAATATCTCTGACAATTTTTCACAGAGAGAATTTGCTGCTGCCCTTCAACATTTAAAACCAGGTAAAGCTCCGGGACCTGATTTCATCTGCCCCGAGCTTATACTCCATGCTGGAGCTGCTTTGAGGGTACGTGACTTCCTTTCTTCCTGTTTGCGTCGATTCAAAATTGCCAAGATCTGGAGAAGAGCGCTTGTGGTCGCGATCTCAAAACCAGCAAAGCCCATGGGGGACCCAAAGAGTTATCGACCGATATCTCTGCTCTGTGTCTCCTACAAGATCCTCGAGAGGCTTATCTACGCCCGCGTTAAACCATTAATCGATCCACTGCTCCCTAAAGAGCAGGCTGGGTTCCGACGCGGGAAGTCAACCGTAGATCAAGTTGTTCTGCTAACCCAGAACATCGAAGATTCTTTCGAGGCTAAAAAGAAGGCCAGTGTCGTATTTATCAATCTGACAGCTGCTTATGACACTGTCTGGCACCGTGGCCTTACCTGCAAGCTGCTGAGACTACTTCCGGATAAGCATATGGTCAAAATGATCATGGAGCTTGTCCGAAATCGAAGTTTCACCCTTACCACCGGTGACAGCAAGCAAAGCAGGCTACGCCGTCTTAAAAACGGCGTTCCTCAGGGATCGGTCTTGGCTCCCCTCCTATTTAACATCTATACGTACGATCTTGCTTCCATGATTTCCAGAAAGTTTGCTTATGCTGATGATTTAGCATTGTTGCACTCTTCTCGAAAGTGGAAGGACTTGGAGGAGACTTTAAGCCAAGACATGTCCACACTTTCAGCGTATCTCCAGACTTGGAGGTTGAAGCTCAGTCACACTAACACGGTGACGACAGCCTTTCACTTAAATAACCGAGAGGCCAAACGTGAGCTAAAGGTCTACAACGATAGACTTTTACCGTTCTGTCCAACGCCTACTTATCTTGGAGTAAAACTGGACAGATCGCTCACGTTTCGTCATCACTTAGTGGCATTGCGCAAAAAACTATCCTCGCGCGTCACACTGTTGAGGCGACTCGTTGGCTCGGGATGGATTGCTGGTGCTAAAACACTACGCATAGCCACCTTGTCTCTAGTCTACTCAACAGCTGAGTACTGTGCGCCAGTCTGGTGTCGCAGTGCTCACACTCGCCTCATCAACAGTGTCTTGAATGACGCCTTGCGCATAGTTACTGGATGCCTGCGTCCCACTCCGACGGACCACCTACCTGTACTCTCAGGCATCCAGCCAGCTGAGCTTTGCCGACTGGGAGCGACTCTCCTTGGCTCATCGTGGATCTCTGGACCCCGATCATATCTTGCATGGTCTTTTAAGTGGGTCCTCAGATAATCGCCAAGTGAGACTAAGATTCAGACGCCCGTTTGTGCCAGCTGCGCGGAATCTCTTGGACAACCTTGTCAGACTTGGCATCCGCGCTTCTGAATGGACAAATCACAAATGGAAAACGGAGTACTGCGAAATGCTTCCAGGCTCCGTGCTTTGTGCCCGAGATCGGTGCCAGGCCTGTTGGGATGGGCTTACCCCGAGCAGATTGGGTTAAGCTCAACCGCCTGCGGACTGGTGTTGGGCGATTCCATTCGTCCATGCACAAATGGGGTCTCGCTCCTTCACCGAATTGCGAGTGTGGCGCCTCTGAGCAAACCGCAGACCATGTACTAACAGCGTGCCCTATACATCGGGCACCACATGGAGCACGAGGTCTGACGGTTTTGGATGATGAAACTCGATGCTGGCTTAATAACACCACTGCCAGCATCTGATCCAGGCAGTGCAGCAGTCTGGGGTAGTAAAAGGATAAACCCTCGGTCCCAGTCCTGTTTGTGTCTGACCTGTAGTGGATGCCCTTGAAACGATGACGACGATTACTAGTTTAATAAAAAATGTAAACTATCCTATAATTACAGTTCTCTATAAATTGAAAACATAAAAAAATTTATAATTAACTGATATAATAAGCTGAAACTCTTCAGCAAGTAGAATGTTTGAGCTACCGGTACGTTTTTAAATGTCTGGTGCGACCTTTCAAACCTACTTAAGTTTATCTTCAAAGTGGTCAGAGCAGACAGTCGATTTATAGACCTAAAGGCTACTGCCAGTAAAACAAAGACATGCCGTAAGATTGGCCATGGCTTTCAAAAAAAACTTATCGTACTTGACCCCAATAGAGCAAGTCTAATCGTGCGCAAAAGGCTATAACAGGGCTTATAAGAATCTCACTGATGCAGCAAAATAAACTACTAAACAGTGATTTGACACTTACGTGGATAAAAAAATGTCACTCAAATAAGCTGTGCACCAAAACTAGCACAAATATTCGGAGATTTGTACCACGTCGGCCAGCTTCCGGTGTTTAAGTTTCGTATACTTTGATTTTCATGTGTATACAAGCAAAAAAACTTCAAAATAAAATGAATCAAAGATGAAAATTAAATAAGGGTGCGGGCGGATTAATACAAAAAAATGCCTACGGGACCCCCTTAAGATTTTGTCGGCAGAAAGATTCTTGGACAATAGGAAAAATTGACCTTGTTTTCGTCAGAAAAAATCTGTACAAGTTTCGGCAATTTGCAAAGCTAAAAGTCAAAAGAAGATTAAAACAAAAGCAATTGCAAATAGTAAATTGATGTGCAAACGGTGTGTTGCATTCGCAGCTAGAACACTAACCAATGGTGTTTTCAAGTAAACTACGGTATATCAAATTGACTTATATAAAATATAAACAAGTCAATTTGATATACCGTAGTTTACTGGAAAACGTACTAATTTTTAAGATATTTTTTAAAGCTTTTTATAACACAAGTCATAAACGCATGAAAATTCTTAAAACTCATTCAAATCTTCAGTTCTGAGGTTTTTTAAACACTTTTTTTATTTGCAATAAACGCTTGATAACGTCCAGACTGGTTTTGAAAAATAATTAAGTTTTTGGACAAAAAACAAAGTCTAAAAGTATTGTGGCTAGATTAATTCATGCTGTTAAGAAACGGTCCAGAGATGAAAGAACCATATTGCAGTGTGGGGAGCTTGTCCTGTTTCAAATGTCAGTCAAAACCGAGCAAGACTCAATTTTTACCATTTACGAACAAGTGCCATTTCTGTTGTGGATTACCAATACATGCTCCGAGTTCTGCGCTTAACCTTACTTTTAAATTTCAACTACGGAGCAACATCTTCTCTTGCTCCTCCATGCTTTGTAATTAACTGAATAAAAATTAATAGATATCTTATAAATAAAAGAATCGTATTAGACTTGAAACATCTTCGCAAACAGTTAATTCAATCATCGTTGACATTAAAAAGTCTGTTAAGAGCATCAAAGAGTTCAAGTGTTCTTGGGTAAATCCGCTTTAAAATTAATTCTTGACGGTCAGAAAGAGTATAAAAGGCATGAAAGATCTTTCTACTGTAGCATTTAATATTAAGATTATCATTGTACAAGTTTGGTTACATTTTGCAAAATTCAGATAACTTTAATAAGACCTTACTAAGACATTTCACTTTCTTGCTGTATTATGGGGAAATCGTGTAACTATCTCTAACGTAGACTACTAAGCGGATAGCACCTAAATTATAACCGACAATTAATGAGCACAACGTGCTAGCATTTATCTTCTGGTCTGACCCCCGATTCCATACAAGATATCTTGTGACTTAAATCCTTTACATGTTTCTTAACAGTTTTTTAAGAGGCCTAGACACACTTTAGTCTCCAGTTTTCTTCATCTATAGAATGCGAATAAATATAGACAAACTGTTAAAGATCCTTAGATAAATTTTGCAACTTACTTTAATTACAGTATTTAAAAGCTGCATCATTCTTATAATAATTTTGTGGGATCAAAGGTTTCAATAACACTTCTAAAATATTTGTAAGTCATAGTCGCCCTACAAAACATTTTGTAAATCATAGTTTTGTAACCAAAAGCACATAAACAGACATAGTTTAAGAATTATTGCCTTATGTTTACAACTCCATTCCAAACCTGCTGACATTTAGGTTTCAATTTTGGAGCACTTGCTAAGTAGTAACAACCAAGTAGTCCTACTTGGATGATAGATTTAAAACTTAAATAATAACAGTTTTTGTTGAAAAACAACATTCTAAAAATTTCCACGTTGTTTTTATTTTTCCACTAATTTATACAAGAAATAAGTTGTAAGACCAAAACAATAGGTGTAGTCTAGATAATAATGTTTGGATCTTTAACATAATATAAGCAGACCCAAGATATACATTTTCCGGACCAATCTGCTTGCAGTGTCTTTTCAGCGAGACAATGCAACCCTAATTATCAAGGAAAATAATTCATTAGTTCATATATAACAGTTTCATTAAGCAATTCCAATTTTTTGACTATCAGATATTGTTGGTGGAGAAAAGAAAACCAAAGTTCTGATCTATGCAGAAGCACAATCAAAGACAGCAAAAATACTGTCTACTACAATCAATGAGACTTAACCAAGACACAAAAAGAAAAGAAGTGGCTACACTAAAATCGCGTGCTTTATTTACAACAGTTCAGCACTAACAAACAACAACACGAAAGAACTGGTTCAGTCAATGGCAGCTGAATATAATAAATCTCTGGCTCCAGTCCGCTTACAAATCAAAGGAGATTTTTCTCAAATAAACTTGGTTCGGTTCAGGGCTTGGGTGGCGTGAGAGTCGTCCATCATGCGCGACCAATCGGTTTGTCCGACTACGAATCCGACATCGCGCATTCGCTGTTGATTCTGTCGCTCGTTGATGTCCGCCCATCGCACCTAGAACAATCAAAGCCGCTGCTTTACGCTCAAGCTGTCGAGTTTGCATTTAAATGAGCAAGTCGTTTAAAAAAACCGTATAAGAGATTCGGGATTGCTTCGCAATGTAAAGCTGCAAACGCGTTCAAACCGCAGTAATCGTTGCTCGTAATTGCCTTTTATTTTTACTTAAATGCGGCGTATGTGATTCTTTAATAAGCTCCGAATAATTAATTACCACCAGGTGACCAGCACTGAATAAAGTACAAACTTCAAGCGACAGCGACCACACAAGTCAACGTGGTCGAGTGGTTAGAGCGCCGTAATTGTGATCGACATGGCCTCGGTTCAAAACCTACTAGCGCCATTCTATCATGTCCTTGGAAAAGATACTTTACGGCATTTTCCTCTGTTTGGTGGTCTTGGCAAGCAGTTGCAAATTTCAGTCATACCTCTATTAATTTTAAGCGAACAGCAATATCTTGCATCACTGGAAGCAGGTCGGGGTAATTGCTTGCTTTACGTACTGTATTAACGCCTCCATCGCTCTCATGCGAGTCAGGAGGGTAAATATAGAGATAAAACAAAATAATGCAGCAAACACTTTTTTAAATCTACGACACGAAAATGCGTTTTGAGCCAAATTGCTTGAAACACGGAAGAGCAATTACGTGCTAACGAAAAGACTGCCAACAATGCATTAAGTAACAAAACTAGTAAAGCGTACAAAACAAATCGACCATATACACAAATCTATTAGTTACTTACCCTTTTCTTTCCCGGTGCTGACTGGCGGGCGTTGTAATCATCAGTGACACTTAAAAAGTCTTCCATACTTTGCTTCATAGTTTTTTTCTTGTGTATTCCATCCAATTTGTCTATTGTTGCGAATTGAAAAAGTCGAAAAAGTTAAAATCATGATTTTAAAGTTTTTTTTTTCGAGTGAAAGAAACGCAGTTTATTTTTCAAAACTGCAAGAAAGTTACGACAGAAAGAATGACAGCAGGTTTAATTAAAATATCATCGCAAAAATACTATCGACAGACTACAGGCCAATACTACATCTTTTTTGCAGTTGGTCAGTTGAATGCCTGGCAGTAATCTGCTAGTTTGCGATCAAAAAATATTGGACGAAGAGTGAGCTATTTAACTTATGAAGAAGTCAGCATCTAAACTTATAACTGTACATGAGTTTATTCTAAACCACACGGAATAAGACTGCAACGATCTACACTGGATCTAGCTGCAAACAAAACTTCGACCTCGCTGAATAAAGTCACGGTAAAAAAACAAGAGCTTGAAAAACTTTGACGTGTTGAATGTTGTTATTGGCCTGATCTTTGCGCTCCAGTTTGGTAATAAAAAGTTCGTTTCTATTACCCAAGTTAATTGGCGTGCACCAAAAAACTTTTTTATTTCTTGATAAATTTTCGCGCCAAAAATTTTTTTCACTGGAATCAAAGCAAAATTAGATAAATTTAGAAAAGAGCGTTTTGGTGCACGCCGAACATTGGTAGTGAAATAAACTTCAGTAAAAAAAGTAAAAACTATTTCTACCAAAGAACAATTATATTTAACACGAGTTGGTACAAGTGCGGTTTTTTGATGATTCTCCATGACAAAAAGCTAGTCTGCATGTGGTCTACCTAAGAAAAAAACTATTTGTTATAATTACGGTTTTAGGCATCCATTAAACCAGTTGTATCTTTGAATGGCAGTATTCAAAGGTACAACTGCTTTCAATACTATATATATTTTTCGTTTTTGAAAATCCCCTTAACTGCAAATAGCAGCAAGGTAAGACAAAGTCAAAAACTCGATTAAGTAAAATGGGTCTGAATGAACAACCCACCCTAAATATATAATAACATAAAATGTGTATATATAATAACATGAAAACCAACGAAAACGTAGATAACTACAAAAATATAAAATGCAAGATTTTAGTGTAATGAAGAATTTTTACCAACTTTTCGTCATGGACACGGTTACGATAAATAAAAAAAAGTTTTACCCAAAAAGAATCTTTTTATGACAAGAGGTATAAGTGAATTATAAGTATTTTTGCTCAACATCATGGCGCTCTGTAAGATATTTTTACAGTCCGCCATGATGTTGAACAAAAATACTTTTAATTTCACTTCCACCACTTTAAAAAAATTCTCTTTGGGAAAATTGCGAGTTCAATGCTGCGTCAGATCAATAAAGAGCACAATAGCATTTAAAAAAGTTGTGATAGAAATTTTCCGAGGTGTGGAGTCGGAATCCGAAAATTTTCATTACCTGGAGTCAGAGACGGAGTCGGAACTTATTTTATCGACTCCACAACCCTGGTACCATTATTGATTTATTACACGCAAAGAGTGGGATATCTTCAATGAATCGTATATCTATGACCACACTGAAAAGTGGCCCTAGTTTTTGATCATATTATCATCATAATATGACAATTTTATCATAAAAAAATAATCTATGGTTCTCAATGATTACCAATATATCAAGCAAAAAGTGAAAAATTTAATCATATAAAATACACAATTGTTAAAGCCATGCTCCACCAATTTATGCAAAGAGTTTCATCTAGCCTTTTAAACAAAAGTATGTATTGTATACGAGGTCTGTTCAAAAAGTATCCGACTTTTTTGTATAAAGCACACAACACAATAAATTTTGCAAGTTTTATTCAATCTCCTTCAAAATATTCCCTTTGGTGGTTCACACACTTATCCCAGCGCTTCTGCCACTTCTCAAAACACTTCATAAACTCCTCCCCCGGAATGCTCTGAAGCTCCTCCGTCGCTTTTTTCATAATGTCTTCTCTTGACTGAAATCGCCTCCCTTTCAGAGTTGTTTTTAGCTTAGGGAACAGCCAGAAATCACACGGTGCTAAGTCGGGAGAGTAAGGAGCCTGTCTAATAAGTGGCATGCTGTTTTTGGCTAGAAAAGCTTGGACCACATGTGCAGAATGAGCGGGAGCATTGTCGTGGTGAAGCTGAAAATTCTTTGCTGCCCACATGTTTGGCCGCTTTCTTCGCACAGCATCACGAAGGCGACGTAGAATCTCCAGGTAGTACTCTTTGTTGATTGTTTGACCTTCTGGTGCGTATTCATGATGCACGATGCCACGGGAATCAAAAAAACAGGTCAGCATAACTTTCACATTGCTGCGGACTTGCCGAGCTTTTTTTGGGCGTGGTGATTCCGGATGCTTCCATTGTGATGATTGAAACTTGGTTTCTGGGTCATAACCATAAACCCAGGTCTCATCACCAGTGATGATTGTCTTGATAAATTCTGGGTCATGATTTGCAACATCCAGCATGTCCTCCGAAATTTCCTTCCGGAGTTCCTTCTGTTGCTCCGTCAGCAGCTTGGGGACAAATTTAGCCGACACTCTCCGCAGGTTCAAATCCTCAGTTAGGATTGAATGAACTGAGCCTGTGCTTATTCCCATTTCTGCAGCAATCTCTCGTACTGTTAAACGACGATCCTCCAACACTTTTTCACGAACCTGATCCATCGCCTCCTCGTTTCGGCTTGTGGATAGCCTTCCTGAGCGAGGATCACTTTCCACTGATGCACGGCCATCTTTAAAGCGTTTAAACCATTGCTTTATCTGAGTTGGGCTTAAGGCCTCATTTTCAAAAGCTTGTTGAATCTTTCGAATTGTTTCAACTTGAGTATCACCAAGTTTTTGACAAAACTTGATGCAATACCTCTGTTCGATGCGTTCTGTCATTGAAATGAAATTTTCTGAAAATCAAAAAACCGATGAACACGTACTACACGCCTGCACTAAATGCTTTACACAGAGAGATACGAATGACGAATCGGCCTGAAACGCTTCACGATTACGCGTGAATGTGTGTGTGTGCAGCCACGCTTTGCACGGGCAGTTTGCTCATACCTTATTGGCGAGAGGGAAAAAGGTCGGATACTTTTTGAACAGACCTCGTACATACATGTACAAGTATGTTTTTGAGCACTAAACCATCAATTAGTCTGAAGTCTCAATATATGCTTATAAAAAAAATGGAATCATCAATTCAGCTTACCAATTTGACCATTTTTGACTTTGGATTTGAAAAAAATTAGTATGAAGTAACTCAATTTGTGCACTATATTTTTTTGCATTATTTTCTGAGCTGTGTTATCATATTACACTTTAAATTAATTATCATTATCAAATTAAACATCAATTTAATCAAAATTAAGTTGTTCGAGACCTGGCTATTTAGAAACTACATTTTCATGGGATAAAATGAAAGCTGGAAATGGGTTATATGAATTGCAAAGACAAATAGCCTTGCTTTAAATCTAACAACATTAAAAAAATGCAACACACAGAAAAAGTCATTTACGTTGTGCTTCTTATTGCTTGGCAGCAACGTCACAAGCTTTTAAAAAAGCATCTGTGCTAAATTTGTATAGCCTCGGACTGGACCCAATATTAGTTGAAACTTTGAAATGAAATCCAACACATTTACTGATGGTGGGACTGACTAACTAAAAGGTTTGTTGGTTTCGTTTAAAACCATAAACTGCACTTTTCTATCTCGTTCTTAAAAATTTCTTTTAAAAAACTAATTCCAATGCAACAGTGGTTCTCAACCCATATGATCAAAGGCGGCTTTATTGACTGCACTTAGAATGAAAATAACATTAAAACGAGCAAGTATGGAAAATGCATGAAAGTACAAAAAAAGTCTTTTTATTCTATTAATAAAATCTTCCATTTCATTCCATTCAGCCCTGGTTCAGACTAATTAATGGCTTAGTACTCAAAAACATACTCGCACATGTTTGTATACAATACATACTGCTACTTTAGTTTAAAAAACTAGTTTATCATTTTGTGCGTTTGAAAATTTTGTGTTTGAAACTATTTACATAAATTGGTGGAGCATAGCTTTGACAATTGTGTATTTCAAATGATTAAATTTTTCACTTTTTGCTAAAATTTGAACTTATGCTTGATATACAGTCAAACCTCGATTTACGAACACAATTCGTTCTGGAAAGCTTTTCGAAAACCGAATCATATTTTCCCATTATAAATAATGTAAAAAAGATTAATTCGTTCCACGCGCCAAAAGAATAACTTATTTACCTGTTTACAATACACCTTGTATATCATTAAATAAAACCATTTCTTCCAAGAGTAAATAAAACAAAACATAACAAGTAATTTACATTTACATAACTTTATATAGCATAAAAATTTACATAACAATGTATCTTTAATAATACATGTATTTTTTTCCTTGACCAATAACACTTCTCGCTTTCATTGGATCCATGACTTAGGGCTAATAAAGAGAAAAGAATGTTTTGTACAATAAAATTGTAAATGCACAGCGTAACAACGAATGTTATAAACGTAACAATAAAGCAACGTAACAATGAATGTACTGTAACTCGTATGCTGGTGAACAAAAAAAGCCGTTTGAGAACCGAATTTTTGTTCGAATACCGGGTCATTTTTAACTCAAAATTTCTGTTCGAAAACCGAATTGTTCAAATTCCGAGACGTTCGTAAACCGAGGTTTGATTGTATTAATAATCATTGAGAACCATAGATTATTTTTTCATGATAAAGTTGTTATACTATGATAATATGATCAAAAACTAGGGCCAATATTTAGTGTGGTCATCGATATACGACTCGTTGAAGACATGCCAAAACTTTTCTTTCGAATATTAGCTTAAATAATTAAGGGGCTAAAAAGTGGAGTCCCAAAGTTTTTGAAAAATTACAAAAATGGTTATAAACAGCCAACGTTAAGTGGCAATGACCTTTGACAGCAATATTGGAAAAACTTGAATTTTTTTAAATGTAGCTGGTTTGCTATCAGATGTGTAAAATTTCGATTGTTTCCTTTTTTGGTTTTGTAGCAATACTCTGTCAAACATGGCCTAAAATGACCATTTGGCAATCCCACTACTGACCTCCCATAATTAAAATGCTTTATAATTTAGTAGTTTTTTGCTGAAATTTTGCACATCTACACTATACAAGGTAGCGAACCATTGTATAAAATCTCATCAAATTTGAGATAGTGACCGAACATTTTTGAGAATTGACATGGAATGACCTATCTTGAATATAATATTTACAGCTGAGTGTGCAACATCGTGTGATACAAGAAATTAATCACAGATGCGATTGCATCGATTACTTTTGTGATTGGTTTAAATATGTCTTGTGGTTGCCAATCAAAAGCGAATTCTTAGAAGTCGATCATAGCTGTCTGACCGTGATTGGATGACTCGTGTCACGTGAAATACATTTCTGCTGCAGTCGATAAAAATATAAGATTTAAATAGAGATGAAAAATGTATATAAAAAGCTGAAACGACAGAATTACAAGCACACTATAAGGTGGTATGCAGAAACCAGATGGTTAACATCTACAAAACAAAACTGGTTTAAAAAGAGCTAAAAAACCAGATCTGCTTTTGGTTTCATTTA
Organism: Diplosoma virens; assembly: GCA_963680785.1. Classification (NCBI taxonomy): domain Eukaryota; kingdom Metazoa; phylum Chordata; class Ascidiacea; order Aplousobranchia; family Didemnidae; genus Diplosoma; species Diplosoma virens. The sequence goes on along the minus strand of OY796885.1, from coordinate 23,404,481 downwards.
GTTATGACTATCTTTCTAGATTCTAAAAGAGATTTCGCATACCACCTTCCCACCTGAAAATTGAATAAATAAAAAGTTTAAGCAAAACAATAATAATAACAAATAAAAGGCTACTAGCAAAACGCTTCACAGAAAATTAATGCAAGATTTCTTAGCAGATTTTTAGATGCTGTTACGGTAGTTGTAGCGATTAGTTATTTTCCTCTTTAAACAATATTTTATAGGAATGTGTAAGTCTAACTACTGCTGGTAAAAATTTAAAAAAACTAGTATCTTCATTATATGCAAGAACATATAGTATCGCTTTTGCTCTTCAGTGGTTTGGTTATTTAAGAAAAACTTCACTTCTTTACTACAGTTTTCTCTCGATATCTATGTAGATTTTAGACGCAGGAAAATTTGCAACATATAGCCAGACGAAAAAACTCAAAAAAAAAAAAAAACAAGTAAAGCTTTGTTAATTGGGTAAAGCGAATTTCAAAAAAGCTGTTTTCTGCGCCAAGTGAAAATTCCGTGAAGCGCGATGACTAGTAACCAAGCAAAAACTTTGAAGCTCGAAAGCAACCCACCAAGCTGAGCGGCTGCTGATTCAGTTTCCCATTTGCTTTTTGGTACGCCCTGTAAAAGTGGAGAAAAAAAACAGGTTATTGCAAGCCTGAAATAAATTGTAAGTTTGCTTTTTTAGCTGTTAAAGTCCCTGTAGAAACAAAACTAAAAAATAGTTTAAGGTAAATGTTAAAAACTTTGCTTAAGTCTTCAATTGAAGCTCAAGCGAAAAAAACATTTTCGCTAATATATTTTGCGAAACCCTAACAACCCTAAATCAAACAACCTAATTCGGCTATTAAATTTCAACTTCTCTTTAATTTTAGAATGGACAACATAATTTTTTATTTTTTTATTTTTATTGGCTTAATAGAAGTTTAATTCTACTTTAATTATTACTCATCTAAAAAAAACTCAATAAAAATAGTAAAACAAGAAAAAGCAAACTTTTATATTAAAACCACAGCTACTCTTACATTTAAAATAAATAAACCAAATAAAAAAAGCAGTAATTAAAAACCAAATGCGAGGCAACAAAGTATTTTGTCACGCAAACCCGAACAATGCCAGTGTGGCAACGCATTTGTTTTTTGAAGCCACACACAATTGAAAATAGCCTCAACGTGGTGGCTTTGGTCAACTCACAACCTCCTGTGACGACGGCGCAGACGATTCCTCCTCTTCTTTTTCTTTTAGCTTCTTCTCGGACTCGTCCTCACTTTCAGTTATATCCCCCATTTCCACCTAATGCAAGATAACCCATTAACCACCGAGAAAAATTAAGGTTTTGATGATATCAACGTTGCAAACAAACAAGGCGGATCGACGAAACTTCTCTAGGCTTAAATCGCTCTGAGCCAGGGCTGTCCAACTTTTTTTCATAATAGTCCAAATTATAAATTTAGTTATACTCGGCGGGCCACGAAAAGGTCTTCACTTTGAATCTGACTCTGATTTCTCAATTTTCGTCCCAAAAACGTAGTGATTTTAAAGGTCCTCAAATCTGACTCTGATTTTGTCTTAAAACGTGGTTATCTCTAAAAAAGGATTTTTACTAGAGCAAGTTTTTCAATAAAGTCAATTTTTGATTAGTAAACTTGATCAACGTGGTTTTTGGCAAGATTTCTGGATATAAGGAATACATTTCAGATTCTTAATATAGGCCAATAAAAAGTCAATTTTTTACCGATAAGACATCGGTCACAGAGTACCAGCTGATACTACTTGCAAAAAAACAATGCTAAAATTAGGCGCAGATGAATTACAGCGGATAAGAAATGTTGTAGATGACAAACAGATTTTTCTGATTGTTGACGAAAGTCCTCTATCTGGCACACAGTGTTTAAATATTTTAGCAAACCCTAGACATGCCTCATATCAGTTAGTTGTACGATTGTCAACCTTTGCCATGTTCACCAAATAGTAACAGCATTGTTTAAGCCAGGGCTCTTCAAACTGGGGGTCGCGGGATTTTAGATTTTAATTTTTGGAGATCACCATGATTTTGGGAGAAAAATAGCCAAATACAACAGCAAATTAAAGTGAAGACCTTTTTTTTTTTTTTAGAGAACACCTTGATTTTGGGAGAAAAATAGGAAATCAGAGATGAAATCGAAGTGAAGACCTTTTTTTTTTAGAGAACACCTTGATCTTTGGGGAAAAATAGCGGAATCAGAGATCGATTCTAGGTGAAGACTTTTTTTAGAGAACATCTTGATGTTGGGGGGAAAATAGCAGAATCAGAAATATATTCTAGGTGAAGATCCTTTTTTAGGGGTCGCGAAAAAATTTGCCTGTGCAAAATGGGTCTCGATGAAAAAAGTTTGAAGAACACTGGTTCAAGCAATTGACAATGCTGTTGATCTCTTGGAACCAATTGAAACTCCTTCTGTCTTCCATTGTCTGATGCTCCATGATATATGACGGTCACAGGCACAGTACTAAAATCCCTGTACCCCAAACTGTTTCATCTCACTTGTGCAGCACATTTATTATACAATCGTCGGCAGCGTGTTCGAGTGGTTAGAGCGCCGGGATGGTGATCGACATGGTCTCGGTTCAAAACCTACTAGCGCCATTCTGTTGTGACCTTGGGAAAGACGCTTTAGGGCACATTCCCCTGCTTGCTGGTCTTGGAAAGAAGTTCAAAATTTTAGTTATATCTCTGTTAAATTTCAAGCGGACAGCAATATCTTGACATCTCCAGAAGGTCAGGGTAATTGCTTGCCCTATGAATTAGCGCCTTCGTTGCTTTCCTGCGAGTCAAAAGGATAGATATAGAGATAAAATAAAATAATAATAATTCGTGCGACAAAAGTCAAATATTACTTTCACGATGTTGATCAACTAATAGAAAAAATTGAAGCTGCAACTGTTAAAACCAGACATGCACAGTTTGCTGCTATTTGTTACCCACCTCAGCCTGTCGTTTCAAGATGGGAAAGTTGGTTCAATGCTGCCCTTATATTATGCAAAATAATTTACCAAAAGTAAAAAGCAATTTAAGAAAGTTTCAAAGGGTCTGGTATGTTAGTTACTCAAAAGATAGTATGGAAGCACCTGGCCTAGCTACACAACTTCTTAAAATTAAAAACCAGTATGAATCCTTGGTTAAGCTCATAAAAATGTTGGAAGTGCAAAGAAGCAGAGCAGGTGGTTCAAGATCTTGACTTTGGAGAAGACACTTGCAGCATTGGCTGTAACGTTAAAAAAAGAATATAAAACAATGACATTTCTAAAATAACGAGTTTAGAAAGATCAGAAATTTCTCCAACTGTTTACAGTTTGCTTCAGCACCGTCAGCCTGCAAGCGCTTCTGCGGAAAGACGCTTTTCTATGCTGCAAAAATTCTTGGACAAAGACAGAAAGTTTCGGATTGCAAAATGTAAAATATTACTTGATTTTACATTTTAATGCTTGCACGTAGTGAATGATTGTGGGTCAGCTGCTATATTTTAAAATTTTTCGTGCTTCCTATCCGATTCAGTGTTCGTTTTAATACAGAAACTCAAGAAAACATTAACCTGTTTAGTGTTTAGTCAAATTTTTATTAGGGCAATAAAGTCAATTTTTTGGATTTTTTAAATCAATTTTTTGAGTTTTTAGGTCAATAAAAACTTGCCCTAGTCTTCACTTTAAATCTGACTCTGATTTCTCGATTTTTGTCTCAAAAACGTAGTGATATCTAATAAAGAAAAACTTCCAAGTGTTTTGCTGAACATTTTAAGTAAGCTTGCAAAACACAGCTTCAGAAACCCTGCTGTACAGTTATGAAAATATAACTAAAAAATTTGGGTAAGCAGTGGAACGCATAAAAGCATAAAGTGGGTCACAGGTTGGATATTCCTGCTCTGAGCGATCGGATCTACGCAATTGAAGAAAAGCATCAATTCGACGAGAATAGATCAGAGATAACTCTTTCTTTTGACGACGCGAATAAAAGTCACGACTTACTTCCTGAATAGAGGAGTCTTGGAGAAGTTGCCTGACGTCGACCTTGTTCATGTAGCTCGGGGTTTTCTCCCAGTTCTCGCTCAGCGTCTGAATGTCGGCGAGCGTGCGACCGTGCACGTTGCGCCGCGCGCACTCGTGAACGTCAGCCGATATCTCGGCGATGTAAACCTGTCGGGAAAAACGTTGCGCCGTCAACCACTTCGCAAACAAAGTCAGACTCCCTGTCGATTCTTACTTCGAAACCGGCCGCTTTCGCGCTGTTGTAACAGTCGCCAAAGTAATCGACTTTATCGTTGACCGCGTCCATGATGACGAAAGTGAAATAGCCGTGCTCAAGCGTCTTCTTGAACGAACGAACGAGATTGCCGCGATACGACTCTTCCATGTCTTCTTCATACTCGTATTCCAATACCTGCATAACAAAAGAAAAAACCTCACGAAATTCGAAACAAGAAAAGCGCTTACAAGCTGCCACTTTTTTGTCATTGGCAATACCAGCAGTGGTACGTGAAAAGCAATTCGTTTATTGAAAATTGAACGGCTATACGTTATCTTTGCGAAATTCTTCTGCCTTGTGATTTTAACAAGTAACTCAATACTCCGGCCACTCTAAATTAAACTAAAAAAAATTCAACCAGACAGCAATATTTAGGCATTGCCGAAAGTAGGTCGGGGCGATTGCTCGACGGTTTCCTGGGGTTCGTTGCCTCCGTCTTTGCTTACAAGTCAGAAATAGTTGCCATGACGACGTTGAGTTGGTGGTTATGATGGCGAATAAGTTAAGGCGCGTTTACAGCCGTTTACAGTACTTTTTTCTTTCAGCGCGATCTTGGTTTGTTTTATTGACGCTCAAATCCACTCTTGTTTTCGAGAAAAATGAGGGGATTTGAGCGTCAATAAAAAAAACCGAGATCGCGCTGAAAGTACTGTAAACGCGCCTTTACAGATAACAATTTCTTGTGGTTTATATGATCCTACCAAACGATTTTATATTTTTTAAAAATATCAAATTAACACTTTTATGATCCAATAAACTTTATAAAGGGAGCACAAAAATGGCTTTATTATCTAAACCAGTGATTCTCAACCGATGTACCGCGAGAAATTTCCAAGTGCACCGCGAAAAACATTAGGCCAGTGCTTCACAACCCTGGGTCGCCGTTAAATTTGATTAAGTCGGCGACGATTTAGTTGCGTAAAGGTTAAATCACTATTTTTTAGGAACAAAATTCGAGAAATCTGAGTCAGATTCAAAGTGACAAACTTTTCATTTTAGAGATCACTAAAGTTTTGGGGCGAAAATCAAGAAAAATCTGAGACAGACTCAAAGTAAAGACTTTTCTTCAGAGATCACCATGGTTTGGGGACAAAAGTAAAGATTTTTATGCTTATAATAAAGTTCGTAAAAAAGATGGGATCTATTTTTCGTCTATTTTCGGTTAAGATTTGGGTTGCCAAAAAAAAAAGGTTGAGAAGCACTGTAAGATTGTTTCCAAGTTGAAAACGTTTATGTTTTCTTAAAATCTGAAATTTTTGCTTTTAGGCCACCACGTGTGTCGTAAAAAAGTTATTGATTGTTTGAGTGGTAAGTCAAAAAAGGTTGAAAACCACTGATCTAAACCAAGCAATAGAGTGAACGAAACAACACTACTTCGCAAAGGTAATCGCAATTCTTATGATGCGTACATATATTGACAGCTTTGGACCATTAAGTTCTTACCCTCTTTTTTGTAGATTTTCCTGTGTCGGGGTCTTTTATGGTTTTTTCTACTTCGGCCATGAAGTAATCGTCGAGACTCAACATTCGAGGCGAGACTTTGAATGTATTTTCTTTGTCCTGTCAAGCAAATCGCGTACACGTTACCATGGGCTGATACAGGAGTATATTGAATGAGCTCTACCCGTATCATTTTTGCGATGTGGGTTTTGCCGCAACCGGGGAGACCTCGCAGAATGATAACGATCTGAAAAGCTGCTCGTTAAAAACGTCTACTTTTAATCCAAAAGCAATAGGAAAACTCTTCTCTAGCATCTTCCGACTCATCAAATCGCACTTCAATTTCCACGTTTGAAGAGACAAAGACAATAGCGAAAAATCATTAGAGTACCAGAGCCTACCTTCGACGGTCGTTTTAACCTTCCGGGCATCTTAATGATGTCTTCGATGTTGAGCAGCAGCGGTGCAGGCGGCAACTTTGGGGGAGGTTCGGGGAGTTCTTGGAGATCAGAAAAAGGTCTGGACGCGAAAAAAACATATACGTCTCGCTGGCGCAACGAACAATCTCGCGAAGCTCACGTGATATCGGGAATCAAAGTAGAGATGTCCTTTTCGTCTGAGACAGGGTTGTTGTCGTCGACCTTGGCCGGATCGCGTCGAGGTGATGGTTCGTGGTGTCGGGGCGAGGCGACGTGTTCAAGCAGACCGCGACCGCGATATTTCAGATCGCGACCGAACTCGTCCTTATCTCCCCGGGCAGCGGGCGACCTATGCGACGCGCGATTACAAAAAAAGTTATGTAGATTATGGTTTTCCAATCGCTCACCTCGACCTCGATCTTCGCATTTTTCGGGGCGGAGAGCGACGTCGCGCGGGTGAGGGGCGATTTCTGTCCATGACCTCGCGACGACGCTGTTCTCTGACGAAAACAAAAGCCCAAGTTGTGAAAACTTTTGAAAAAAACTATTACGCGTTTAAGCTCGGCGTTAAAATTGATTTTGGCGTGGGCTCGAAAAGACTAGCTTACTGATCAGAAAAATCCTCAACTTAACTTATTAAAACTAGGCAGAAAATTATTATTTTTTGACAAAAATAGAGATCTTGAAAAGATGAAGGTGATGGTGTGTGGGTCAGAGGGTGAAGTAATACGAAGTAGAATAGACCGATGTGGAATATTTAGCAAAAAGGTGACAAGTCCACTCAATGCTTTGGACAAAATGTGACCAAGGATTCATGAAAGGTGTTCTAAGTTGAAGAAAGTAACTCCAAGTGCGGCAAGATTTTTTGTTTGTAGAAAATGTGAGCAAGCGACAAATGGTGCGAAAGAAGTGCAGCAAGAGGTAATGTGTGATAAACCGGAAATTGTTAAGGGATTTTACTATCTTGGCAACAGGTTGAATGCCAGTGGAGGATGTGAAGCTACAGTAACTGCAAGAACAAGACTGAGATGGAAGAAATTCAGAGAGTGAGGTGAGATACTGTTTGGAAAAGATTCTTTTTGTGGATGAAAAGAAAAGTATATAAAAGCGATGTAAGATCAGCTATGTTATATGGAAGCGAAACATGGTGTTCGAGAGAAAATGAAGTAACTATTTTGAGAAGAGCAGAAAGATCTATGGTGAGGACGATGTGCGGTGTCAAGTTGGTGGATAAGAGGAATACAGAGGAGTCGATGGACATGTTGGGATTGAAGAAAGCAGCAGATAAGCTGGCAAGGACGAATAGTATGAGATGGTATGGTCATGTTTTAAGACGATCTGAGGAAGATGTTTTGATGAAGGCAATGGTACATGAAGTGGATGGAAAACATAAACAGGGTCGACCGAGGATGAAATGAAGGGAACAAGTCGAAGGAAGCATAAGAAGGTTCAAAGAAGATGCGGCAGATAGATGCAGGTGGAGAGGTGTAAGAAGAGTTGCAGAAGTAGTGGGATGCATCTGGCAACCTCCAGTCACTGGGGATTAAACCGGATTAAAACTGTATTGATGATGATGATGATGATGATGATGATGATGATGATGATGATGATGATGATGATGAGGGAAAGAAATAAACCATAAAAAACGAAGAAAATTATTTATTAACAAAAACAGAGAAAAATAACGAAGTACTAGTATTTAAAACTCCAATAAGATAAAGCTGCAACACCTGCACCAAAATTGTTTGACAGCAAAACGTCGAAGAATTAAAAATTCCTCGTTGATTAGTATAAAGTCTCAACAACACGATTCCGCAAATGTTTTAAAAAACAAGAAAAAATTGAAATACTTACTCTCTTCGCGGGGATTGAGACCGTCGTCGTACTCTATCGCGTTCGTCGCGAAACTCGCGATCTCGAGGTGGAAGCTGTTCGCCGGAACGAAACCGGTCCGGGCCTAAATCGCGACCGGGAGATGATCTTCCTCTTCCCGGGAAACCAAACCGATTTGGCTCCCGTTCATCAAGAGGTCTTCTTCTTGCATCTGGGGGTCCGCCTCTCTTGTCGTCTGGAGGTCCTCTTCGCATGTTATCAGAGGGTCTGCCTCTCTTATCATCTGGAGGCCCTCTTCGCATGCTATCAGGGGGTCCACCTCTTTTGTCATCTGGAGGTCCTCTGCGCATGCCATCAGATGGTCCTCCTCTCATTTCATCATAAGGACCCCGCCGAACCTCATCATGAGGTCCTCTTCGCATTCCATCAGGGGGTCCTACTCTCATACCATCATGCGTATTTCTTCTTACATCTTCAGGAGGTCCCCTCCTCATGTCGTTCGGCGGCCTTCTTCTCATTTCATCAGGAGGCCCACCCATGTCATCATGAGGACCTCTTCGCATGCCCTCTGGTGGACCTCTACGTGATTCACCTTGAAGTCCTCTTCCCCGTCCTTCTTCATCATAAGGACGTTTACGGGATGGTGAGTACTGGTGTAGAGCATCGCGAAGGGCCCGCTCTCGTGCCAATATGGCTTGTTCACGGTCGAGTAGTTCCGCCTCGCAGGCGCGTAGGCGCTCGAGACTTCGCTCGCGACGCATCCTCTCCTCGTCACGTTCGTCATAGATAAAGACGCTGTCAAGGTTTGCACGCTGCTGCTTGACCGACTGCAAGTCGCGGTTGATGGCCTGGTGACGACGTTCAATTGACCTTCGTTCCAAGTCGCGCTGATTGGCGTCGCGAAGATCGCGTATTGGCGATCGTCTGCGAGCGCCGAAATCATCGAACGGCGGTCGTTCGTCTCCGGGACGATCGTATCTGTCTTTAAATGAACGTTCTTCTCTTCGCTCGTCGTCTCGAGGAGGATAAACGAAGTCGCGCAACGGAGGAGAATCGCGTCGGCGATCAAGCGAAAAGCGATCGGTAGAACCGCGCTCTCTGCGGTCGTCGTCATATCGGGTAGAATCGGCAAACCCTATCGAAGAGCTTTTTATTAAAGAAGTACTCCGAGCAAAAAAGTGTCCGCTGTTATTGAACTTATCATTGATCAGTTTTTTAAAAACTGACATGTTGAGAGTCCGTCACTTGCACAACCGCCTCAACCGGTCGGATGAGTGCTTCTAAAAGTGGAAAAAATGGGCGCGGGGTTAGCCAAAGAGTTCCAGGCTGACTATACAATACTGTCTAAGTTGAAACTAATTTGGTTCTCAGTTAATTAATTTAGAAATTGAAAATTCAACACCAGGAGCCTCTATCAGTCAAAAATAACTGCTAGAATTGTAATAGCGTAAATAATAGAGCTTTCGATGTTGTTTTTTTAAATCACTTTTTTTCCAATTGATATAAAACCTTTTTGTTTGAGTATGTCGTGTTATCACGATAGGATATTTTTTGTTTCCTCTTTTATTTCTTAAATCGGTATAGTTAAACCAAGCTTAACAATGATTATTATATAGACCCGGAGTTTCTTTAATCCCTTGAATACGCCAAAAAGAAGGTTAGATAACACTGTACTAAATCACGACAGCAAGCCTATTGAACTACCACTTCTTCAGGCCAAGGTTAAGCGTCATTAGGTACAAAAAACATCGTACAGTAAAAATCAAGTTTCATCAAATATTTACAGTGGGTTAAAACAGCTAGTCTCCATAAGCTTTTTAGTGGGCAGGGCACCATAAATTTTAAATCTTTGATTATTATAATTCAAAGATAAAGATACGATTTAAAAGATGCAGAACTAGGGGAAAGAAAGGTGTGTGGGGTGTATACAGCAAGTAAGATGAAGTCAAGGGCCTTGTTTTATGTAAGTTCAAAAAGAAAGTATACCAGTTATGAAGATCAAGAAGCGAATTTTTTTACCTCTTTGAGAAATCTTAGTTCAGGAGATAATGTAAAATTGCATAGGTTTAAAAAGGCGAAAATTATATCAATTTTCAGAACAAAAGTAATGAGAGTTATATGGGCATATGGAGCACGAAGTGAAAAATAGAAAACAAGCAATTTTAAATGAGATCACAAGTGAAATGGTTTTGAGTTTAAAAAATTTTAATGGGTATGTTGAAAAGCAAATTGATGAATTTGATAATATGCTTAAAAAGAAAAAGGTATTGGGATATGGAGGTTAAACTTTTCTGACCAAGTTACAAAAGTTTCATAGCTTTGAATCTGATGCTGATAACACTTGGAAACAAAAGTAGAATTCAAGGTTGCTTTCAGAGCATAAATTAAGTTTCATTGAGACAAGTTAAAAATCACAAATCTGTTCAAAACAAATATCAAATTACAAAGAAACAAAATTCATCAAAATAAGAACTCAAATTACTCCTCAATAAGTTTAAATCGCAAAGCAATGAAATAAATAAAAGCACCTTTGCTGTCTCTTCTGGAAAAAGAAAATTCTTGAACGGGTTCTTCGTGCCAATCCTGAAAACAAAGTTTAGTCACAAAAGATCGCCCTGTACAGCGAAACTGATAAAAGTACATACGAGATCCCCGCCAATTCTTCTAGCTTCTTCTAGTAAATTTCGGTCATGTATGGCGCGGTAATAAAGTTCTTCTTCCAACCTTGGATCGGCTCGGAGCTGGAAAAGATTTAAAAAATTGTAAAAATTGGATCGCCGTGAATAAAGCAACTGCAGTATACTGACATATTCCTGAAGTAGGTCATCATCGTCCAGGGCACCAGCCGCCGCCAAGGCTTCAAGTGAATCCAGAAGAGGATCGACTTCCCCTTGAGGATACGTCGAATCGGCTGGATTTCCGTGCGCTTTCGAAGAATCTCTTTTAATATCTGAACGTGACGTATCACCGTATCTACCGCCGCCTCGACCTTGCTCCCTGATTTCAAGCACAAGATCAACAAATACACCCGCTGTCAAATTTAAACAAAACGACTTACACAGCGTTATCAAAACAGGATTTAAATATTAAGGAACTTTTATAAATTGGTCAAGTCAAGTGTAACTCGTATTTATCCTTTTGCTGACTGTATTTATTTATTTATTCATCCTTTACAAATAAAGTCAAAGATTTAAGCTAAACGTTTTACGATTAATCTGAGCGACTTTCATTAGCTTTAAAAAACATTGCAGTCTGGTTAAAGTAACAAAAGATTTATCCAAACGATATTTAGGTTTTACTATCGGGGTCTTTTCGCGGGAACAATAGCAAAAGCATGATGAAAAAAGAGCGGGGCAAAATGGAAATTGCTCGGTTGCAATATTAACAAAAAAATATTCAACTATGAGATGACGGGAAAAAAGCTTAGGCTCATTTTGTTAAATAAATTTGATGGCAGGTCAAGATGGGGGGAAAAAACGTTATCGAGGTTCGAGTCAAAGATGACCCCGATATCGCCAAAATATTTTGCAAAGGTTTTGGTCTGAAAAAAACAATAGTGTACCGGTAGATGGTTATATAGATTCGATTCAATCCTTTTTTGAAGTTTTTTTGAAACTTTCGAATTGAGATAAAATGTGGCAATAATATAATTGAATAGAAAAACGGGAATACAAAAGTAGTAGATAAACCAAGAGATGAAATGATCAAACAGGTAACAGGTCAGAGCACAACTGATGATGACCATGACCACAATACAGGATAAAAAAAAAAAAAAAAACGAAAACAAGCCGTGTAATAAGTCGGAAAAACCATTAAGAAGCATCCGCTCCGCTCGCAGTTTATAATTGCAAAAATTCATCCGCCCATTTACGTGATTCTATCTGTACAGAATGTAGAATGTTCGGACCAAGTTGCAGCGCTTTGAAAACAGGTAAGCCATTGTGAAAATAGAATAAAAAAGGACTGTGTGAGAAACAAACGCTAATAAGGTGGGTCGAAAATCGGCTGACTTTCACGATCAAGACCCGCATGAGTTTTTGTAAACGAGTAAGCAAGATTAATAAAAACTTGCGATCACAATTACGAATCCATACAAGCGATCTCAATCACCAAGCCAAATTGTCGACAATGGCGCACGATAAACAGCAACGACCCAACACGCCGCAATCACATTGTAATCAACTTTTAAACAATGCACAGCTGACAAGCAAGGATTTTTCTATTATAAATCAAAGAAGGTTGTCAAATAGTCGATTTAAAAAAGCTCGGCTTCGACAGTTAATTCTTACGTTTCCGATGGCTTCTGTGCAGACGCCATTTTCACAGCGGCTAAGATGTTTTTAAGATCGGCACTGGATAAGTTTCTGGCTTTTTCTAGAATTTTCCCTTTATCCATGGGTCTTGCATTTGCGTCTCTATCTGTTTCTGGAGTTCTGTTGTCTGAAAATAAGGACACGTTTAAAATCAGAATAATATTGCGAAAATTATAAAACATAAACCTTGTACTTGAGCTTGTAGTTTGTTTTGTTGAGTGATAAGCTTCAGTTGCTCTTGTAGTTTCTTCATGTTTTCTTCGCTAAAAAGCGGGTTACTTTCAACGAGTTTACGGGCATCGTCTAAATCGATGTCGTTATTTAACGACGTGCCTTCTGGATTGTTCGATTGAGACTGATTGCTGGGAATGGGTTTATCGTCACTCCAGCGTCGCCTCTTGCCATCGTCGTGGCGTCGCGATGAATCGCCTGGGTATCTCTGCTGTGAAAAATTATCGTTGAATTTCGGCGGAGGTCGCCTTGCAGGCGGCTGATGGGGAAATCGGGGCCTTGGTCCTTGTGATGGACGAGAGTCAAATTCGTCTTCGATCACAACATAATTGTCGCCGAACTCATTGAGTGCAAAGTCGGGACGCGGCGCTGGACCACGAGTTGGAAATCGGGGCGTTCGATGCGGTCCTTCAAAGCGAGGACCGTCTCTGACAGCAAACTTTCCTTTAGGTGGAGAAAAAGAACGTCGGGAATCTCTTTCTTTGTTCTTAGTCGACTGACTCGATTCCGAGTTGCTTGGAATTTGTTCCACTTTGTCCCACACATTATAATCATCGTCCTTCGCGTAGTCAACGTCGGTTTCGGCAGTTGAATCTGCAGCTGGTTGTTTGGGTTTTTCGACGGTTGCTTCAGCTTCCTTTTCGTCGTGATGAAATTCTTTTTCTTCTTGAGATTCAACAGATAATCTCGGTCTCTGACGGGTATTTTCGGCATGAGAAAATCTTTGATTAGGCATGTCGCCAGGAAACCTTTGACGTTGTGTAGCATTGGCGGGATGTCTTTGATGTTGCTGTAAATTTTCGGAATACCTTTGTCGGGGTCTTTGCGGTGTATCACTGAAAAATTTAGAATTTGCTTGCTGATCATCTGGAAACTTCTGTCTAGCTGGACCATCACCTGAAAATCTTTGTCTCGGTTGATTATCTCCGGGAAACCTTTGCCTTGGCTGGTTATCGCCAGGAAACCTTTGTCGCGCTTTATTATCGCCTGGAAACCTTTGCCTCACTTGATTATCACCTGGAAACCTTTGCCTTGCTTGATTATCTCCAGGAAATCTTTGTCTTGGTTGATTATCCCTGGGAAACTTTTGTCTTGCTTGGTTATCTCCTGGAAATCTTTGTCTTGGTTGGTTATCTCCAGGAAATCTTTGCCTTGTTTGATTATCCTCTGGAAATCTTTGTCTTGGTTGGTCATCTCCAGGAAATCTTTGTCTTGGTTGATTATCCCCTGGAAATCTTTGCCTTGGTTGGTCATCTCCAAGAAATCTTTGTCTTGGTTGGTCATCACCAGGAAATCTTTGTCTTGGTTGGTCATCTCCAGGAAACCTTTGCCTTGGTTGATTATCTCCAGGAAATCTTTGCCTTGGTTGATTATCTCCCGGAAATCTTTGCCTTATTTGATTATCTCCAGGAAATCTTTGCCTTGGCTGGTTATCTCCGGAAAATCTTGGTCTTGGTTGATTATCTCCAGGAAACCTTTGCCTTGGTTGATTATCTCCAGAAAATCTTTGTCTTGCTTGATTATCTCCAGGAAACCTTTGTCTTGCTTGATTATCTCCAGGAAATCTTTGTCTTGGTTGGTTGTCGCCAGGAAATCTTTGCCTTGGTTGAATATCTCCGGGAAACCTTTGCCTTGGCTGGTTATCTCCAGGAAATCTTTGTCTTGTTTGATTATCCCCAGGAAATCTTTGTCTTGGTTGATTATCTCCAGGAAATCTTTGTCTTGGTTGATTATCTCCAGGAAACCTTTGCCTGACTTGATTATCTCCAGGAAATCTTTGTCTTGGTTGGTTATCCCCAGGAAACCTTTGCCTCGGTTGATTATCTCCAGGAAATCTTTGCCTTGGTTGATTATCTCCAGGAAATCTTTGCCTTGGTAGGTTATCACCAGGAAATCTTTGCCTTGGTTGGTTATCACCAGGAAATCTTTGCCTTGGTTGGCTATCACCAGGAAATCTTTGCCTTGGTTGGGTATCACCACTAAATCTTGGTCCATCTTGCTTATCGCCCAGAAACATTTCCATTGTATTGTTATCTTCAGAATATTTTTCCATTGCTTGATTACTGCTAGTAAATTGTTGCCTAGGTTGATTATCACCAGGAAACCTTGGCCTTTGTTGCGCATTTCCAGAAGCCATTGCCATAGATTGAGACTTGATAGAAAAATTTTCCTGTTGTTGAAACTCGTCCGTGTACTCTGATTTTTGTTGTGAATTTAAAAATTTTGAATTCTGTTGGTTATCTCCAGAAAACTCCAATTCATTTGATGAAGCAAATGGTGCCTCTTGTGTTTCTTCTGTAGAAGCAGTTTTTTGTTCATACAGAGGACCAGAAAAACGCGGTTGCTGCTGTGAACTATTTGTGAATTGCTGCGAGTTTCCACCGCTATTAGTTTTGTTTTCCCAACTATTTCCGTGTTGATTATCATTTAAGGTTGACTGTTGGGAGAAATTATCCTGCTGCTTTGAATTTGGGTAAACTGGATCTTGAGAATTGATTAGATTACCATTGGCATCATATTCATTTCTTGGTCGTTGAGGTGCAGGGTATCGATTACTCATTTGCATATTATTTTGAAAAGTATTTTCTGGCATTGAAGGTCTTAATTGTGGATAAGGTGGCATTCTGGGCTGATTTGGCGGCATGTGAGGCCATGGCTGATTGTCTACACCCCGATTTTGATAATAACCCGAATTAAAATTAGGATTGTTGCCAGCCATAAATGATGGGTGGTTTGGTCTTGTTTGATCATAGTTGAAACGTGGAGCCATAGAATATTGATTTGCTTGATTAAATTGATTATTTGTTGGTCCCCACATATTCTGTTGAACAGGACCAGAGGTTTGAAACGATGCTTGTGAGTAATTGAAGTTATTGCTGATGCTCTGATTGGCTGGTGGATACTGACGTTCCATAGACTGGTTATAAGAACCTTGACTTCCCGAAGTTTGGGGATTATTTTGCTGGTACTTCATTTTTTCAGCTTGTTCTTTTTGTTTTTTTTCTTCTTCAATTGTTTCTTCAATTTTTTTTACATTTTCCAAAAGCTTTTCTTTGTTTGCCTCGTTTTGTTTTTTCTGTTCCAACATTTGCTTTTGCCAAGTAACCCACTGAAAAACAAACAATAAAAGAATAAAGTAATAAATGCAAAATTCTTTTACACAAGACTTTTCAAACTATGAGTCATGAACTACAGTGATACCTTCAAAACTGCCGACCTTAAAACTGCGAAATTCTGAAACTGCGATTTCAAAACTGCGCACCTGCGTTAGTCGATGCATAGTTGTTTCAGAGCAGGAAACTTGTCAAAAATAAATAAAGCAGGCGTAATTAGCTCATAAATCTTACTATTTGATGTTATACAGAGTAAAGCCCTACACATGGAGCGTAAAAACAAAGAAAAATGTAAAATGACGAAAGGATCTGGCGTTAAAAAGAACAATTGGGCATAGATAGCAAATTAAGAATTCTTGAAAAATTTAAAATTAACAATTAACAATCCAGTTTCTCATCAGAAGAAAATTTTAAGAACGCTAGCATTTTGCACTTTGTGCATGTAACAGAGTCACAGAGTCTTAAAGTTTTCTTTTATTGTGAAAAGAAAGTTACATCTACTCTCAATTTTCTGTGATGTCTTCGAAACCGCGATGCTTTCAAAACTGCGCAGTATTTTCGGAACGACTTAGCGCAGTTTTGCAGGTGTTACTGTAATTGAAAGTTATAGTGTTTTAATTGGGATTGCGATAGTGACAAATTATTGATTTAAGGTAAATCTGCTCTAATACAAAATCCTGGGAAATAAGTAAAACGAAAAAATTTAGAGCAGTTTTATTCTAGGCGATTCTCAAAAACTAATGTTAATTTTAAACACCAATAAACCAATACAAATGAATAAATGTTAACTTTAAACACCAATATAAATGAATAACTTATTAAGCGTTTTTTAAAAACGAATTTAACCGATACCAAAAGTATATAAATCAAGCTCTTAATAAAAAAAATGTATAAGTTAGTACCAAGAAATTAATTTCATTGTTGGAAATTAAAAAAAACAAAAACTAAGAATGGAGTTTTTATAGATCTATATAGTTTAATAAAATTTTTAATTTTAGTCAATTTTGGTCAATTTATTCCTCTCTTTAAACCTTTCTTCTTTGCTTAATTCTTTATTTATTTTTACATTGTTTATTTAACTTTACCTTGGAAAAATTCAAGAGTAGCACTTTTTTTTATACTAAAGGTTTTTGTGAAACAACCTGTAAAATTATTTAAATTTGCAAAATTTTGATTTGTATGTAAATAATAAGATTTATAATTTGATGTTAGCAATTAAAGTAAATTTTACTTGTTTTTCATATTGATTAAATTGGGTTTTATTTGGATGATTGCGGTGTTTTTCTTTCCATTCATCAAACTGTTTTCGCCAATCAGTATATTGTTTTTCAAATACCTGTAAAACCAAAAAAAGTTTTATTACAAATAAATTAATTTCAATTTTTACCAAGTTTTTAAAGTTTTTTTTACCTCTGCTTGTTCTTTTAGTTTTGTTAATTGACTCTGATATCTTTTTAAAGCATCGTGTGGATTTTCTCCACTGGATTTGTCCCACTGCAATATAAATAATACTCTCTTTGCCACTAATTACAAATTTTGCGCTGATAAACTGTTAAAAAACACAAAATTGTACAAAGAATAAAATTAATGCTGCAAATAAAAATGACAAGCATAAAAAGTGCTCTTATGCATGAATGTAATGACTTACAATTTGCATTATTTTTTTATTTTTCCATTAAGACACAGTTCCAACTATAATTTTAAGAAGCAACACATCTTGAGATATTGATATAGAAAACTTGTTCTAATCTGTCAGAAAATCTGTCCTAACAAAGTCTTCTTATTCTACTTCATATAAGGTTTGTCCTCCTCACCCTTAACAGACCTTCTCAGTTTTTCAAAATCTCACACCCTCATAGATTATGCAAACTACTTTTCTGTACATCTACAATCCAACTTCTCTACTCAAACCCTAAAATCTTACAGCAATTCCTAATGTCTTTTCATGAATGAAATTAGGTATGTCCACTGCAATCTTCTTCACCCCACTTTCTGTTCACCTTGCATTACTCTAGATTTTTCCTCTGCCCCTGATCAAATTACCTACTTGCTTCTAACTCATCTCTATTAATCTGGTCTACAATTCCTTTTTTATACCTTTAATCTGTCTTGGTCTATTCACACCTTTCCATGAGCCTGGAAACAATCTATCATCATTTCTATTCTTACATCTTGAAAACCCTCTAACTCACCCTCCTCCTACCATCCTTAAGACCCATTTCCACTACAACTGTGGAAATGTAGTACTCATCATTTTTTCCGTGCTTAGCACTAAGCAAAGCAAATAAAATCAATATAAGAAACAAAGAATACTCCATTATATGCTTGCAGTAGAAACAAGCCATATTCTTTCATTTTCTGCACTTCCTAACTTTTTGAAACAAAGGTTCTTGGACAAGTCACCTATTTTCTTAAATATCTATTTATTTTTATTTTTACTCACAATCAACTCAAAATTACTTACAGTGCAAATAGAAATAAAGCATTCTCACACCCATGCAAATAGAATATAAACATTCTTACACCCATATAAGCTGGTTTCAGAACTGGTAGATTAATTGTAGATCTGGTTCTCTTCCTCTCACAGTCAATTGCAGACTCTTTCCACCAAGCTAAACCAGGTTCACACACTGTCCTTACATTGTTAATTTGCAATTTTGATTCAATCTAGCATTCTGCCCTTGAAGCTCCTTTTTCTATTGGTCTTCAACTTTGCTCCATAGAATGGACGCAATCTTATTTCTCAGATGGCTTGTATCTGTCATTCTCTTAGTAATCCTTTTCCTCTTTGTAGAGGTGTTTCTGAAGGCTCAGTTCCCAGACCTATCCTTTCTTCTCATTTCATTAATGATCTTTCTGCCTCTTTTTCCTCAACTGTACAAGTCTCCTTTTATATTGATGATCTTGCCATATGGTCCTCCTCCCTAAAAGTAAGCAATTGCAGATGCCCAGACTAACTTCAACAAATTGGTGGAGTGCTTCTCTAAGTGATGGTTTTCTCTTAACTCTCTCAAATGCAAGTCATCTTTCTTCAGCCAAGACCTCAACCAATCTTGTCTTAAACCCACTCTATTGATTCTCAACACTCAATGTTTTAATCCCAAACTGACCTTTGTTTTAATTCAAAACTCAATATTTTAATTCCAAACATCTTGTTCTATGTTTACAAAAAAAATTTCATAACCAATTTTGTGCCTTTTGCTCTTTTCCCTCAGCTTCCTGGGGATCCTCTAAAAAATCCTTCTGTACTTTACATAAAGCCTTTATTTGCCTGATTTCTCACCTATGCTTTTCCAGGCCAGTTTCCTTTCTCATCTCTCACCCATATCACTTCCATGAAAAAAATACACAGATCCTGTTGTAGAGTTATCACAGGTCATCTGTCAGCTACTTCAATTCCTTTTTTACGCCTAGAAGCACTTTTCCCTTACTATGCATCACCTTCACCCATCAATCTCTCTCTTACTTTAAGTGTGCTATAAGATTACCTCCATTCTTTTCCTAGCTTCTCTTTCCCACTGTAATCCTTGCACCCATCTCAAGAAGGAATCATGGAGATCTTTTTGTAGATCCATAAACTCAACCCCACTGTTAATTACCCCACAAAACTCTTAATTCTATGCCCTCCTTAACCTCCCAGGTCTTTTCCTTCCCATTACTCCATCTCATATCATCTTTTGTATAACAACTCCCTCCACTTCCACAATAAAGTTGCTCTATCCCATATATCTACCTCACACACAGCAACACCACTGCTTGACTGATGGCTTGGTTCTCTGCTACCTCACCATATCTTAAACCCAAATTTCTCAAGTTAATTCACCCAATTTCTGGTTAATTCTTCATCTGGCTTAAAAGTAGTATCACCAATGGATACCAGGTCCCTCCTCTCTTCAGGCAACAACTTAGCAGACATTCTTGCTAAAGTTGGTGCCATTCATGATCCTTCCACCATACCACTCTCCCTCTGACCTCTTATTTCTTTCCAACATTTATCATTATACACCAGTTGGAAACATGGTATTAAATCTGTTTTTCCAACATCAAATCCCTATCATATCCTCTGAGGAGTTTACTTAGCCTTGTTCTGCTCACTGTGCCCTCTCTCATTTATACTGCAACTAGCACAAACAAAAATTTTCTGTCTTAAAAAACATATGTTCTGCATTTTATATAAAAACCTGCATTTTTTTGGACATAGTAGAATTCTTAACCAAATATTCCAAAAATTTTTAGCAATTTTGGACAAGATGTCTGAAAATTTAACTGGCTTGTATGAAAGTTTAATCTGTAATGGTGTTTGTCAATTGTTGTACTACATTCAACAAAAATTCAGCATAATGCTTTAACTATAGACTACTCATAATTCATTCTATGTACTATGCACCTATAAAACAAGGCAGATAAGTTGTAATAGCCAAAAGTTTGTAATTGCCATTGCAAAACCAATATTTTGCATTTTACCTATTTTAAAAGAAACTTAAAATCTGGAACTTTTGTCAAACTTGTGGCCACATAGGGGCACCCAATGCCTATTGTTGAGGGCTGGGCAAATGTCATTTTATTCCAATTTTTTCAAATCCTTCAATATGTCTGGCAAAATTTGCAAGAAATTTAAAGATAAAAACAATTATGTTACTTTAGAGTTTGAACTTAGATTTTGAGTTTTTGTATTAGCACCCATCTAGGTTTCAAACACCAAACAAAAAATTGAAAAAGAAATTTGCAATTCATTAAGTAAAAAGTCAATCAAGCATTTTTAAAAAATTTTACTTATCAAATAGTCAAAATAGCAAAAATTTTTCATAGAAACTTGGCAAGAAATTTATTATTTTTATAAATATTAGTTCTCACCTGGAAAACAATTTCGGAAAATAATTTTGGTTACTGATGCAATACTATTGATTTGCAATATTGACTCGGTATCATAGTTTTTATTATGATATCATAAACATCTTTTGCAACACAGTTGGCTTCCAAAAAACTATAGTTCTGTCTCAATTTAATTGCATTATTTGATGAAGCATGAAAACGCTTATACAAATCGAATTTTATGATCAAAAATTATTAATTGTGACATAATAGTCCACCTTACAACCCAAAATTGTCTTAAACTTAAAAACGTAGTATTGTTGTTCTTTCTAGTTACTAATTATAACTATTTCTCGCTATGCCAAAATAAGCTGGCTACTACATTCTGGCAAATTTTGATGGCCTTATATACATTGCCAAAAAGTCTTAAAATGAACAAATTATTTTGCTAAAAAAAATTTTGAATTTCTAGCAAAAATGTAAATATAAACCAGGCACAAGGATATCTCTATTCTGGAATGACAATCCAATATTATTTTAGATGTTACAAGTTCATTGTAATTGTAAGCACATCTCTATTTCACTACAACTGTGTAAACATTTCAACAAGTCTTAAAGAATTTTTGTAACAACCCTTGTTTGCTATAATAGATATAACCTATATTTGAAAGTCAGACTCAAATAACAAAAAATTTCCTCACAAACTCACAGCAGTTTTAATTTTTTGGCATAATGTTGCAGTTATAAGGTTAAATGAAACAATTTTAGCCTACTTACTTCAGGAGCAACATCTTGATCATTGGATTTAGCAGGATCTGACATTGACCCACTTTTAGAAAGTTGATCTTGGTTTTTTTTAGTTGGTGAAGTGTCTTTTTTTACAGAATAGCTTTGATTCGAATCACCTTGACCTTCTGTATGAAATAATAAAGCTTTTTTTATATATTGAATACAAATTTGATATTTAACAGTTAAGAATGGCACCAGCATAAAGTTAAAGATGGGTAACAGATTGGGATCAACATAAATTAATGTTTTAAAGCAAGAAGAATTTTGTAGAGTTCAACAAAATTAATAAATCAATAAAAACTGTTCAGTAAATACAAATTAAGTTTTAGAACAGCAATTTATTTTGATGTGAGAATGACTTACATCAGGGTGTCCATGAATTAAGGCAACCAACTTTCTCTGTTAAATTAGTGCATTTAAATTCGGTTTTTCTCAAACAACTAATACAGGGTGTCAAGAAAGTTTCCGATCGATTTTTAAATTTAATGTAATTCAAAAACTTCAATGAATTATGATAAGTTCTGTACGTCATTTTTCCACTTAATCCTCCTTTTCAATGTTTCAGATACACTTTTCAAATTTTTTTGGCTAAAATAATAATAAAATGAGTAAAAGAGCTGCAATCATTCAACTTCATCATGCGGGACATTCAAATTCTAAAATTATGAAGTTGCTAAAAGCACCAAAATCGACTGTTTGCGATACAATCTTGCGCTTCCAAGAACTTGGAACCATGGAGAATCGGGATAGGAGTGGACGACCTCGATCCGCTCGCACTCCAGCGAAGATCAAGGCCCTCAGGGAGAGAATTCGGAGGAACCCCAAACGATCCTTGAGGAAAACGGCTAAAGACATGAATATCAGCCATGAGTCTGTCAGAACAATTGTTGAACAGGATCTCAAAATGTCCCTGTACAAAATCAGGACAAGACAACTCCTAACTGACCTCCAGAAGCGAAAAAGAAAGGAGAGGGCCAAAATTCTGCTGAACCGTCTGAAGGGAGGCACGGAGAAAGGTGAAATCGTTTTTTCAGACGAAAAACTTCTCGGTGGAGGCGAAGTTCAACACCCAGAATGACAGGATTCTCGGAAAGTCACCCAAGGACCTCCCTGATCATCTTCGATTTGTTTCACGCTGACAGAAACCCTCGTCTGTGATGGTATGGGGTGTGATCTCCAAATCTTGGAAATCTTCCCTCATTTTTGTTAAAGAGGGGGTCAAAGTGAATACAGATTCATATGTCAATGATATTTTAACCCCTGCCCTTGCATCGATGAAGGAAAAGTTCAAAAATAAGTCCTTCACCTTCCAACAAGACGGCGCGCCTTCTCACACATCAAAGAAGACGCAGAAGTGGTGCAAAGAGCACTTTCCTTCATTCTGGACCAAAGATTTGTGGCCACCATCTTTGCCCAATCTCAATCCTATGGATTTCTGTGTGTGGGGTATTCTGGAAAAAGAAGCCTGTTCTTCACCCCATAACAATCTGGAGGATCTTCGAGCTTCCCTGAAACGAGCATGGGAGAAAATTCCTCAAGATGCCCTTCGTGCTGCTTGTCAGAATTTCCGACAGAGGCTCCAACGTGTTATTGATACAGATGGGGGTCATTTTGAATAAACCAGATTTTTTTATGTTCATGGAGCTTTGTTCTATCACCACAATAAACCTTTTGTTGATTTAATCTTCTGTCATTAGCCCTATATAATTTTGTTTAGGATCGGGAACTTTCTTGACACCCTGTACACCATTTTAAAGCTAAAACTCTGTTCTTTCATTTCAGATATAGCAAAGTGTTCTAAAATAATTATTTCCATGTCTATTGATCGTAACATTGTGATAAAACTTCACAAAAGTGGAGAAAGTAATAGTGAAATAGCTAAACGGCTCAAAATGAATCGCACAACTGTCTGGAAGATCATCAAAAAGTTTCAGGAGATTGGAACTACCCTAGATCAGGAAGACCGAGGCTGAAAACAGACTGTTCGTATCAGGGAGAAGCTGCAACACAACTCTCACTGAAGTTGCAAAAACTTGGCTGCTGCAGCTGGTGTAGGCAAATCCACCATGCACCAACTGTTGAGGAAAGATTTAGGAGTTAAACCCTTTAAGATGCTGCGTTGACAAGAACTCTCAGATCGTCATGTGGCCATGAGGGCCAAAAAATGCAGGAAACTTTTGCAGGACATTGCATGAGGCACACTGCCCAATTTGGTCTTCACTGACGAGAAGAAATTCGACATCCAGCAAGCTGTTAACCAAAAAAACGATAGAGTTTGGGCATCCTCATCCATGACTGAAGGAAAAATTGTCACCAGACGCCAAAATCCGCAGTCTGTGATGATGTGGGCAGCGGTGACTGCAACTGGGCGATCCCCACTCCTTTTTGTTCCAACGGGAGTGAAATTGAACTCTTTGAGCAGTACATCTCAGACATTCTGGAGGGTTGTCTGCTCCCCTGGACTGAGCAACACTTCAAAAGATGAACTGTGGACCCTCCAACAGAATTTGGTGCCCTCTCATGGTTCAAAATTTACCCAATTGTGGATTCTGAGGAAAATCCCCTCATTCATAAGTAAGGAAGATTGGCCAGCGCAAAGCCTGGATCTAAACCCATTGGACTACTCCATCTGGTCCATCTTGGAGAAAAGAGTGTGCTCCACTCCTCATCAAACCTTGGAGTCCCTGAAGGCCAAACTGATGAAAGAGTGGGAGACTATACCTCAAGAAACACTACGTGCTGCATGTGACTCATTTCCAGACAGATTGAAGGCTGTAGTCAAGAAGAAAGGGAGTTATATTGAATAAAGTATATATCATTTGAAAGCCTATTCTTTATCCTATTAAGTCATGAGTAGCAATGCTTGTTTTAATTTTTTGTATTTTCAGTAGAGGCCAAAACGTTTATTGCCTTAATTCATGGACACCCTGTATATTATAAGAGACTTATACTAAGTACTTTTTTGAGAAATGAAAACCTTGGCACATTTATATTCATAATTCTTCTGTTGTACAGTAGCCCACAAAAAACTGTTCAAGAGCATTTTTTTCCATAAATATAAATCAGAAGAAATTGGTGACAGTAATTAAAAGAGAGCTAGATGTTTCATCTTTATTTTCATTTATAAATCTGACTTGCAATAAAACGTTAGAAGAGTTATACTTAGAACAACCATCAAGCAATTATTCACACTTGCTTTTGAAGATGTCAAGATATTGCTGTCTGGTTAAAATTTTTGATTTTGTGTTTAAGTTTTTATAAAGAGATATGACTGAAATTTAGAGCTGCTGGCTGAGACTGCCAAGCAGGAGAAAAGTTCTGTAAAGTGTCTTTCTCAAGGACACAGCAGAATGACAAGTAAGTTTTGAACTGCAACCATGTCATTGCATACACCATCATACAAAATTCTTCTATTCAGCCAGCTGCCACCAATATTTATAGGTTTTTAATTATTGTCTGACAAATGGAACATAGAGTTTGCTTTTTGTTTATTGCCAACATTCTAACTACATCCAACACTACATCTAAAAAAGGCTTCAGTTTGGGAGTACTGAAGTTATAGGAAGAGTTGCAGAAGTAGTGAGATGCATCCAGCCATCTCCATTCACTGGGGACATTTAAACTGACTTAAAATTGGATTGATAACGATTTTCTTCTGATAAGCATTGACTAAAAAGTGCTTTAAAAACAGTGTTTTGACTACCATACAAAAGCTGTGAATCTGTCAGCAGTCAAAGCTTTTCTACAGTTTTGTATCTGTTTCAAAACTGAAATCATTTTCAAAGCCTCAGCATGCACATTCCTTATAACTACAGATTTTACAAACCTTGCATTGACTTGAGTTGCATTTTATGCTGCCAATATTCAATTTGCTGATTAGTAGTCATGTCAAGAAACCAATCAGTTTTGGTTAATACAAGTAGTTCTTGTTGACTAGATCCTGATAAATTCTCTAATTCAGATTTCCACCACTGAAATAATTAATATAGCTTGAATAAAACTGTGTTTGTCACAATAAAATAGTTGAAAAATGTTAAAACACGAAAACTATACAATAAATTAACAACCTCCTTAGCTGAATCAGGAGGAGGTGGTTGGGATGATGATTTCTTTTCATCAACTGGAGGTAGTGGGGCAGATGAGTTTGGAGGTGGTTCACATGGAGCAGGAGGTGGGGGTTGGTCAGGGGCATTTACTGGCAAAGGAGCTCTTGGAGCTATTTGTTGTGGTTGTTGCTGTTGTTGATTCATCTAAAACATAAGAATGAGTAGTCAGACCTCATTAATCAGGACCACTTTGTTTTGTTAAAAAATGTCAATTTAGCAAAAAAATCCGAATTACCAAAGCAAAAATGCAGTATGCACCCACCTTACTCAAAAACCCAAGTTTCTGGCCAGACAACTAAAACGAAATTATATTTTTGTATAATACAACCCAGCGTCAAATCCCCAAAACTACCATATTAAAGATTAATTCTCTAATCAAAGGGTGCCCAAGTTGTGGCCCATAAAGCCTTTTGGTGTGGCCTCTGTGAAATTTTTAATCAGATTCTAAAACATCTTAAATTATTGCAGTGCCTCTAAACAAACTTAATTGTGAAAAGATAGCATAGCTATTGCAGATCATAGGCAATTGCCCCTCTTATGTTTCAAAAATTTGAGCAAAACCACAATTTTTCAGGTAGTGTTAAGAAAACTTGGCCAAAATCAAAAAATTTTCGTACTAATTGCAGAAAAAAGTTTACGAATTTAGGTGAAGATTTCTTTTTGGTCTTCACCCTAAATTTTAGATGAATTTTTTTCTCATATCCATAAAGTTCTAGAAAATTAAGATTTGGGCAAACATCACAAAATTTGGGAAAAACTCTATTGCCCCCTCAAATTTTTTTCAGCTGGTACCTCTATGGCACAGATAACTTGTAATGCAATTATTTTTGTCTCAGTAACAAGTTCTTTGTTTTTTCTTTTAGAAAAACAACACATAGAGTCAAAGTGATGGCTTTTTTATCTTAAACTAAATTTGTGATTAAAATTCTATTAATCATGCAAGTTAATTCGAATTAATCATTAAAATCAATGGGACCAAAAAAATTTTAACACTTTGACTCTAACATAAAATTTTCGAACTAACTTCCATGACAACTTAAATTCGACATCATTTGGATTACTGCACTGATTGCAGCCTGCGGTAAACTTGCAGATGAATATTTGGCCTGCAATGAATAAAAGGATGGGCATCTTTGCTCTAATCAATAAATTATTTTGGCAATTTTAATCCATCTTTACTTATAAAACACATTAACATTGCAAGATATAGAAAACCTAATTTAAAACAGAACCTTAATGTAAAATCAAAACAAATAAATTTTACTTAAAAAAAGTCTGTTATCTCACATTGCACAAGTGACTCTTTACCTAAAGATTGTTTCTTCTCATAGCCCACACAATATCAAGATAATTTGTGGCTTTCAACAAAAAAGAATGTTGCTCAAAGTAATCAATCTAAATAGAAATTTAAGCTCACTGTATGAGGTCTGTCCAAAAAGTATCTGACCTTTGGGCATAAAACACACAACACAATGAATATCACAAATTTTAATTAAAAAAGTCTGTTATCTCACATTGCATAAGTGACTCTTTACCTAAAGATTCTGTTTCTTCTCATAGCCCACACAATATCAAGATAATTTGTGGCTTTCAACAAAAAAGAATGTTGCTCAAAGTAATCAATCTAAATAGAAATTTAAGCTCACTGTATGAGGTCTGTCCAAAAAGTATCTGACCTTTGGGCATAAAACACACAACACAATGAATATTACAAATTTTAATTAATCTCTTATAAAATACTCTCTCTTTGCAAGTGCACACACACTTTTCCCAGCGCCTCTGTTACTTTTGGAAACACCTCTTGAACTCCTCCTCTGGAATGCTCCTGAGCTCCACTGTCGTTTTTTCCATAATGTCCTTATATGACTAAAATCGCATCTCTTTTAGCGTAGTTTTTAACTTGGGGAATAGCCAGAAGTTGCATGGTACCAAACAGGAGAGTAAGAAGGCTATCACAAAAGTGCCGTATTGTTTTGGGCCAAAAAACCTTTGACTACATGGGCGGAATGAGCGGGAGCATGGTCATGGTGAAGCTGCCAGTTCTTCCCTGTCCACATGTCTGGTCACTTTCTTTACACAGCATAACAAATGTAACATAAAACCTCCAAGTAGTACTCTTTATTGATTGTTTGACCTTCTGGTGTGTATTCGTAATGCACTGTGCCGCAGAAATCGAACAGGTAAGCATCACTTTCACATTACTGCAAGCTTTTCATGCTTTTTTGATCCTTGGTGATTCCAGATGCTTCCATTGTGAAGATTGAAACTTGCTTTCTGGATTGTAACCATAAACCCAGGTCTCATCACCAGCTATGATAGTCTTCATTAATTCTAGGTTTGCACAATCCAGCATGTCCTGGGCAATTTCCACATGGAGCTCCTTCTGTTTCTCCATCAGCAGCTTGGGAATGAATTTGGCTGACACTCTCCAAATGCACAAATCTTCAGTTGAAATGGAGTGAACTGATCCTTTGCTTATTCCCACTTCTTCAACAATTTTCCTGAGTGTTAGATGGTGATCTTCCATCACAATTTGGGAAACCTTTGCAATCACCTCCTTGTTTTGGCTTGTGGATGGCCTGCCTGAGCGTGCCTCACTCTCCACTGACATTTGACCATTTTTTTAGTGATCAAACCATTCCTTTATTTGAGTTTGACTTAAGGCATTATCTCCAAAAAGTTTTGACTTGTGAATCTTTTGAATTGTTTCAGTTTGATTATTACCTAGCTTTTGGCAGAACTTGATACAATATCTTTTTTTAATGCTTTCTGTCATTACACTTGTAAGCAAAAAATCGACAATCATGCACTATACGACTGCACTAAATATTTTAAAAAAAGAGACTGACACCAACTATTAGTTTGAAATTTTTTATGCATAAGCAGTAATTGTGACATTACAATCAGCCAAAACCACTTTGCTGGCATGGCATTATTTTCAGCAGGAGGAGATAAGGTCGGATACTTTTTGGACAGACCTCATACAAGATGAATTTTCTGTCTCATCATTGTCTCTTTAGATTTACTGTCATGTTGGGTGGTGAGTTAACAATTTTAACAATAGTCTTATTGGAAAAAACATTGCCAATACAAATCCCATTGCCAATACAAATGTTTACCAGTTGCAGCAGATATAAAATGTTCACAAGAGATTGCAAAACAGCCTTGTATGTCACTTTAGATTTCTTCAACCACCCCTGCCTTTGTCCTGCAAAAAATGCTTGGTCAATCCTTTTTGATATTCAAGCTTGAAATTTCAAATCATCCCAGTATCATGCAATTGATGAACCATTGAATTTTTAAAGAAAATGCAATGAACATTTTTTAAACCATCTGAAACTTTTTGATTGACAGCATTATCAAGAAGCAGAACTTAACATTTTTGTATTATCATACTTCAATCAAATTCTTTTAAGCCAATCACACTTGTCATCCATGGTTTATTGTTTTGTCTATACATGACTCAAAAACTGGGATCAAAATTCTTTATGAAACAACAAGGTTTTTTTGATCTAGCAAATAACAAAGGCTTTTGTTAATCAGTTTCACTTGCATTTAAACAAAGATGCATTGTTATTTGCTCTTTGTTTTTCTTCTTTCCTTCTACTAAACCTGTAGCCAGTGATGCATTTGGCTACAGACAATAAAACAATCTTCTCTCATCCCTCCTATTATAAACATTTTGTCCCAGATGGTAGGTGCTTTCACGTAGCCTGGGCCGTGAGTAAGTCTGCTCATTGATTTTAAAAATGACAGACCGAAACCGAACCTACCAAAACGGAAGGGTATCCACCCATTCCGATGTTCAGTGTGGGTCTGTTAATCGGCAAACGTCCTTTTCAGGACGGGGCAATGTCAGGATAAAACTGCCCTTTTCAGGGCACATTGCCAACAAGTTCCGAAGACCCACTATTCTTCAGCTGAACATCGAAGGCCTCACTGCAAGCAAGATGAATGTTCTTCATCACCTCGCTATGCAGTCTGAGGCACTCGTCATCCTACTGCAGGAGACCCACTGCACTGATGCAGAGAAGTTGGTGCTACCACACTACCAATTAGCTGGGTCTTCTTTAAGCAGGAAGCATGGCCTTGCCACGTTTGTTCACGAGCGACTGAGATACACGCTTTTGGACCAATCTCCACCGACATCGGAGATCGAGTGGCTGTGTGTGGACGTTGATGGCTATAAAATAGTCAACGTCTACAAACCACCGCCAACGCGATTGCGAACCCTGGATCTCCCAGTGTTTCCTCACCCCTGTCTGTACGCTGGCGATTTTAACTGTCGTCATGCTGACTGGGGTTATGATGACAACAGTCCGGATGGTGAGTGCTTGGCTGGATGGGCAAGTATTAATTGTCTTGCCCTCCTATATAATGCCAAGGACGCTGCCAGTTTTTATTCCGGCCGCTGGAACACTGGCACCAATCCAGACCTAGCTTTCGCTAGCGTAGGTCCAAACAGTCGCTTACCGGATAGACGTGTCCTTGAGAAGTTTCCCAGGTCACAACATCGACCCTCGCTTATTACACCACCAAGGTTTGCTATGGCAGTGCCAAGCATGCCTGTTAAGCGATGGAACTTCCGCAAGGCCAATTGGAGTCACTACATTGCTTTGACGAATAAATTCGCAAAGACTTTGTTGCCGCCTGATTCACTTGATGTGGATGCGGCTTACCAGGACTTCTGTAACATCATTAAGAAAGCAGCCAAGAAGACTATCCCACGCGGGTATCGAAATAACTATATTCCGTGTTGGGATGCAGAGTGTGAATCCCTCTATAAAACCTTTCTGCAGTCTCCTCAGGGAGACAACTCAAGTTTGGCTGCTACAGCTCTGCTTGCCAAGCTTGACAGAAAACGGAGGGATCGATGGTCCGAAGCAGTTCGGAGCATTGACTTCTCACACTCTAGTCGAAAAGCGTGGAGTATCTTGAACAACCTTACTGGTAGGTCACGACACTCTCCTCATCATTGTCCTGTTTCAGCCGATGCTATTGCATCTCAGCTGGTTAGAAATGGAAATACGAGGCTGTTGACCGCAAGTCATCTCGACTTGTCTTTCAAGAAGTGTCTGACCTTTGGAGGGCCACAACACCAGACGCAGTAAATATCTCTGACAATTTTTCACAGAGAGAATTTGCTGCTGCCCTTCAACATTTAAAACCAGGTAAAGCTCCGGGTCCTGATTCCATCTGCCCCGAGCTTATACTCCATGCTGGAGCTGCTTTGAAGTCCTGGTTACGTGACTTCCTTTCTTCCTGTTTGCGCCGACTCAAAATTCCCAAGATCTGGAGAAGAGCGCTTGTGGTCGCGATCCCAAAACCAGCAAAGCCCGTGGGGGACCCAAAGAGTTATCGACCAATATCTCTGCTCTGTGTCCCCTACAAGATCCTCGAGAGGCTTATCTACGCCCGCGTTGAACCATTAATCGATCCACTGCTCCCTAAAGAGCAGGCTGGGTTCCGACGCGGGAAGTCAACCGTAGATCAAGTTGTTCTGCTAACCCAGAACATCGAGGATTCTTTCGAGGCTAAAAAGAAGACCGGTGCCGTATTTATCGATCTGACAGCTGCTTATGACACTGTCTGGCACCGTGGCCTTACCTGCAAGCTGCTGAGACTACTTCCGGATAAGCATATGGTCAAAATGATCATGGAGCTTGTCCGAAATCGAAGTTTCACCCTTACCACCGGTGACAGCAAGCAAAGCAGGCTACGCCGTCTTAAAAACGGCGTTCCTCAGGGATCGGTCTTGGCTCCCCTCCTATTTAACATCTATACGTACGATCTTCCTTCCATGATTTCCAGAAAGTTTGCTTATGCTGATGATTTAGCATTGTTGCACTCTTCTGGAAACTGGAAGGACTTGGAGGGGACATTAAGCCAAGACATGTCCACACTGTCAGCGTATCTCCAGACTTGGAGGTTGAAGCTCAGTCACACTAAGACGGTGACGACAGCCTTTCACTTAAACAACCGAGAGGCCAAACGTGAGCTAAAGGTCTACAACAATAGTAGACTTTTACCGTTCTGTCCAACCCCTACATACCTTGGGGTAAAACTGGACAGATCGCTCACGTTTCGTCACCATTTAGTGGCATTGCGCAAAAAACTATCATCGCGCGTCACACTGTTGAGGCGACTCGTGGGCTCGGGATGGGGTGCTGGTGCTAAAACACTACGCATAGCCACCTTGTCTCTAGTCTACTCAACAGCTGAGTACTGTGCGCCAGTCTGGTGTCGCAGTGCTCACACTCGCCTCATTGACAGTGTCTTGAATGACGCCTTGCGCATAGTTACTGGATGCCTTCGTCCCACTCCAACGGACCACCTACCTGTACTTTCAGGCATCCAGCCAGCTGAGCTTCGCCGACTGGGAGCGACACTCTCCTTGGCTTACCGTGGATCTCTGGACCCCGATCATATTTTGCATGGTCTTTTAAGTGGGTCCTCAGATACTGGCCAAGTGAGACTAAGATCCAGACGCCCGTTTGTGCCAGGTGCGCGGAATCTCTTGGACAATCTTGCCAGACTTGGCATCCGCGCCTCTGAATGGACAAATCATAAATGGAACGCGGAGTACTGTGAAAGTGCTTCCAGGCTCTGTGCTTTTGTGCCCGGGACCAGTGTCAGGCCTGTTGGGATGGGCTTACCCCGAGCAGCTTGGGTTAAGCTCAACCGCCTGCGGACTGGTGTTGGGCGATTCCATTCGTCCATGCACAAATGGGGTCTCGCTCCTTCACCGAATTGCGAGTGTGGCGCCTCAGAGCAAACCGCAGACCATGTACTAACAATGTGCCCCATACATCGGGCACCACATGGAGCACGCGGTCTGACGGTTTTGGATGACGAAACTCGATGCTGGCTTAATAATATCACTGCCAGCATCTGATCCAGGCAGTGAAGCAGTCTGGGGTAGTAAAAGGATAAATCCTCGGCCCCAGTTCTGTTTGTGTCTGGCCTGGAGTGGATGCCCTTCAAACGATGACGACGACGATAAACATTTTGTAAAGAATAGTTAGCAGTGATTTGTTGTAAAATTTTCCTACTTTTTAAAACTTCAACAATGTCAGCAGCAAATTCTCTGTGGGACATTTTACAGTGTTATTCCGCGCTATTTCTTAAAACAGTTCAACTAGCTATTTGAATAAGTAAAATCTTTAAACACAGAGTTACTGCCAAAAAGTTTTGGCTTTTTCTTTTAGCATGTTGCATGTGATCAGCAGATATTGTAAAAAGACATCTGTAAACTAAAAATAGTGAATTCCAATACTAGTTTCTTGCATGATCTAGCTCTTGTAAGGCTTTTATGCTTAATGTTATCTGATAATGTCCATTTTTCTTTTTGCTTAGAGAATGTTGGAAATTGTTGACCTTCCAGCATTTATTCTCCATTTTAAGCTGCAATGCTTTTGATCTCATTTTGCATTGCCTTTTTATAATCTCACTTGTACTAAACTCTGACTCCAAAACATCTAAAAATGACTACACCACCATCAAATCTAAAAAACAGTTCTGACTCCACACTAAAAAATGCAGCTCTGACTCCACAGCCCTGTCTGAAACTAAAAGAAACTAGTTAGCTTGTATACATACTGACCTGGTGCTGCAAACATTAAAGTGCAAAAATTGTAAAATATTTTCAAATATAAGTTTTGGCAATAGTTTTTTTAAAAAATGACATCCAACACTGCTTATTTCAGAAGCTGTCTAGAGAAGTACTCTTTCCTTGGTATGCTCCTAGCACATACAGCAATACTACAAAACCAGAAGTTTAAATATGATGAGTGCCAGTCTTCATTACTGAGCACTTTTTCAGCTTCACATACAGTTTTGTATTAAGGGAAATTATGTGACTATTTACATGTATATGTAAATCAAAAGCACCTAAAGGTGACATTTGCCAGCTTTGCCTGGATAAAACCAATAGTTTTGTGAGTACATTGTTTGCAGCTTATTTCCATCTTTCTTTAGAATCAAAATTTTAAATATCCACTTACAGTAGTTCTACTGTTTGCAAGTCCCTTTTATTGCTGTTCTACGTATTAGCTATGCTTGGATTCAAACTAACTGGATACTGATTGATAGACATTGCAAGAAAAGTTGTACCATCACTTCAGGCAGAAAGACCTGGAGCACCTTTTTTTTTTAGTTTTTAGCTATTCTTTTAAAATTGATGATTTCAAATCAAAATCATTCTTGTTCTTTTTGGCATTACTTTCTCCTGAATCTTTCTCATTAACAAATTTAGCCCAGCTACTACTTGCACTTTTTTTGGCTGCTGTCCAGATGTCATTTTTGAAACTATAATCAGTCGTAGTTATTACAGAAGCAAATACAAAATGACCAACGTGCCTAACTGAACTTTTGTTCATTTGCTTAGTTTTTTTCCTAAGACAATGTGCTGATTATCTCAGCTTACTTTCCCAATAACTTATCTTTGTATGATGCAATTCAAAGTTGGATAGCAGAAATGACAAAGCTGCAAATTTTTTTGTGAATTACAGATATCATGCAGTTTGCACATTTATGTAACTTCCTATAGCCTATAGCAGTCAAATTGACTGTATTTGGCTGTACAAGATAATCTGCTTTCTAAAAAGTGGGAAATTTGACTTGCAGTTTCTATGAATTGCACAAAAGCAATATCTAGGAAAGAAATCAAAAATTTTATATTTACGTTGATTACCACTTATTTAAGTGAAATTATCATACTTTGAAAATGCAAAAACAATTAAATTACTGTAGCAGCTGTTCTTCTAGTGTTAATAAAACAATGCCTTTTTGATGTAGAAAAAAATATTGTAAATCATAAGTAAATAAGATCTACAAATTTATTATTAGTAATAAAGTTATAAAACATTAAAATCCAAAGTAACAAATTCAAAACTGATGATGCACAGAGAAAAACAGAAATTTTCTAAAAGTTTATGAAATATTCCTTTCCATATAGCAAAGACAAAAAAATGTAATACCATAAATCCTTGCATACAATCTTCCCTTAAGTATAATATGCAGTGGATTTTTAGGAGCTTGTACTTTTGAAAAACCTAAGCCTTCTGCATAAAAACACCCCTTAGGTAAGTTTAGAGTATCACATAATAATTATATATCATTATGCTTTTACATCTTGATTTTCTTTATTTTTCCAGAAAATCCATGATATAACCTCTATATATATGTTATAAAAAAATATGCTGTTGTTTGCTTTGGTCATGAGTTAGTTATGTATTAGTTAAAACATAAGACTTTTGAATAAAGATTATTACTATTTGAATTTGCTTATAATTCTAAACTTTTGATCAATAGAACATTTAGTTCCTTATAAGACACAGTATATAAATTTACCAAATTTTTTTTTTTTAATATATTTATAGACACTTTTTATTTTGCAAGTGTGCTCACTCATTATCACCGACACAATTTATGGGAAATATAAGTATTGCTTAAACAAAACTGTATTTACTATTACTTACACATTTTAAAAATTACCTGGGGATGACCCATATTGGGCATCATCATAGACTGTGGATACATTGGTTGCTGCATGTATGGTTGCTGATACATCATTTGCCCACCATGCATTGGATAAGGTTGATTCATTCCATAATTACCCATCATTGGATTTCCTCCGCCCATCATCATATTTCCACCACCCATCATAGATGGATTTCTGTTCATTTGCATGTGAGGACCTGGTTGCCTCATTTGATTCCATCCTGGCATCATTATAATTCTTTTTAAGCTATTGATAATAGATAGACATACATGAAATACCTTTTGTTTATGATCTATCTATAAAAAACAATTTAGTGAATTAAAAACAGAAAACCACAATCAAATAACCTTGATTGAAAACTTTCTTCAAATCAATTTGACTTTTTTTTTAATTTGCAAAAACAACAACTTCAACTAAAAATAAAACCAACACAGCAACACACAAAAAAATTGATAAGATTACAATAAATCTAGGATATTCTTTTGGTCACTTGTCAGTCATTGACTGGAATTTTTGTAAAATATCTGAAAAAATTGAAGTTACTTTGGCCAAAATATCTAAAAAGACGCAACTGTTTTTGAAGTAAATTGCATACATTAACTGTTTTACTAAGATGTAAAAGTTTATTGCTTAATTATTTAAATTTTGATGCCACCAGAAATGTTTTTGCAGAGCACAAATATCTTTAATTTTTTGTGCATATAAACATTATGTTTCGGAAAGCACTTACTTATTGTTTTGTCACTTCAATTTATTATTTTGTTTAAAAAATATTTAATAAGTCAATGGGATGAACTAAAAATGAGCATAAACGCACATATTATTTTTGGGTTATTCTATGGGCAAAGCAAAAAATTAAAAACCTTATTTATTTACTTGTTAAATTAAGTTTTTAAATCTAAATTGTGACAAATTTCTTATTAATTTTAAGGCAGTTCTTTGTTTAATTTATTTGAAAAAATATTTACATTGATAAAAAATGTCAAAAAATTACTATGATTGAATTTGTTTAAAGTATTTCAGAAAATGTCAGAATTGTCAGAAAATATTTTCTTAAAATTAAAAACTTAGTCATTGTCATTAAAGAGTTCAAAATATTTTTTTAATTTAGACTGTAAAATTGCAAATTTTTAAAAATGCAGTTAAGAATTTTAAGAATCAAGACAAGGTTATCAAATTAAGGCTAGGACTAATAATTAAGATGCCGTTAAA
Organism: Diplosoma virens; assembly: GCA_963680785.1. Classification (NCBI taxonomy): domain Eukaryota; kingdom Metazoa; phylum Chordata; class Ascidiacea; order Aplousobranchia; family Didemnidae; genus Diplosoma; species Diplosoma virens. Next base: position 23,368,435 of record OY796885.1, on the reverse strand, counting down.
GTAGCTTAATTTTCTTTATAAGAGTTTGATTTACACATATCCAATTTAATTCCAAATTAAAAAACCAAAGCTAAAAATGTAATTGCATTATTTTGTTTTGTCCTTAAACACTTTGCAGCACTTTCCTTTGCTTGGCTGTCCTGGCAAGCTGATCTAAATTTTATTCATTCCTATAAAGTTAACAAAAAAATTTTTTTTTATTCTTTTCACTATTTAGCAAGTCAACTTCATAAGCTTTGAAATTTTTGGAAACCTCCAAAGCTTGCAAGTTTAGCAAACAGTAAACAATATCTAAAATTTCAACCAAACACCAAAATCTTGGCACCTTCAAAAGCAGGTTGAGGGCACTAAATCTAATACCTTTAAACTTTTCTGTCAGTCAGAAAGATAAATAGAGATGCTAATAAAAAAATAATTTGAGTTGGATTAACTTTAGATTACATTGATTTGTTAAAGTTTGTTTAAAGATTATGATTTATTTTATATCTGTTCCTAATTATTGAAAGCCCAATCATGCAAGCAACAATTCTGACAGTGCTTCATAGTTTATTCCTGTTTTGTGAACATTCTAAACATTAAATTGGTAAGGAAAGCAGCTATATTGAATTACACCTTTCTCAAGTTTATTTATTTACATTATAAAATCAAAAAAAACAAGATAGAATAAAACAAATGTTTTTGGCTAACATAAGCCCTCATCAGGTTTAATAATGAATAGTCTTTCACAATTTTAGTTCAAATTAAACAGATAATTAATTATTTTAACTGCTGACTAAATAATTTTATAAAGGAAAAAGATAGAATTTCTCAAACATTGTAAACACATTAGCAGTAAATTAAATTTCATAAACGAAAAATGAGCAGATTTGAAAATATGTTAAGTAAAAATGATGTTCTATTAGCATATAATTGACAATTTTACTGCTTTTAAGAATCAACACATGCTTTTACTGCTTTTAAGAAGCGTTTAAAAGTTTTTGATTTATGCTTCATCACTATTATGATGTACTCATAATTTACTTTTTGTATTTTTGTATTGTGATATGTGTGTTTCCTTTCACCTTATGTGTTTACCTTACCTTTACCATGTTTTTGTGTGTGTTTAATTTCTCCTCACATATTAGTGTGCTAAAGCACTAACTTCAGCACCATCGTGTTGTATTTCAATAATAAATAAATTTAAATTAAGATTTGACTTCTTATTAATAAAAAGCTTATGTATTTTAATGTTAAATTCTGATTTACATTTGCGCAATATCAAAAAATTATTGAAATCAAATTTAATGTTTCAACTGGAATTACATGTATGAAAAAATGATTTTTTACATCACTCTCTTGAATACTTTTAAAATTCAGATATTGCCAGACTCTTGGATCAAATGTATCAATGACATACCAATGTATGTCATGTTCATGTCATACAAACCTGCGAATTTATAAATGATGTTTGAACACAGAGCTTTAAGAATTCTTGATTTTTAAAAAAAGTAATTTTTCACTTAAAAAGCTCTTGATTTAATAAAGTAATTAAATTTAAGAAATGCTTGATTCAATATGGCTGCTTTCTATAGCAATTTTATAGTATAAAAAAAGTAACCTTTCTCATGAAGCTGTATTGTAAACATTGTCTCTGATGTTTAGACAATTGGCATTTAGATATTCAACATTCTACAGCAGATGTGTTTTTACTTAATTGCATTTTAAAAATTAAATGTATGAGCACAGCACAAAAGCATGATATATAAATGCCAATTTAAAGTCTTGTCTTTATTTTAACGTAAAATTATTTCATTCAATGCATAGGGATTACATTTTGTTTAGCCATTAATGAATATAGCATCCAGAAATACAAACAATAATCAAATTTGCAGATATGCCTTGAAGCAAAAGCAAAACTAAATGAGATATCTAGATAGCATGTCATTCTGCTTAGCTGTCACAAAAAATGTTTCATTTCAACTGCATAACTTTCTATAGTTTCTGTGCTTTTTTAAATATTACCGTAAGTATTATAGAAATTCTATTGCCATCATAATAATTTTGCCAACCTTTAAAAATCTTTTATTTATAAAGCATATAGAAAAGTTTTTAGTAGATATTAGGTATTTAAATATTAATAAAATATTTAATTAGCATTTTAAAATCAATTCAAACTAGTACATTAAAATACACTTACTTTAGTTATTAACATTTGTTTTTGTAATTTTCCTGAGAAAACAACATTTTTATTACACATTTTAATTTTTTTATTGCATAGGTCTGCTATAACTATTACTCAGCTGAACAGCTGCAATGAGTATATTGTACTAAATAGTAAGCTTGATTTTTTTAAAGATTATTTCTTGACACGATTAGCCAACATGCCAAATTGCACCATTTCCAATTTAAACTATCGAAGAAGCTGTTAAAGGCTCTACAACACAATTTTAAAAACAACTAATAACTTTTGCATAACCATCAATAACAAACAAAAATGTAGTTGAATTGAATCCTTGACACCAAAACTAAATTATTGCAAGGATGCATTAGTTTATGTTGCCTTTTTTGCTCTGCATTATTACATTCAAAACAAACGCTAGTAAAATGCATAAAAATTTGGCAGCTTACAATCACTTATTTATTATATACTGCTTATTTTCATCTCCAAACTCTTGCATAAGCTACGGTACTTTACTTTTCTCGAGTGCGGGGTAAAGAACACAAGAACGAACTTTATTAACCAAAGAATTTTCCATCAGCAACCTAATTAAACGAAGAGCTAAACTAAGCGTATAATTCAAAATTAAAAAACAAGATTTATCCGGTAGTTACTTCAGTCTTAGAAGTTAGTTTCACTTTCCATGCTGATATTACACAAATCGCCACGAACAGCAAGCACACAGCATGGATTAAGCGAGCTTTAAAAAAATCAAGCCGAGTCCGGATTCCGGAATCGATCAAGCGGCAAAGGTAAAAAATATATTGTAAATAAATTACTAAAAACTCTAAGTCAAGGGTAGGCAAATTTTTTAGCTCGAGGGCAGCATTTGGAAATTAAATTAGTTTTCGGCTGCCCTAATCACGCAATCTCTAAAAAAAGGTTTTTACTGTTGATCTGTCACGGAATTCTCAATTTTCGTGCCCAAAATGAAGTGTTTTCCAAAAAAAGGTCTTCACTTTTAGGGATACCATACTTCCAAAGTGGTAAACCAGGAAGTTTGTCAAAAAAAAATTTGGCTCTAAAAATTAGTATTATCTAAAAAAAGGTCAACATTTTGAATCTATTTCGGATTTCTTGTTTTTTGTCTATAAAAATTAGTATTCTCTAAAAAAAAGGTTTTCACTTTAAATCTATCTCGGATTTCATAATTTTCGTTGCTAAAAAGCAGAGTTCTCTAAAAAAAAGGTTTTCACTTTGAATCTGTCTCGAATTTCTTGATTTTTGTCCAAGAATTTGGTTGAAAAGAAAAAAGATATTTATATTTTTTTAAATTATTTGTTTGACGTTTTTGTGGGCCGTAGTTTGTCCATCTCTGCTCTGAGCTATTCTTCATTTAAGTCAGCTAATCATGATTAAATCAACTTGATTGTAAATTTTTTATCTACTACCAGCACAATCACTGTGACCAAAAGCATCTGTCCCACAAAAAAAATTAACATAAAAAGGTAGGCTACCGTATATAAAAATGCTTTCTGAGCTTTATCTTTCTTCATATAAGAAACGAGCTGTCTGAGGAGATAAGTAGGACATTGAATTACTTGCGAAAATAAAATAAAAGAATAAATTATTGAATAGCAAAATAAATCTAACTTGCAAAAATTTTTGTAAAAATACACCATATTTATTTAATTAGAATTGTTCCTAACCTAATTTTTTTTTTGGCCTCAACTTTGTTTTTGTTTATTTATTTTTTTATTTTTTTTTTTCATTTTTGTCTCTGTCAATACTCCTGCGTTTGTCATTTGTTTATTCTCTTGAATCACAGGAAAGCGCAAGGTGCTATATTTAGGGCAACAGTTACCTTGACCTGCTTCCGGAGATGCCAAAGATATTGCTATCCGATTAAAATTTTTTTGTTTTTTACTTAGAGATGTGACTAAAATTTAAAGCTTTTTGCCAAGCAAAATAAACTGCCATAAAGTGTCTTTCCCCACGACAAACAGAATGGCGCGTGAGAAGGTTTGACCTCGACCGCGTTGATTACAATCGCCATCAATCATATAGCGCTCTTAACCATACGGCAACGCAGCCACTCGATTTCTGGGATTTTAGTCGTATTAATTTATTGTCGAATGTAAAAATCGTAATTGTAAAATGTAGTCGTAAAAAAAACAATTATCATACATACCAGAAAACATTCTAATCATTTCTTATCAACATGGATTCAAACATAAACACTCAATACACATTGTTTTGCACAGCATTTGCCACCAAATAGGAAAAGGCTTCAACAATTCAAAGCCTCCACAACGCACTGTAGTTGTAGCTTTGGACATGAGCAAGGCGTTTGATACAGTAAACATGCACAAACTTATACACAAACTCACACTAAGAAACATACTAAGCATCATCATCAAGTTATAGCAAACGACACAAAAGGATGACAAACATGCACTTAATACGATGGCACACTCTTAAAATTCAAACGAATCAACAATGGAGTACCACAAGGTGGAGTTCTTTCTCCAACATTATTTAAGATTTACACCTCTGACATTTTACTCCCCTCAAATCACAACATATGTTGATTAAATAAGAAATATTGCATCTCACACCAAACACTGTCCCAGACGGTAGGCGCTTTCTCGCAGCCTGGGATCTAAGTAGGCTACTTCTGTTACTGCCTTAAAACATGAGAGACCGAAACCAAACCTGCCGAAACAGAAGAGTATCTATACCCATTCCGATCTTTAGCGAGGATCTGATAATTGGCAAACGTCCTTTTCAGGACGGGGTAATGTCTGGAAAACACTGCCCTTTTCAGGACACTTTGCCTACAAGTCCCGAAAACCCACTATTCCCTGCTGAACATCGAAAGCTTCATTGGAACCAAGATAAACGTTCTTTATTGTCTTGCTCTGCAGTCTGAGGCACTCGTCATCCTCGTACAGGAGACCCACTGCACTGATGCAGAGAATTTGGTATTTCCAAAGCTAGCAACTAGTTAGGTCTTCTTTAAGCAGGAAGCATACGGCCTTGCCACGTTTGTCCACGAGAGACTAAGATATACGCTTTGGACCAATCTCAATCGACATCGGAGATTGAGTGGTTGTGTGTGGACGTTGATTATACGTCTACAAACCTCCACCAACGCGACTGCGATCCCTACATCTCCCAGTATTTCCTCACCCCTGTCTTTATGCTGGCGATTTCAACTGTCGTCATATTGATTGGGGTTACGTTAACAAGAGTCCGGACAGTCAGTGCTTGGCTGGCTGGGCAAGTATTAATAGTCTTGCCTTCCTATACAACGCCAAGGACACCGCCAGTTTTTACTCCAGCCGCTGGAACACTGGCACCAATCCAGATATAGCTTAACACCGGCGCAGAAGCGAATGTTCTGCCTTTAAGCTTATACAAACAAATGCGTTTAGCTCCTTTTTTTATCTACATCTACGATATTGCGAGGTTTTGGTAATGCGTTAATTAACCCATTAGGCACGGTAGATATGATTGTTTGTGATAGAACGGGTCGTAAATTTTCGTTGATATTTTTTGTTACTGATATCATTCATACGCCAATACTCGGCGAACTGTTAAATTTAGTTAAAAAAATAGAGGACATTTCGGAATCTTCAAACCTTACTTTAGACATGGTTACAAACAACTTTTTAGAAGTCTTTTCTGGCACGGGTTTATACAAAGAAAAATATGATATTACATTACGTGATGACGCAAAACCGGTTATACAGCAACCACGACATATTGCTTATGCGCTTCGCCCGAAATTAAAAGCAACTCTGGAACGTTTAACTAGAGATGGCATGGTTGCTGATGTGGATTGCCCAACTGAATGGGTGAGCAATCTGGTAGTGGTAGAGAAGAAAGATAAAAGTTTACGTTTGTGCTTGGATCCGAAGCCTTTAAATGCTGCAATAATGCAAGAACGTTATGTTATTCCAATTCCAGCTGATGTACAAGCGCAGCTTGTACACGCAGCGCAGCAGCGTGCGGCAAACTTGTTTTTTCGGTCATTGACATGAAAGACGGCTATTGGCACGTTGGCGTCACGGAAAAGTCATCATTTCTCACAACATTTCATACGCCGTGGGGGAGAAAGCGATTTTTACGGATGCCTTTTGGGCTATGTTCAGCAAGTGAAGTCATGCAAAAACGCAATGAGAGCACATTTGGTGATATTAAAGGAGTAAATATTATATGATGATATTATAATAGCTGCAGAAGACGAGAAAGAGCATGAGGCTATAATGCTTGCATTGTTTTCCAGAGCAAGAGAAAGTGGTGTTCGATTTAACCGAGAAAAGATACAATTTAAAGTGAATTCCGTAAGTAATATGGGACATTTTGTTACAAAAGAAGGATTGATGCCAGATGACCAGAAAATTGATGCAATTGTCAATATGCCTCCACCTATAGATGTCCCCTCATTTCAACGATTTTTAGGAATGACGAAATACCTTTCTCAATATATATCAAATGAATCTTCTATCACAGCCCCTTTGCGTAAACTTCTAAAAAAAAATTCCGAATGGACTTGGGATAATGAGCATGACGAAGCTATAGCAAAGTTAAAGCTTGCCTTGATTAGTAAACCTGTGCTAGCTTTCTAGATGTAACAAGGCAGTTACTGTTCAATGCGATGCATCGCAAGACGGACTAGGGGAGTGTTTGATACAAGAGGGCAAACCTGTTGCATTTGCTTCAAGATCATTATCTCCAGCTGAAAGAAACTACGCTCAGATAGAAAAGGAAGTACTATCTATTGTGTTTGCATGCGAAAAATTCCACCAGTACGTCTACGGACACCGAGCTGTGACAATTGAAGTGATCACAGGCCCTTAGAATACATATGGAAAAAACCACTAAGCAAAATTCTTCCACGACTGCAACGTCTCATCCTTCGTCTGCAGCTTTATGACTTTAAAATCAAATATGTTCCAGGAAAGTATTTGTATCTGGCCGACACATTATCAAGAGCTTATCAAACAGATACTCATGATGCAAAAATAAATCAGGATCTTGTTCAAGTAGTTCATTCGCTTATTATAAATCTGCCTGTTACCACAACAAAACTCGATGAGATTCAACAAGCCACAAAAAACGATGAAATTTTACAAAAAGTTAAGACTTATTGTCAGACTCGTTGGCCAAGGTGTCAAAAAAATGTTTGTTTATCTGTACGACCCTATTGGAATGTGCGTGATATGTTGCATGTTATAGATGACGTAGTTTTTTATGACCAACGCATCGTTATACCAAAATCTTTACAACGGCAAACACTAAATTTAATTCACGAGTCGCATTTTGGTATTGAAAAATGTAAATCTTGAGCAAGAGAGTTGGTTTATTGGCCTAGTATGAATGCTGATATTGAGCGCATTGTCAAAAATTGTGAATTGTGTATAAAGTATCAAAACAATCAACAACGTGAACCCATGATATCGCACGCTATTTTGAATGAGCGCTTTCTTAAAGTGGGTATTGATATTATGACTTTTCAAGGCAAAGATTATCTTGTGATTGTTGATTATTATTCTAAATATCCTGAATTACAATGTTTATCTGATAAAACAGCTTCTACTATTATTGAACAATGTAAAAGCGTTTTTGCGCGGCATGGTATACCTGTAGAAATTGTAAGTGATAATATGCCGTTTCAAAGTAATGAATTTATTGCGTTTGCCAAAGCTTGGGGCATCAAAACTATTACTTCAAACCCGACATACAGTCAAAGTAATGGTCAAGCTGAACGCAGTGTTCAAACCCTTAAAAAGATTCTGAAAAAAGCTCACGAAGAAAACACAGATCCGTATTTAGCTCTTTTAGAATATCGTAATACTCCAGTTTCAGGCATGAAATATTCTCCGGCTCAGATGTTAATGAGCAGACGTCTAAGAACAAAAATATCTGTAGCGACGTCATTGCTAACCCCCAATATTGTTGATCCGTCTGCAGAATTAATCAAAGCGCAATCGCGTCAAAAACGTTATTATAATCGCTGTGCAAATCCACTGAAACCTTTGCAGAAAGGAGATGTTGTATGTTATCGTAAGAACAAAAAAATGGAATAAGTCATGTGTTGTCGATGTGCGCCCTGAACCACGCTCTTACACAATTCGTGGCGAGAAAGGTTTCCTGCGCAGAAATCGCCGTCATTTATACAAAGCAAATTTAACTTTTCCGACTTACAACAGACACTTTCAAAGTCACAAAGCTAGTTTTGAACAAAACTCTGACGTAAACCAACCACAACTTGAGCCACTTTCTAATCGCCAATCTTCAGGTTCTGTTATGCATGAATCACCTCTTAGATCTCGTTACGGGCGGCCCATCAAATTTCCGTCCAAATACAAAGACTATATTGTATATAGTGCGCATTAAAAAACATGTTTGTTTTTTATTTTATTTTCAGTGTGTCATTTGATTTTTTTAGAAGGAAGATGTAACATATCGATTAACTACGCACATAAGCTTCATAGTGACGTCACACTACTCGCACGTTTTATATGTATGTTCGTTTTGCTGATCATTGTAAATACAGCTTGCTTTCAGTTAGACGCGTGTTAAAAATCATTACAACCAGGACTTCTGTAACATCATCAAGAAAGCAGCCAAAACGATTATTCCACGCGGGTATCGAAACAACTACTGTATATTCCGTCTTGGAATGCGGAGTGTGAAACCGTTTATAGAATTTTCCTGCAGTCTCCCCTGGGAGACGACTTGAGTTTGCCTGCTACAGCTTTACTTGTCAAACTTGACAGGAAACAAAGAGATCGATGGTCCGAAGCATTTCGAAACGTCGACTTTTCACTCTATATTCGAAAAGCATGGAATTCTTACTGGTAAATCACGACACTCTCGTCGTCACTGTCTTGTCTCAGCTGATCTGCTATTGCATCTCAGCTAGTTAGAAATGGGAGATGCGAGGCTGTTGACCGCAAGTCATCTCGACTCTCAAGAAGTGTCTGACCTTTGGAGGGCCACAACACCAAACACAGTAAATATCTCTGAGAATTTCTGACAAAGAGAACTCACTGCTGCCCTTCAACACTTAAAACTCGGTAATGCTGCAGGATCTGATTCCATCTGCCCAGCGCTTATGATCCATGCTGGAGCTGCTTTAAAGTACTGGTTACATGATTTCCTTTCTTCCTGATTGCGAAAACTTAAAATTTTCAAGATCTGAAGAAGAGCTCTTGTAGTTGCGATCCCAATGAGTTCCGGGGGAACCCAAAAAGTTATCGACCAATATCTCTGCTCTGTGTCCCTTGCAAAATCGACGAGAGGCTTAATAGGCCTGCGTCAAAAAAATTATTGATCCACTGCTCCCTAAAAAGCAGGTTGGGTTTTGACGCGGGAAGTCAACTGTGGACCAAGTTGTTCTGCTGACCCAGAACATCAAGAATTCTTTTAAGGCTAAGAAGGCCGGTGCGGTACTTGTCGATCTGACAGCTGCTTATGACACTGTCTGGCACCGTGGCCTTACTTGCTAGCTGCTGAGGCTCCTGCCAGGTGAGCACATGATCAGAATGATCATGGAGCTTGTCCGAAATCGAAGTTTTGCTTTTACTACCGGTGACAGCAAACAAAGCAGGTTACGGCGTCGATCAAGGATCAGCCTTGCTGGCTCCCCTCCTACTCAACATCTATACGTACGTTCTGCCTTCTATGATTTCCAGAAAGTTTGCTTATGCTTAGGATTGCCATATCTGAATAGGCGGAATTCCGGACAGACATAGGTGTACCAACAAAAAAATTTTTGAAGGGGCGGACAAAATAAATTTGTTTACGAATTTATGACGAAGACCAAAAAAAAACAAATTAGATGTTTACTTGAAATCCGACTGAGATTTTCTTATTTTTGTCCCCCCCCCAAAAAAAGGTCTTCACTTGAAATTGGTTTCGGAATTTGATATTTTCGTTCGTGTTTTCTTAAAAAATTGCACGTTGTTTTTAGTTGATACTAAAATTCCGGTTCTAGGTAAATTCCCCCCGGAAAATTCCCTCGCTGTAAGATCTCTCGAACTCATAAAAATTTTCTTATTATACGTGATTCAGCAATTGTTTGAAATTAAATTCAACGATTTTGACGTCGATTGAAAAACCCTAAAAAAAGTTATTACAAGAATTATGATTTACCCCCCACCCTCCACTCCTACATCATTACATTCGACCTTTTCTTTTTAATAATTGATCTTTTTTTTAGAAGCCGATCTTTTATTTTAAATTCTAACATATAGATATGCCCGCTATGTTCATTATACCCTGTAATATAGGTATGCCCGCTATGTTCAGGTGCAGCCCAGGTTAATAGAAAATTACAATTTCTTATTCTGCATATGTTGCGGGAAGAGGGGGGAGTAAAATTATATTATGAGGAGAATGTCGCATGTTAATTACGAACCATACTTCTTCGAAACTACAAAAAATCGTTGAATATTGAAAAAACAAAAAAGTATATTTTAAGGACAACCTTTACTGCAGATTACGTGCTATATCTCTCAAAAATTGAAGAAAATCGTTTCCATTCCTATTAGGCTGTCTGGAAAGTTCTTAGCGTTTTTTTTTTACTTGCTATACAACGATAACAAACGTTTTAATAAATTTTTTTCAGTGAAATAACTTCTATTATTATCAATAACCTTTGTCCAACTATCAGGTAACCTGTAAATACCATCAGCATAAAATTTAGCTGGTTTTAAAGTAAAAAAAGGTTTCTATGTACTTTTTAACATCTTCTAAATCAATACAGTTTTTTAATATTATGAGATTTTTCCACAAAGCCAAACCATTAATTCAAATGTGTACTGTCGACAGTTGTCAAATTTGGCTGAAAAATTCAAGAATTTATTGCCTCAGCTTGCAAACAGAAAAGTTGTGTTTCAACAAGATAATGCCAGACCACATGTGTCTTTGACTACCCAAACAAGGTTGGATAAACTTGGCTGGGATCTTTTACCTCACCCACCATATTCATCTGACATTGCTCTATCTGACCACCACTTATTTTTGTCTCTACAGAACTCACAGCAAGGAAAAAGCTGTATTGATTTAGAGGATTTAAAAAAGTACATAGAAACCTTTTTTACTTTAAAACCAGCTAAATTTTATGCTGATGGTATTTACAGGTTACCTGATAGTTGGACAAAGGTTATTGATAATAATAAAAGTTATTTTACTGAAAAAAAATTTATTAAAACGTTTGTTATCGTTGTAGAGCTAGTCAAAAAAAAACGCTAAGAACTTTCCGGACAACCTAATATAGCCTATTCTTCGACTTGTCTCTTCAGTCGTGCATCTATTACTTCGTAAGTTTTTTTCCTGCTCGGCCTGTCACCTCATCGAAGATGAGCAATTTTAGTTTGGCTAATCCCTTTCTCTTTTTTGAGCGCTGCGCACAATTTCCATATCTGTGGATCCGGGGGAATTTTCCGGGGGGAATTTTTCGAGGGGAAATTTTCCGGTCACCAAAATTCCAAACATTTGGGTCGTTTTTTAAATTCCTTCTGGACACAAAATTTAACATGAAGTTCCGGACATGACCGGAGTTTTCTGGACGGTATGCAAACCCTACTTATGCTGATGATTTAGCATTATTAGACTCTTCTGGAAACTGGAAGGACCTAGAGGGGACTTTAAGTCAAGATATGATTTTACTTTCAGCGTATCTCCAGACTTGGAAGTTGAAGTTCAGTCACACTAAGACGGCAGCCTTTCTCTACAACAACGATAGACTTTTACTTTTCTGTCCAACCTCTACTTACCTTGGGGTAAAACTGGACAGATCGCTCACGTTTTGTCATCATCTGGTGGCATTGCCCAAAAAACTCCCTTCGCGCGTCACACTGTTGAGACAACTTGCAAGCTCAGGATGGGGTGCTGATGTCAAAACCCTACGCACAGCTGCCTTATCTCTGGTCTACTCAACAGCTGAGTACTGCACACCAGTCTGGTGTCGTAGCGCTCACTCGCGCTTCATAGAATGTCTTGAATGACGCCTTGCGCATAGTCACTGGATATCTGTGTCCCACTCCGACGGAATTTTTTAAACCGGACTTGGCATCCGCGCTTCTGAGTGGACAAACTATAGATGGAACGCGGAGTATTAGGGAATACATTCAGGCTGCATGTTTTCATACCAAGGACCGGTGCCAGGTCTGTTGGAATGGACTTGCCCCGAACAGCTTGGGTTGAGCTTAATCGCCTGCGGACTGGTGTTGGACAATTACATTCATCTATGCACTAGGGTCTCGCTCCTTCACCGAATTGCGAGTGTCACGCCGCTGAACAAACCGCAGACCACATTCTAATAACGTGCCCCATAGGCTACATCGGGCACCACATGGGGCACTCGGTTTCGGATGACAAAATCGATGCTGGCTTAACAACATCACTGCCATCGTCTGATCCGGGAAGTACAGCATCCTGGGGTAATAAAAGATAAACTCTCGGCCCCAGTCCTGTTCGCGTCTGACCTGGAGAAGATGCCCTTTCAAACGACGACACCAAACACCGTAAGGCTCAACAACTTATTCAACCATATCTTAACAAAATACAGTATATGAATAAGCTACCTCTAATAATCTTCATATAACTACAAACAAAACTATCACCGCACTTTTCACACCAAACCTAGCTGAAGATGGCACAATACTCCGGCAGCGTGGTCGAGTGGTTAGAGTGTCGGGATCGTGATCGACATAGTTTCGGTTCAAAACTTACTCCAGCCATTCTGTTGTGTCTTTGGGAAAGACATTTTATGGCACTTTCCACTGCTTAGTGGTCTTGCCAAGCAGTTCTAAATTTTAAATATTTCTCTATTAAATTTCAGACAGCAATAACATGGCATCTCCGGAAGAAGGTCGGTTTAATTGCTTACCCTATCTATTAGCGTTTCCGTCGCTTTCCTGCGAGTCAGGAGGATAAATATAGAGTAAAAAATAAAAACTCTATCACTTAAATTAAACAACCAAACACTACCAACAACAAAACACCCAAAATTTTTGGAATCACTCTAGACCCAAAATTGACATTTTCATAACATATAAACGTCAGCATCACTAAAGCAAAAGAAAGCACTTGCTTTTACCAAATGGGGTAAGCAAAAAGAATTAATTGTTTTTACATTCAAAGCTATTGTTTGCCACATTTTAGAATATGCAAACACCATACGGAGCCCTATCATATCAAAATCATCAAGAAACTGCAAACCATTCAGAATACCGCTTTGTAAATTGTTACCGGCTGCACACGAGACACGAACACTCAACATGTACACGACGAAATCAAGGTTCTTCCAATGGACATCTATCATAAACTTCATGCTACTCAATTTAAACAACTAACTAAAACACAAACACACCCTTATATGATCTAAATGCATACCCAGGTCCACCCATAAATATGAAAGCCACAATTTTTTAACAATGAGCACACTAACATCATCTTCTCGAAACAAGACATAACATAGGAGGAATGTAGAGAAAACCTCAAACACATTCACATTACCATCACCTCACAATACCGCAGTTCTAGAAGAAACAACAAAGGTACTAACACCATACCCTATGACATTCATTTATCAGAACAAACATTACCACGTCATATGCGTACAAAAGTGGCACAGCTCATAGCCAACAAATCACCACTCTTGCAAAGCTACCTACACAGTGAACCCTGAAACGTACATGCCACAATGTCCACTATGTTTGTCACACCCACACATGACACTAATCGCCTCATTAACTGTAGCCAAGTACCAACACAACACAACACAACTAGTCTGTGAAAAAAGCCTTTAGAAGCAGCAGATGTAATCAAAGAATGGGAATCTAGTTAGGTTTCTATGAGGGGTAAAGAGATGGGTACTCCAAGATATCCTTGGAGAAGGGGCAACAACAACAACTATTCTGTCTAAAAAGTTGCCATATTACTACGAAGTCATATTTCTTTATATAATTTAACGCTTCGTAGAGGCTTTTAACGGGCCGTTTAAAAGCATTTGCCGTGCCGTAGTTTGCCCATCCCTGCTAAAAAGGCTTAATTTTTGGGTTACAACACGACATATTTCTACATTAAATCAACTTCTATCATTTTATTTTCAATTTTACATAAACTGCAATAGTCCAACCAATATTAATTTTATATAAATATCAGTCAATACACTGTAACAGGCCAACAAGATGGCTTTACGAAATAACCATTGGTTCACTGCACACAAACTGAGGAAGTAAATTAAATAGAATATCTTGAGCCAGAGTGGCCCAAGTTCTTTACGCCAAAAACTACCAGGCCTGCTCGCCAGAAACACGTTGGTCTAATACTGCATGAGTAATTCAAGCGTTGGCGAAAATAAAAGATCGCTTTTAACCACAGTTAAATTAAATACAGTACTGCTCAAAAATTTAAAGAATTAAAAATTAAAACAATCGAACGCGGAGGTGAACCAGCATTCTATCACATTGTTACGTCAGCTATATAATGTACAATGAAAAAAGCCCACAAATTGACGATCAAATAAAACAAAAATCTTTTACAATGTACAATGAAAAACCCACAAATTGACGATCAAGGTTAGCTTTGTACAAATAAAAACATTACACTTGGATTGTGTTCCAAAAGCGAGCATTCGTAACCTATTTAATTTGAAACTATTTTGTTTTAAAATCTTCTTGAGGTGTCTCTTTATTCGCATCGGGCTTATCGCGGTAAGTCGAGATTGGGCACTGCAAATCAAAACAAGAAATTACAGCGGGTTTGCGCTTTGCCTGCGTCTGATGATGGCTGCTCACCTTCGCTCCATCGCCAGCAGTCGCTTTTGCTTCATTACCCGTGGTTCCGTTCGCAATGGGTTTCGCGTCGAAGTACTTAGAAATGAACGGTTGAAGCCATGGCTGGAGGAACTTGTGATAAACCCAAAGAAGAAATGGAATGACAATGCACGATATGCAAACCATTATGACAAAATTTTTAACAATGTCTTAAATTACCTAAATACAAGTCATCAAAATAGTGAAAAAATGAAGCACTAACTAGCATTTGCATACAATTTAACAATCAATGTGAGTGTGTCAAATAATGAACCTAAGGCTAAAGAATACAACTACAATCAGTCAAAATAATGATAACAAGCACACCTTTGACTGATTGCAGAAGTGATCTTTATGTTGATATATTACATACACACAACAATCACAATTTTACCAGGAAAAGAGTACTAACACTATATCACATCACTATCATACGAAAAAACTTCTTGTAAGTAACAAAGTCATCCGACAGTGGAAGTTACGAAATTTTATTAAAAAGTTACAAAATGATTTCTTCCAGCATCTTGTTGGACAACAATAATAATATGTAGTAATCTTATTTTAGAAACTTATCTGGGCAAGAGTAAAAAAGGAAAAATTACCATGGTGGTTTTATCATAAAAAAAGTTTTATAAATACAAGTAGGAACAATTAGATGAGTTAAAAACAGTGTGAATAATATTAAGTAATAAAGCAAATTACATATAGGAAAAATAACTGTAATAAAATGTAATTAAAACATACAAATCTATACAAATAATTAATTTAATACAAATTTATTTTTGCTACTTTTGTTGTTAGTTCAGATCTTTTTTTTGTATTGCTAATTGATAACTCAATTGTTTTTTTAGTTTTTTGATTAAGCATTAAGCAGCATATTTGTTTTAGTTTATAAAGTGTTCTTGATTAATTGTCTTCCAGTGGAATCTTTGGCATTCCAGAATGATTTTGAAAGCCTGGTATTTTTTTATCTTTACATTTATAAATAATTGCAGGTGATTATTATGCTCTGTTTATTTTTGTTTTTTCTAGCATCCAGCAAAAAAGATTGATCTCTCCTGCAATCTATAACCCACTGATGATTCTTTAAAAAGAATGAAATAGGTTGTAAAGTCCAGCATATAAGACCCTCAGTGTATAAGATCTCCCCCCCCTTAAATTAAAGTTTGCTTAGCTCCAAAAAACTCACATTTTAATTTAATTTATAAAAAAATTTTATTTAAAATTTAAAAATTAAATTTTTTATTAAGTTACAACTTTCTTCTTTGGCATAAAGACCCCCTCAAATTTAGAAATAAATTTTGGTCATAAAAAAAGGTCTTATATGCCAGACTTTATAGTATGTATATACAGAGGTTTATAAAATTTGTGTAGCTTAAAAATAAACTTGAATATATCATATTTCTCAGATAAAAATGCATCCTTGATTAGAATGCTCAAAATTTGCAATGAAAAAAATAGAAAGCATCCTTGAATAACATGTGCAAAAAAAATCACCTAATTGAGTAAAGTCATTGTTAAAAAAAAAATCATTTTTTGCTTAGCAATGATCAAACTTTCCCATTGCATCTTAAATTGTTGTTATAACAATAAAACTTTGTTTATAAGATTACAACAATTGTACTATAAATTTAACTCAAGTATTTGTAATATTGTGAAAGAAAATAATTTATTGACAATAGATCAACAACTAAAGAATTAGCTGTATTTATGTTTAAGTAAAAGCATTATATATGAATTGGATTCATTTTATTAAAAACAAATTTACGGTAAATATAATACCAGAAAGAAATCAAAATTTGTTATCAAGAGATGTTCTGGCACAGTTTGTCAACAATTCATACCATAGTCAAGCTTAATACAATGGCTTTTTTTTTACTTTAAAAATAAAAAACCAAGTGTTCAATCTTTTTCTCTTAATGCTTATAAATATTCTTTAAGCAATGGGTTTAATTTCTAATTGTAATGTTTGACTTCTAAACATGATACTTCACTACATATTTTTGGTTACAGGTTTATGAAAAGAGCAACTGAGAAAAGCATGAGCTGAGTAAAGCATGAACTGAGTAAAGCATGAACTGAGAAAAGCATTTAAAATCTTGAAGTCAATCATAAGGACTAGAAGCTCACTTTTACAATACAATAAGATATCAAGACTATTCACAAAGATAAAAAGAATTATTTCAATGAACTTTTGTACACTAGCCCCAGTCAAATGTCAACATATTCCCATTGTTTGCCACCCTAATAATGACAATAATCAATATCATATTGGTAACAATGTGATTTCTACTTTGTCTACAGTCTGTGATCTAGGTGTTATAGTCTCCAGCAACCTTAAATGGCAAATACATATTTGTAAAATTTTTTTTAAAGCTTCAATCCGTTCTTTATCAAATTTTACATTGTTTTAGCAACAATGTTTGGATTATACTTAAAACTTATAATACTTACATCAGACTACTGTTAGAATATAATACTGTACTTTGGTCATGATATTCCTATGATTGAGTCTGTTCAAAAACACTATACCAAGAAAATTTGTTTTCAATGCAATATACCTAATACTTCATATTCTCATTGCCTACACATGTTCAACATGAAGTCATTGGAATATACGAGACTTGGAGTTTGATTTATTTTTCACTTACAAAATTATTCATAGGATTGTTGATATAAATTTTAGTAATTTTTTCTCATTTGGTCAACATGGATATGATTTGCACAGGCACAATTTTGCAATCAAGCCTTTAACCAAACCTAGTACTGACCACCTACTCAATTTTTTCTCCCACAGAGTTCCATAAATCTGCCCTACATTTATCCACTTTTGAATCCACTCCTACTTTTATTGCCTTAAATAGCATTGGGGTTAAGGCACCATGCTTATGATCAACATGGGCTCAGTTCAAAACCAACTTGCACCATTCTGTTGTGTCCTTGGGAAAGACACTTTATGGCACATTCTCCTGCTTGGTGGTCTAGGCAAGCAGTTCTAAATTAAAGTCATATCTTTATTAATTTACTAGTGGACAGCAATATCTTGGCATCTCCAAAAGCAGGTTGGGGTAATTGCTTACCCTATGTATTAACTCTATCACTTTCCTGCAAGGCAGGAGGATAAATATAAAAATAAAAAATAAATAAATAAATCTTTAAAAGTTTTTGATTTATGCCTCATCTCTACTGTAATGGACTCATGATTTAATATGTTGATTGTAAGTTATATTGTATTCACTGATTCAACTGAATGCTTTATTTTGTATTGCAATAGTCTACCTTTAATGTATTTTTAAATGTGTTTAATAATGTGTTTAATTTTTTAATTTAATGCCTTTAATTAAGTGTGTGTGTGTGTGACACACACATACACAAACTGTCAGGGTTATTTTAATTTAATGAAAATTCTTTGTGTCTGATGACAGCCTTACCACTTCTATCTATACAGTATATACAGGGTGTCCCAGAAGTCACGCACCATGTAAGTTTTATAAAATCTTCCAATTTCTCCCAAACATAAATATCAATTTGACTGTTGTATTGTGAGTTTCTCACTCATATTTAGAAAATTTTAATTATCAAATCAAATTTGAAACATGGAAAAAAATTCAAGATGAGTGTATGGTGTGCAACTTCTGGGGCACCCTGTATATATACATACATTAAAGTTTTTCAAAAATTTTTGGTTAGTGTTTATCAGAAAACTTAATGATGTCAAGTCCGAGTAGTTAAATAATTAATTAAATTTTAAACCACAAAATTTTTAATTTTACATCAGTTTTATTTGCCCCAACAAACTGTTTCACCTGCCTGGGCTCATCAGAAAGCAGTTAGAAATCTTATTTTAATAGAATTATACATATAAATGTTTTTTAATTTCATCAATTTTGGCTGGCAAAATAATCTCTTACATTATATCAAAATTGTAAATTGTTTGCTGCACCTATTATTTGGGCTATAAGCCCCTTGATTTTTGATATTCTCTTTGTAAAGTTACTAAATGCAATGTAGAAAAGGTTTCCAGTCTTGGTAAGGTTTCTTTTTCTTGTTAGTTTTTCTTTACTCACCATGCCCAGTTGAGCGAAATTTCTAGCTTTGACTAGCCACTCATCATCATAATGCAGACTAGTCATGCACTGGTTAAACAATCTCTAATTTCTTTCACTATTTATGTAAAGATATTTCATTTAATCTTTTTTATTTAAAAAATTTTTTTCTCATATTTCTTATATTTCAATTAAATAACTGCTGCAGCCATTATTTCTTATTGTATTGTTTCTTCATTCTTCTAATTATCTTTTGCATGCTTCAATGTCCAACATTGTGCTGCCACTTTCTTTTCTTGATTTTTATAAGTATTCATGTTTTTTTTTGTATAATTTATTCATTTAATAATGATAGAGAATAAAAATAATGAATAAATATATTAAGCTTGCCATTCAAGATATTTTTTATTGTCCTTTTTTTACATAAAGTTGTCCAATTTTAACTGCATTTAGTGGTGATATTCGACCACCAGAAATTTCAATCAAAAACGCATAAAGTTTTATGTTTTAAAAATACAATCCTTTTACTGAGACTGAATTGGATGCAAAATAATTTAAAAAATGCATCATTCATGAATTGGCAAGGACTAATAAATCACTGGCAAAACAAATGCAATCATACACAATGATAAAGAAAAAACCAAAATAACAAATGGGAAAGATCTAATCATAACTTAACACCAAAGTCAACATCACCAAAGAACTTAAAACATGACCATACCACCTCACACCAATTGCCCTTGCCAGCTTATCTGCTGCTTCCTTCAATCCCAACATGTCCATCAGCTTTACTGTATTCCTCTTGTCCACCAATACTGCACATCGCCCTCACCATAGATCTTTTTGCTCTTCTCAGAATAGCTACTTCATTTTCTCTAAAAACATCACATTTACCTGCCATATAACATAGTTGATCTTACATAGCTTTGATATATACCTTTCTTTTTATCTGCAAAGAGAATCTTTTTCTGAACAGTATCTGATCACACTCTCTGAATTTCTTCCATCCCAATTTTGTTCTTACAATCATTGTGGCTTCACATCCTCTACTATCATTCAACCTATCCCAAGATAGAAAAATCCCTTGACAGTTTCCATTTTATCACACATTACTTCCTATTGCACTTCTCTGCACCATTTGCTGCTTTACACATTTACTACAAAAAAAATTTTTGCTGCACTTGGAGTTTCTTTCTTCAACTTAGAACACTTCTATGAATCCATTGGTCATTTTGTACATAACACTGAGTTTACAGTCACCCTTTTGCCACATATTCCACATGGGTCTATTCTACTTTGTATGACTTTACCTTCATCTTTTCAAGATTTACTTTCTGTCCCTTGCTCTCCAATACACTTCTTCATTTTAGAAACCTTTTCTGCAGACCCTCCATTGTTTCACTCACCAGTACCAAACCATCTGCATACAAAACCTCTTTCATTAAGCCTTCTTTTGCATTCTCTGTCACAATATCCAGTGGATCTATGACAACTGCAAACAACAAAACTGATAAAACAGATCCCTGATGTACACCAACCGTGACATAAAATTCTTCTGAGAATTAAAATTCAACTTTAACCTTTGTCTTGGAACCCAATCCCTCATACAGACTCATTACTGCTTTTACCAAGATCTCTGGTAGTCCTTTTTTCCTCAGTGCCCAGTGCATTACTCTTCTTGAACTCTATTAAAGGCCTTATCTAAATCTAGAAAACACATGTACAATTTTTTAGTCTTCTCCCTGTATTCCTCCTGCATTTTTCTCACTATAAAAGGAGCATCTTTCATCCCTCTTCCTTATGAAGCCAAATTGCATGTCATCCATTTCCACCAATGCTCTTATTTTTTTCTTCAATACCTTTTCAGTGATCTTCATTCCATGCTCCAATAACTTCACTTCTCTATATACTCTGCAATTTGTCACATCCGCTTTTCCCTTGTAGATTGGTACCATCACACTAGTCTTCCAATCTTCCAGCATTCCTTTCCCATCAAGTGCTCTCTGACAAAGTTTTATCATCAAATCCATTCCAACTTTCCCACTTGCATTTATCATTTTTATGCTCATTTCTGAAAGTCTAGATGCTTTCCCTAATTTAATTTTTTTTCATTGCACTTGTTATTTCCTTTATGAAAACCTTTTCCACTAAATCTTCCACTATACCAATCTCAGTCTTTTGATCCCATGCATTCTCTTTATTCATCATCTTTTGCATATGTTCTTTCCACACCGAAGTAACTCTCAAATCATACCTATATCATGCAAAGACACAGTAATAAAACATAAAGAGCTTCTTTGTGGTACAGAATTTTAATCGCTTTAAACAAAGTCGATTTTATTGGAGCCATAAGCTTTTCATGACGTTCTCATCAGTGGCAATCATGTCAAAATGGGACAAACCAGAGAAAATCAAGGTATTTATAGTCTCAACAGTTGGGAGAAAGGTGCTGCAGTCTCGGAAAAGATAAAGGCACAATTGCACAAAATCAAAGAAGTGTGGTGCATAAGAAGTTACACTGTATTGCACCACACTTTAATTTCGTGCAATTGTGCCTTTCTCGAAATCAAAGAAGTGTGGTGCAAAGAAGTTACACTGTATTGCACCACACTTCTTTGATTTCGTGCAATTGTGCCTTTCTCCTTTCCGAGACTGCAGCACCTTTCTCCCAACTGTTGAGACTATAAATACCTTGATTTTCTCTGATTCGTCCCATTTTGACGCGATTGCCACTGATGAAAGCGTCACAAAAAGCTTATGGCTCTGATAAAATCGACTTTATTTAAAGCGATAGTAATAAAACAATTAATAAGATACAATGGCCCAAAAATTTGGAATGAGTTACCTGAAAAAATAAAACTATGTAAATCCTAGAGTACATTTGTTAAAAAATCTAAAGCATTCTTCCTTGAACAATAATCAAGCTTATAAACTCTTACGTAGGTCATCTTTCAATATCTTTTGCTGGTCTTCTTTTTCTTGTGTTTCAGGAAAACAACTGAATAATTTGAAAATCTTCAACTTTACGATGGTCAAGAAAAGACTTAAGGAAAGTTCTGCAGGATTATTCTTGTTTCTACATGAACAATTTTTTAGCTATCGCATAAATTTTATTTTACTATTTATTGTTACTACTTTGCATTGGTTTTTGTAGATTTTTTTTACGTATGTTTTCGTATTTTTTTTTATGTTCTGTTTTTGTGTCTTTTTTGTTTTTTTTACCAAGGTTGTTAATGTCTTTGTCTTTGTATTTATCTTTACTGAGGTTTTTGTTTGAGAAATGATCTTTTGATTCACAACAGGATTTCTTTCGGTGGGTTTGTCTGCCTGTTGGGCTGGTGGAATATGTTCATGCTTTTACATATATTTTAAGGACTGATTATATTCTTTGAGCCAAACTCTGCTATGGTCCCACCAATGCATTGCCCCCATAGAGCATTTTATGAAGCAAATAACTTCGGTCTTATATTTTCTCTCTTTTTTTCCATTTTATTTTTTTACACAACTTTATAATGAGGTGAAGCAACCTTACTACTATATGATACAATAGGTCACACTTTTCATCACTAATTAACAAGTCATAACATTAACTCATTTTGTTGCTTCTTCCTTTTTCTAACCCTGTCTTTTAACAACTCACAAACTTTTCAACATTTTGTTATATTTTGTTAATGTGGCAAAGCAAAAATAAAAGAAACTGAACTGAACTGAACTGAACACACTCTCTTTTGATCCTTTTTACTGAATGCAAATCTGCCATTTATTTTTCTCAAACATCACCCACCATTTACATCTTGTCCTTCCTTTTTGAAAAACTTCACAAGCTTAAAGTATGAATGGATAGAAATTAACTGCTTGTTAAAAAACCATTAACATGATTACTAACCCACATTTCCCTTACAGTACCAGGATAAAATAAAAAAGAAACCAAAAGAAAAAGGATTTCTTTAAGAAGCGATGGTAACCATCCAAGTAAAATCGATTACAGTGACTTTGTGAAAAGACCTATCAACAAAAGATTAATAAATACATCATAGACCTTACATAACAGTATAATGCAGACATTGGATTGAAAACTTGACTGCTTAATAGGTGAGTCTGCTTTATAACAAACTTTTTCTTCAAGTTGAACTTTGAATGCTGAGGTAAATCATAGTATACATTGACATTAATACATGTGAAAAAATAAATTCAACAATGAAATTGGAGTGAGTAAGCCAGTTTTTTAAAGATTTGAAAAGCACATTGTGCATATAAAATACATGTACTGTATATATTACCTGCACATATACATGTACAGTTATTAAAGTTCAAAAGAAATTAATTTTTGCTAATAAAGATTTGTAAATTCAATTTTTGTTAAAAAGAAGCCAGCTCGCCACAATAACTTAACAGAATTCAAGCTCTTTCTGTCCTTGTGGTGCTGAACTTCTTGGATAAGGTCAGCAAAATCCTCGCAAGTTACAAATTACCCTTATATTTAAATATGTGTTTGACACCCAAGCAAGAAAATATATAGTTGTAACTTAAAAAAAAGGAAAGGCAATTTATTTTTTATTTGCATTTTTATGAGTGCAGTAACTTAGCACAACACAGCAAAGTTTTTCAACAAAGCATTAAAACTTGTACAGCAAAACAATGGTCACTTGACCATTCAGCAAAATTATGGTCACCATTCCTTCAATAAAGTTATAGTCACACTATTGATGAGAGCAATGTCTCTCTATTTATAGCAAACTTGAATTGGGCCACGTGGCTCAGACGACAAACTTTCTAATAATATCAATTTTACGCACTATGCAATATCACTGCCCAAAGCAAGGTCACATTGCTACTATTTAATTAAAAAGATGCATTTACAATAATTAACAGTGGAGATAGACTATCACATCTAATGTAACCAAGCTATAAATTGATCAATCTTTTAAAAATATCAAATACATCAAACCTCCTTGTTATTGGCAGCTGCAGAATTTGCGTTGTAAAAGGTCATGATGGTAATTTAATTTTTCACTGAAAGGCAATTTGCTTTACAAAACAATAGTGTAATGCACTGATTGCCAAGTCATGGTCATATTTTCACAGTGTTGAATAAAACTGTCGAATCTTTACTTTGACTTCTCTCATTTTCCAGTTCTTTTTTTTTTATTTTCACATACTGTCTAAAAACTCTTAAAACATGGTTTAAAGTTGTAAGAAATTAATTTGTTTACAATTATTTAACAAAACCTAATGTTTTTATGGGGGCCATTTGTGCACCAGAAATCAATTACAGGTTTCAGTAAAGAGAGAAGTCAAAGTAAAGATAAAAAGACATTGACAGCCGATTCTGCACCAGACCCCCTAATTTTTCGGTAATGGCATTTTTTATTTTGTTTTTAATTAAGGTGCAGCGACTATGCACAATTTACGATGTGCATATAATAATATAGCCGCTGTTTTCCTGTTCATAATCTCTTTCCAAACGAACTAAATTGATTAAAAATAAAAATGATATAAATTAATACATGAATAATGTTCAAGCACAGTCTCTGTACTTTATTTCAACTAATCTAAAAGGTAAGACGGACCAAATTCCTGTCCTTAATATCAAGATTTCGAATAACAACTATAAACTTCTGGACATGCCCAAAGGCTATGCTTTAAGGAAGCCAGCAGAGATTAAAGTATGAGAAATTTAAGCACAAAGATATCCTATGTTATAATTACATAATCATAAGAATTTTGTCCTAAATAACTCCTTTGAATTTAGGACCTTTTATTGAACGGAAAATGAAGTTATTTGTGAAAAATCGAATGGGATTGGAATTCACTTTTATTTTTAGGATCTTTTCTTTTCGATTAATTGCTTAGAAAGTAAATAAAGAAAAAAAAGTAAATGAAGTTTTTGAATAAATCCCAGGGATGACAAACAAGCAATATGTTAATTTCTGTTATTTTAGAAATATTTTCTTAAGAAATTAAGGGAGTTATTTAAAGATTATTAAAGTAATTTGAAGAAAGTTTTTTGAGGATGGCCAGCGCAGATTTGTAATGACTCAATTCAACTTTTAAACGACTTGAGTCACTCGTAAAAATCTTAGATGGACTCCGAGTTGGGTTCTAACTTTAAAGAAATTAAACTTGATTCAAGTCCTCAAATCAACTAATGACTTGGAATCGACTAGAGTCAAATTTTAGACATTTTTTTGCTTTTGCTTTGCTTTTGCTAATGACAAAAAAAAAACAGCAATAGTCTTGGCATTCTATTACTTTAAAATTTTGCGGGCTTATACTTCAAGTTTAATTCATTCATTTTTTCTCATTTCATCTCTATTTTGTGGACTTATCGAGTCTTTTTTGCTCCGGAACTAAGGTTCTATCCTTTTATCGCCCCAAAAGCACCCCCTAATTTATCATCATTTGTCTGGTTATTTTCCAGTTACCGGGACTTACCACGTGGAAGGTGATGTTATGAGTCCCAACTTTTTTGTCTCAGCAGGCATCCAACCAACTGAGTTTAGCCGCCAAAATGACGCATTTTCTTTAGTTTGCCCCGCTCGGGAGTCAAAATACCTCCTCCATGAAAGGCTCCTGACGTTACTTAGTGAACAGATGCGGCAACTTAAATCAAAACTTTGTATAATTTTGTATAATTGTTACCGTAATTAAAATTTTTAACAACCAATGCATTATTTAATTTAATATTGTGGAACGTAATTTTGTAATTTGTACTGGAATTTTGTAGCTATAAATAAAGTTTAAAAATAATTACAATTGCAATTGTAATTAACAATTTTAAGCAAAAAGTAATTGTAATACGAGTATAAGACAATTAAAATTGAAAAAAGTTTTATTTATAATAGTAATAAAAATAATTAAAATGCAATATGCAATTGATCCAACTTTGGATAGAACCAGAACTATCAATGAAAATTATACATCCAGGCTTTTTGCTTTCATTCCAATATCAGTAGCAAACAGATTGTTGGAATGAATTTGTCCAGAATAGTTTAAGTTAAGTTTAATTGGAAACCGACTGCTGTTGGGTATTTTTGGTCGTCCATATCCGAAAGAGGTCTTGCTCCTGCACCAGTCTGCGAGGGTGACGCCACTAAATAAACTGCAGATCACGTCCGAACAACATGCCTCATCAGTAACCAGACCTTAGAACACCAAGCATGACGGTTTTGTTTTCAAAACCTGATGCTGGCTCAATGCCATCGCATAGTAAAAAGATAAACGCACGATCTAGTTCCTGCCTGTATCTTGCACGGATAATTAAATACCTTCCATATAAAAACAACGAGGATAAAAAAAGACCCAACTTGCTCAAAGCTTGGAAGCACTATCTTCTCGACTTGCATTAGTGCAATGGGGATCTAGTAGTGGGATGACAAGTGTCTCAAACTGTGGAGCAGGATGAGGAAAAACGTTTTGCTTGCAGTGAGACCTTCATTATTTAGCTGAAAAATTGTGAGATTTTGAAACTTGTCGACAATGTGCCTTGATGAAAAAGATTTTCCATACATTGCTTCGTCCTAAAAAAAGGATCTTTGCCGATTAGCAGATCCTGGCTAAAGATTAAAATAAAACTAAATACCCTTACGTTTTGGCAATTTTGGTTTCGGTCAGTCTTACAAAACAGCAAAAACAGATGTCTAGTCATGGTCAGCGGAAAAGGAAGTGCTATCAGAACAACTTTTTTAATTTTTTTTCTTAAGTAACGAAATCAGTAGCAAAATTACCAATTCTTTTTATCGATGTTAAAAGTCACTTGCTAGCAAACTGTTTTTTTTTTGGAACCCAACTTTTCCCGTTGAATATACCTGCTGGCAAAACTGTTTTATTTTCAAATCAATAATTAGCTTAACTCTGAGAAACCACGTGACCGAAAAAAAAATGTAAACAAGAAAAGTCTAAAAATCAGGATCAACTACAATGGCAAAATTTTTCGTGCTTCGACAAAAAGAGTCACGTGACGGTAATTAGCAGTTTATTGCAGTGGTTCCCAACTTTTTTTATATAGCTGCACATTATTAACCTATTTAAATTTTCGCGGCACACCCATTATATTGGTTAATAATAAAAAGGTCTTCACTAAAAATTTGTCAATGATTTTTCAATTTTTGTCCCAAAATCATGGTGATCTTAAAAAAATAAAAGGTCTCCGTCTTAATTCATGCTCTTTCTTTCCCTTCAAATCTTACTTGTCTCACGTTCAAAAACCACAAAATTCGACGTCCCTAAATAATTTTTTTTCAAAGTCTTTCACGGCACACCGTTTGGGAAACACTGGTTTATTGGTTAAGTCATTTGATAATATACCAGTCAACGCCAGATAATAGATCACTCTCACCAGAAATGAAATGTGGTGTTGTAAAAACTGTTTGGCATAGAAAAATTTGGTTATTGTTAAAAACTCGCCGTCACTTGTTAAAATTAAACCTATAACTATAGTACAAAAAAGGAAAGTTACGGTTATTTTTCAATGAGATCTAATTTTATCTTGGTCATATTTTAACTTGGTTATTTTAATTTTAAAAGACTTTTTTGTCCTTCCCTCTTTTGGAATAATATTCTATCCATATTCGAGACCAGAAACACTCCAAGACCAAAACCACAAAATTTCATGTAAAATAAAGCGCATTTTTGATAATTCCAAAAGCAATAAATTTTTATTTTTCAAAAAATGTATGGTTACATCTTAAAAAAACAAGTACCTTTAAACATAGTTTAAAATTTATCAGTTATTCTGGTACAATCAGAGGCAAGTTGAACTTTAACAAATACAACAAGAAGTGTAATAGATGTTTTAAAGAAAAACCTGCAGCACGACGTTTTGTCCGTTACATCGGGCGGACTTCATCAGGTAAAAACAACACACAATGCACAACGTATTTAAAAACCCAAAACAAAACTAATAAACGTAATGGTGAGAGGCGGCCCATGCACAACAATTTAACAACTTTGTGCAACAGAACTAAAATCAACAGGTTGAAAACCCACGTTTATTATGAAATTTTTATATTGCGGTATATTTTAGAAAAAAACCTTCCAATCTTTATCATTTATCGAATTTTTCGTATTATTGATATAGAATGATTCTAAAACTTTCTTTTGTGAAAATCAGTGTTAAAATGCAATATTTGAAAATTTGAAAAATCGATTCTATGTTCATATCCAAAACAATGTTCAACCAATGCAGTTTTTTTTTTAAATCATCTTCTTTCAAATTAGCCATATTGATAGGTTTCGAATCACGTTTGTGTTTTGACAAACGAGTATTAAATCATCTACCCGTTTCATCCATAGATATACCAGAAAAATCTTTACAAGGAATTTTATCAATAGGCTACATTTACTTTGTGCCTCCATGTTCTGATACCTAATGCCCAGTGTTTCTTTGGAATAACAAACCGTTTTTACCTTTTTATCAAAAAAATTTAAGTGGTAACGCTTTCCCAAATTTTTTTTCGAATCCTCGCATCTTTTACTACACATAAAAAAAAATTGGAGTTATACTTTCCACCGAGCTTTCAAATTTTGCTTGCGAAAATCAAATTCTTGTCTAAAACCGCATATTTATGACTACAGAACAAAAACTTGATAGAACGTGATCAAAAACTAAAAATATACTAAAATTGTTTCAAAAACATAATTAGTAGAAATGCTGCTTTGGATTAACTTTGGATTGTCTTTCGCACGGATCTAGAAAAAAACGAGAAAACAAGTTCAAAGTTCAGTTTGTTGCTTCAAATTAACATTTGACTTTTAAGGGTTAAAAACCCGCTCAACTAGAGCAGAAAAAAGCTGAAACGCACAAGGCACGCTGGTCAACAATGTTGAAAAAAGCAATAAAAAATTTTTTTAACAAATGTTCATTAAAATTTTTTTTCAAAACTCATAACGGTCATCACAAGAATGGTTGAAACTCCATCCAAAAATTTAATTAGCTCGGTTATCTGTGTTGGCATGTTGTATTTGTTAGATTTGTTGGCTATGTTTGGCTTGCCTAGAATACAATTAGTCTAATTAATCACCTCAAAAAGATTAGAAATAATGACGAATGATGCAAAGGAGTAAATACTGCTTAACATCTCGCTGGTTTTTCATTTTGTATTACTCCTGTTTATTTTCTATTTATCTTTGGGTAGATTAATTGAAATAGTTTTTAGTTATTTTTTTCTTTTCTACATCGTCATGTTTGCAATTCGGTATTTTGTTTTATGGGATTAGATTTTTGCGATAGCGTTTGCAGAAATTTGTTATGGGGCGCGGTCGAGAGCTGAAAACACGATTACTATAAAAAGTGATGTCTTTTATGAAAAAGAGACCTGGTTCAACAAAAAAGGAGCCACTTTAAAGATTCACATAAAAACTATTAAAATTATTTATTTATCTTTGATATTATTATTTTATATTAATTTTTATCCTCCTGACTTCCTGACTCACTGGAAATTGTCGAAGCTATTATTAGACTAAATGTCAAGCTATTACATTGACCTGCTCACAAAGATGCCAAGATAATGCTGCCTATATTTAGAGGTATGATCGAAATTTAGGACTTCTTACTTAGGCCACCAAGCAGGAGGAAGTGTCGTAAGTGTTTTTTCAAGAACACAACAGAATGGCGAGAGTAAGCTTTGAAAGGTTTCAATCGCGTTCGCCATCAAGCACAGCCCTATTAACTATTTAAACAAGCTGGCGACAATTGTAAAATTAGATGAAATTTGCTCTTTACTTTTTTCTAACCCTAATTCTCTTTAATCTAATAAATTCTTCACTTTATTTGAACAGTTTTTTAACTGTCTTAGTGCTACTATGAACCTTTAACCAACATTCTTCATGGAGGTTTTTTAACCCCCCAAACCTCCTCGTCTTCTGCGCATACACCTACGTATTCATTGATCACAACTTTTTAACCGGTTGTTAAACAGGTCCTGGACAGCGTAGTCGAGTGTATAGAGCGTGTGATCGTGAACAAAACGGCCGCGGTTGAAACCTACTCGTGCAATTCTGTTGTGTCCTTGACAAAGACACTTTGTTCAATTGTTGAACAATGTTTACGATCAGAGTCGGCAAGAATAATTTTCTCTTCAAAAAAAGGTGCTACCTTCTTTTGAAAGGATGTTTTACCTTCTCATAAGCGAAGTAATATTGTATACAAATACTCGTGCCACTGTGATAGTGTGTACGTAGGTAGAACGTCCCAGCGACTGGAAGAACGAATTCAATAACACGTTCCAAAATTTATAAGAAATGAAGTTAAACCTTCGAAAACTTTTGCAGATATTAATGTAAATCTTCTCAAAATGCACCTATTTCTAATTCGGCTATTGGTCAACATTTGTTGGATAACAAAATTGGCGCGGATAAATTCAATATTAGCTGGTTTTCAATTTTAACTGTGGGGTGATCGTCTTTTAATCTGGCAACGCTCAAAGCCACCTTCATAGGGTTGTGCCTAATTCGAAGAAAAACCGATTGGAGTGAGAGTAAAAAGAAACAAAACTAATTGCTCTAAGAGATAAAAAGAAAAAAAAATGTCGCGCAAATTGTTCTTGCGGACCCAAAGTGGGCCCCAAATTTTTGAAATTAAAAAAATTTTTTCAAGATCCTCAAGAAGAACTTAGTTTCTTTTGAACCAACTACTTTCTCTCAAAAACTAATCTCCCTAAACCTGTATTTCCCTAAAACTAACTCTCATTTCAATCGGTTTTTCTTCGAATGAGACACGACTCCTTTATAGAGTCTCTTGAACTCTCTCTTTGTCGCCAGAAAGAGTTTGTCTATGGACTGAAACTTTCTCGCTTGCGGCGCCAGAGCGCGCAACCAATCGCGTGCTCTCTTTTGTCATCCAATCAGAAACGCCGTTCTTTTCGATGTCTTGCAATTCTATATATAAACCACGGTTATCATGTAATTCGTCATTTGCTAACAATTTCTTCTAACGAGAGTTGACCAAAAGAATTCTCAGAAAAAACAGTTTTTTTAAAGACTACCAAAAACTGAAAGAGTTATGGTTTCGTCCACACCATTGGTTATTTTTAAGTTCTGTTCAACAAAGAATTTATTTTAAAAAAATAAACAAACTATAGGGATGGGCAAACGTTGCACCTCAGAAAGCTATCACCTCTTCACTTTTTCAAATAATCGCAGGCCGTAATTAATAAATATATAAAAAGGGTGTTCAAATTATTGCATATATTAATTTTATTACAAGAACTTGTTTGCTTTATTTTGGAAAAATACGTAGGATCAAATAATAAGCTTTTTTGGAGGGAAAAGTTTTGATCCAAGTTAACATGGACGATAATCGGGAACAGTCATTAAAAATTAAAGACCGATACCATTCGATATAAAAATTTTATTAATCATGTCGTGGGTCATATTCTGGGCATTCGTGGGTCATATTTTGCACAAGTCTGAACTAACTATTGTATTTTGTTGCATTACCTGATTTAAGTCTCCGAGCAACTTTATCGTTAACATAGCGTCATCACTAATGGAGTCTAAGGTTTTTTTTTCCGTTTAAGGTAGTTAGTCTAAAATTTAAGTAGTAGGCAACTAGCTGTAAATTAATAAGTCTATGTTAATTGCAAAACTCATCACAATAACATCAAGTAACAAAAATATCACAAAATGTCCGGTCTTGAGACCAATTTAAAAAGCACGAGACCGAAACCGCAAAAAATAGGTCTCGAGACCTTTATCACTGCTTGACACATTAACATTTTCGTATCCTAACCTTTAAGCGATTTCGCAATTTGAATTAGCCTAAGCGATTAGCTCAAGCCCTTAATTATTTTGTTTGACATTGACTTTTTGGAAATTTTACTATGACAATAAATCTCAAATGAATACACCAAAAATCGCAATTATAGTCTGAATCGTTAACCGGAGAAGCTTTTTTAATGCTTTGACTCTGTATTTTTGAGGGATCACCAACATGGTTTCTGCGGGCGTCATGCTGCCTTCAAAAGCCACGTAAGTCGCCCGCAGGCTTGTTCTAAAAAGAAAATCACTCAATTTATAGATAATATATTACAAAGAAAAACCGAGCAAATATGTTATTTTGGGAAAATGTATTTCAGCTTTTTGTTTGACTCATCACCCATAAAGTACCGTATATACCCGTGTATTAGTCGCCCCCGTGTATAAGCCGCACCTTCTTGGAATGTTTAAAACCTCCCCTCTCAATAGTGACCCGTATATAAGAAGCATTTTAATTTCACAATTTTGATGATTACAATAATGTAAACATTCAACATCAAAAGACGCTATTTTGATTTGCTAGCCTACCGCAATTTATTATCTCAATTTAACCATTCTTATATCATAGTTGGTTAGTTTACACACAAGCATGATTAATTTCTGAAACCTACGATTATTATGAAGCTGTTTACGCGTACATGTGTAATTTGTAGAAAGTAAAATTTCTCTAGAAAATTTTGGTAATTTTGAATACCCGTGTATTAGCCGCATTCCGATTTTTGGACTACATTTAAGAACAAAACAGTGCGACTAATACACAGGTATATACGGTAGCTGTCTGTTTCAAAAAAGTTGATTCCGCGTCTAGGGATTCTTTTATCTAATTTAATAATAATTTTTTTGTTTAATGCGAACATTTTCATTCGTTTTTCAGAGGGTAATGAGAACGCGCCTCGCACTTCGTCTTTTGTGTTGTTGAAGTAATGTTGTTGTGTAGACTATTAATCTGATAATTACACTTTGTTTGATATCTCACGCATGTAAAGTTATTACTAACCACTGAAACTGCGTGAATCTGTCCATACTCCGATTCAACATAAGTGTAAATAACTTTTGAATCAAATCTGAAATTACGTATTAGCTGAACAAAAGGTTGTTTGGGGATATAAAGAGGATGACTAATTGACCGAAAGGTCAATTTTCTCATTTATTCACCTATTAGAACAGGGGTGGCCAAACTAAGCCCCGCAACGACCTTTTGTGCGGCACGCGAAGGCTTCAAAGAAAGAATTAAAAAAAAACTATTAATTTTTTTTGTCTTCAACCAAATTCTTGGTCATTGCTTTTAGCGATCATTGATTTTTAGGTACGAAAACCAAGAATTCTGAGATAGATTTAAAACTAAGACCTTTTTTTAGAGATCACTTCATTTTTGGGCACGAAAATTAAGAAATCCGGGACAGATTCAAAGTGAAGACCCTTTTTTTTAAGATCACTATAATGCGTCCCGCAAACAAATTTAACTTCTAAATGCGGCCCTCCAGCTAAAAGTTTGCCCACCCATATATTAGAGCAAGGTTTCTCAATCTTTTTTACCTCATGTTCCCTTTGGATCCAAATATTATTCCGTCGATCCCTATACTGTAAAAAATCCGCTCGGCTTCTTTGATCATTTCAGTCGGCCTTTTTAATGTTTGAAAAATTTCTTTAATTGTACTAAAAGATTTTTACAATAGTTTTATCCAAAACATGTGATATTTATTTGCAAAAACGTAAAGACTTTTTTTCTTTTTTTTGTTTTCACTTAGATTTTCCTTCCCAAGGATTAAGAATTCGTATCTCAAGTTTACTAAAAGACCGAAAAAAGATTATCGTTTCAGTCGCAACGGTATTTGCGAAAAAAATCTTTCACAAATCAAAGTGACAATTGCTTTTTTGGTCTTCAAGTAAATTTAAGGTACGAATTCTAGTCCTTAGGGAGAAAAAAGCAAAAACCTTTTTTCTGTGTATACCCCTTGAAATTTTTTATGGACCCGGTTTGAGACCCTCGTTTTAGAGTCTAATTTGTCAATTCGCCATTTTTCTTACTTTCTTGTGAACCTAGCTTATTAAAACATAACATAAACCTAATCTTTATTGAGATCTAACTTCAATTTTATCTTTATTACTAAAACCAGCTTTTTTTACATATCGTTTCTCTTAATGGTTAACCTAACTGCCGATTTTTGGCAAGAACAGTTTTTATTGGATAGTGATTTTTTGTATAGGCCTATGATTTAATGCTAAAAACAGTATAATCAGGGCTGGTTTTAAGCCGATTGGATCCAATCGGGCCCTGCACTTGGCGCGGGGCTCTTTACTGTATTTTATAAAATATAAATTACTAGCGAAAACAAGAAACGAAAAATGAAATATTCTTCCTCATAATATTAATTGATTATGCATGACGTATTAGCAATTAATTATATCGTATTGTCACTTTTATTAACAACTAAAATTTTATTCCTGTCATTAACAACTAAATGGTAGGATTTGTCTTTGAACGCTTAAATGTATTTTATGATCAAAAATATTTTCTCCAATTCTGAATTTCGGATAATAAATGAGAAAAAACGTACTTTGTGTAATTTGAACATTGCTTTCTTCAAGTGCTGTTAGTAGCATCATTCTTTAGGTAAAATGTGCTTTGTTACGTTTTTTAGGATGTTATTGTGCAGTAGTAGCATATGGTACTACGACAGTTGATCGAACGACATTTGATAGAGACGGCAGTTGATCGAAGCGGCATTTGATCGAAACGAAACTTGATCGAAACGACACTTAATCGAAATAACATTTGATCGAAAGGATATTTGATCAAAACGACAGTTGATCGAAATGACAGTTGATAAAAAAAAAGATTTACTTTTGTATGTTTCTGCAATTAAACAATCTCTTTGTTACTGTAAATTAGATTTATTAAAAGTAGAGGCCATCAGTAAGAAGACAGTTTGTTTTTATTTTTTATAATTTTTTGCCAATGTCAAGGTCAGGGTTTCTTAACAAGGTCCCTGGGCAAAGCATTTTTAGGCGGGCAGCCAAGTAGATCTTTTGTCACGGTTATGTTTCGTTAAATGCCTATTGCTGCCATTTTTTGTATTCTTTTTACATTGTAGTCAGTAGCGTGTTTAGGGGGGCATTGTGTCATGACCCCACCCTTGGAAACCCTTGGAGAAATCAGAGACAGATTCAAAGGGAAAACCTTTTTTTAGAGATTACTACGTTTTTGGAACAAAAAATCGACAAAACCGAAATAGAGTCAAAGTTAAAAATTTTCTCTTTCATTGTTCAATCAAGTGTCGTTTCGATCAAGTGTCTGGTCACAGTAGCATATTAAAATCATACATTAGTGACGTATATAGAAATAAAGAAAAACCAAGAGTCAAGAGAGGGCTAATGAGCCAAATAAATGACATGAGAGTGTGAACTGTGAATATTGTGTGTCTCTCTGACTA
Source organism: Diplosoma virens (assembly GCA_963680785.1). Lineage (NCBI taxonomy): Eukaryota > Metazoa > Chordata > Ascidiacea > Aplousobranchia > Didemnidae > Diplosoma > Diplosoma virens. The sequence continues at coordinate 23,333,226 of OY796885.1, read as the reverse complement.
AGTTACAAAATAGGCTAATTGACGGTCGGCGAGTGATAGGTTAGATTTGATAGGATAGAGCAGTGTTTCTCAAACCATGTGTCGCCAAGACTATGCGGATGGGTCGCGAAGGCTTGTAAATTACCGCACGTAAAAGAAAAAGATCTGCGCGCATAAGATTTGAGAAGTGAAGAACCTTCTTGAGATATCATTACGAATTTAAGAGGAAAATGAAGAAATTAGAATCAGATTCAAGATGAAGACCTTTTTTTTTTTAGAGACCACTACGTTTTCACTACGCTCACTCAAATTTATTTGGGCCGCAGTCATCTTTGCAAATCGTTGTTTTTAGCAATTTTTGGTCGCAGAAAAAAAGGCTTGAGAAACACTGGGATAGAGCGACAAAATAGGCTAATTGGTAACTGAAAAACAACTCTTGCTGCCCATCACGCATCTTTACTTCATTTAAAAAATAAAGACCGGAAAAAGGTCTTCACCTTAATTCTTCCATAACGAAGCAAAGATTATAAAGAAAGTCATTCGTTTTAATAAGGAAAACCAGATAACCTTCCGCAGCTGAAGGTCAATTTTAATTGATGATAAAAATAAACGAAATAAAACAATTGTTTTTTATAGCTACCAAATTGGAATGTCTCAGTAAAAAGTGCACGGCCGACCAGTGGGCGCGATCCACAGGTAAAGAAGCACTGAATTAAACTATGGCAAATTAGGCACACTGGAATGTGCACAAAAGGTAAAATTTGACCGGGACCGAAAAAGAAACCATTGGACGAACCATTGAGCGAATTGACAAAATAAAATGCTAAAAATTAAACCAATTCTAATGTATTTAGCAAAAACTTTAAGCACTTCTAGAGTGCACAGTGATGACGAAGAAATAAGTTTGACTTAAATCGAAGATGCGAAGAAGCACAAGGGTCGTTGCACTGAATTTAACCTGATGATTCAGTCCGAGAACACAGCGCCAACCGTTGAACTAAAATTAGCTAACTAAGTACGTGTGCAACGATATATTTATGTAGAACCAAGCAAATCGCTAAAAGTAAACTTCTTACATGAATCGGCCAAACCAAAGAAAATGCATTACGGAATTAGGCTATTGCAAACGCGCCAAAAACCAATGACTTTTAATCAATATTTTAATGCAATTTAATAAGTCACGTCTAATTTATATTTTTTAACCTGTAATGATTGCTAATGACTGTAATAATAACTTATATAGCCCTTAAATTAAAAACACCCGTCGAAGACAAAAACCTAAATTATTTAAAACGTGACATGAATAACTTATTTAAAGATTTCCTGTAATTTTTATGAGTTTATAATAGCTAATAGGACCTAAAGAGATTAAACGATTTTTCCGATAAATATTTAAAAAACGTAATATACCAACACGACTAAGCTCTTAGAAGCAAAAGATGAGCTTTTTTTTCGGAGGAAATCGTAAAATATCGACGTTTCTGTTCTTCCGAACTCGTTGTCATTTACTCGTAAACGATAATCAGTGACATATCGCTGTCATGTTACAAACGTTGTTTCTTCACTAGCCAAAACGCACTCAAGAGGAGTCAAGCAGTTTATTGCTCTAGCTCAGTTTTTCTTAACTTTATGATTCACGGAACACCTAGTCTTATCATTTTAGCTCACGAAACACTGTCAAAAAATTTTCTAATTACAAATTTGTTAAGTAGCCTAAGGTGAGGACCAAAAAAAAAAGTCGCTTTGAATTAGTCTCTGATTTCTCGATTTTCGGCCCAAAAAAGTAGCGGTCTCTAAAAAAAAAGCCATCACTTTTATTCAGTATCCAAAACGTCCAAATTTTAAAGTGAAGACTAAAGGCCAATATGGCGACCCTGATTGAAAACCGTCAAGTTTATTGTTCAGCGGAACACAGTTTGAGAAACGCTGTTCTAATTGATTTCTATTAAAAAAGGAAAATTATTAAGCGATGATTTTTTACTTTTCTTTGTTGTATGAAGCGGACGCGAGATTTAGGTCTCGTTAACAATCTCCGACAAGTACAATCAAGCGATTGAACTAACTGAGCTGAAAGGTGTTAAGTTGAAAACTTAGTGGTTTAACGGCTTCGGGTTAACTGGACCGCTAAGAATGGGACGCGGTTTGGACACTGCAGCGGCACAAGCTCCAACATCAAATCGGTTTTTGACTAAAACTCGTTCATTTCTGCGGCTTCAGCTTCTTTTGATAACTCAGTGAAATATACAGAGCAGCACAACATTTCCCACAGCTGTTTTTAATATTATTGACAAGAAAAACTTACGTTAGGTAAGACATGGCGGTCTCATCTAACCATAGAGCACTCTATAAAATTAATAGACAGTGGCCGAACAAGGGCGCAGCAGTTGACGAATACTTCCCCTCCCCTGGGGCATTTTCATGCGCAACTGCGAGCGCGGAAAGCAAAAATGCTACAAGCGTCAAAAGGAAAGTCCCTTTGCAAGGTCATTCAACCGAGAGCAGTAGAAAGTCACGTGACTGACCGATTTCGTTAGAAGACGATTACAGTGAGCAGATAGATAGCGCAGAAATTAAAATCGCCGACCGAAACGCGAGTTTTACAAGACACAATGCGGCTTTAAAGGATTGCTACACACAAAAACAATTACGATATTAGAGGTTGGGTTAAAGCGATTTACAGGCGCGGCGAAATAACGCAGCAAAAACGAACAGGGTTAAACGAAAGAAATTCTCGGTCGCCGACACGTGACACCTAAATCAGTAATCAATATCGCGGCGCTAAAGAAAACGCTAGCAACTAACAAGCCAGTAACAAACGCGACCAGGCGCGCTTCTTGTCGGGACAAGTTTTTATCTTGATTTTTGATTAAAAGCATCAACAAACAGCATTAAAACTTCATTTGCTCGAATTCACTCGAGTCAATCAACATTAAAAAGCCCCGCAACCTAACTCCGTAGCACAGTCACATCGATTGGAACGCAGCGACAGCGACGCAACGACGCGCCAGCACAGAACGCAGTAAACCATCAATCGGCGCTTGCAGTCAAGCGCGAATTGAACTATTCTAGAAAGTTCTGTTCTGAATTCGGATCAGTTTTCGGGTTGACCGAAAAACATAAATCCACACTGATCGATGCACAGCATTAAAACTTCTTTGAAAAAGGGCTTTGGAATCGCAATTGTGGAGTCCATGAGAGGGCGGAAAAGAGTGTTGCCCCAGCACAAAGCAAGGTTATCAACGGTCATCTTGTTTTCTTCGGAATGTTCGCTCACTCTGTACAAAAGCAAAGGAAGTTATTTCAAGTAACGGTGGTTAAAGTCGACAAGCAATACACGAAGAAGATAACACACCTTTTCAAATGAGAACATATGAATTTAAAAGTGGCGTAATTCGAATACGGTAACTTTCGAATGACCCCTCGAATCGCTAAGTTTTTCGCTGTAGGCATACCTGAACAAAAAGAACAAAGCATTAATAAAATCAAACGCAAACAAAACATTAACGTACAATAACACACGAACAACAGCTTCAACACGCGAACCACACTCAACCTTACCGGCCGCTTCTTCCAGCTCCTCGTGAAGATGCGTCGAGATGAGAGGTTCGGGAAGGTTCTTGTGACTGAAAAACCACGTCAGGCATCCGGCGACTGTGTGAACGGTCGGCTGGTTCGACTTGAGGTCGTAATTGTTGTCTGCAAGCGTCGGCAAATGATTAACAAGCGGAAACGCGAATACGGAAATTCAAAAGCCGAAGTCCCGCGAAATTCAAAACGCGAGCGAGCTTCGGGTTTTACGTCATACGTCGCCAAAATGGCCTCGATTGCTACTTTGAGGAAGCAACCAACGAGAATTTTGGAACTAGAACCGCGTATGACCGATGTTGAACGCTTTCCAACACGGGAGGGGTATTTTTTGCGAGTTAAAATTAATATTTCATCAAAACAACTTTAGCCTCGCAACTTAATTTAACAGCACGAGACCAAGGGCAAAAGATCGTTTTCGATTGATTGCTGAATTATACTAATTTCATGACAGATATTTTTAAAAAAAGCTGATAAATACGATATATGATAATGTTGGTAAAGTGCGATGCCAGAAAATGGCCACGCAGCGTCATGATATTTCATGAATGCAAAACGAATGGATTATCTTTCAAGCTGTCTATCTCGGAGAAACAAGCAGCAAGAACAGCACATATAAGTTTGTAAGCGAATCTCTCCAGCCCTCACCTTCGTCAAACCTGGTGATGATTCGTTCTCGTTCTCTAGCGTTGGCTGGGACCCGATATAAACCTTCGGAGCGAAGACCTGATGAAAAGAAAAACCAAGTGAGAAAAGTGGCTTTGGATTGTAGTCAGTGACGTCAATAGTCCAATGTTTTATTTTTGCTAGGCGAGTCGGAAATCGCTGGCTCCTTTGACGTATTATCTTTACAAGACGGGCAAAAGGTGATTAAGAAACTTCCAAAACAAAGCGGAAGCTGCTGGTTAATGGCTGGCTCGATATAAGCAACGTTGCATAACACGAAGAATACGCGATTTGCCAGAGTTAACAGGTTATTGCAAGTCAAAGTCGTGCAAATGCGGAAATAGGCTTTGATAAATAATTATTACGTTTTTTTTTGTAGCTCACTCAGACGCGAAATTGGTGCGAATCTATATTTAATCTTTTATTTCCATTTTTTTGCTTAATACCAGTTACAAAAGTTAAAAAAAAACAATTTCCGCCAACCAGTCCCGTCAGTTTCAAAACCAGACATTTCAGTTAACAAAACATGTTGTGCCCAGTATATTATACAACCATAATAAGTAAAATTAAGGCTCTGAAATCTTGCGTTTGCGTTGCTGTGACGAAATCTGAGTCATTTTCTCCATGGTTTTAAGTTTTAAACAATCTTAAACTTAAGAAGCAAGCGAAACCACGTGACCAAACTAGTAGCTTCCGTTACGGAATATGGCACAAGACGGAAACAAAACAGTAACCAACACAATCGCTTCGTCATAAACAGAATGAGGCTTTGGGCTGTGGACGGAAAGTAATCGAGCGAAACAAGTCGGTTCGCAAGATCACGTGACACCGCTTGAAAGAAGCAGCCGGCGCATTTGAAATAGCAAATCGAATTCCGGCCTCGCGCGCAGATGGATAAATAATAACCAATCGAGCAATCGAACTACTAAGAAACTTGTTCACACCTGTGCTTTCGATGTAACGGACACACTTCTCGACAAACAGCGGCACCATGTGGTTGAGGCTTTGAACTACATCGTCGAGACCTTTGTTGAAATAATCCGAAATCGTGTGCTTGTTGCCAACGGCGACCGACGCGGGCAGGTTTCGCTTTTGGGTTTCTTTGTATTTGAATCTCTTCTCTTTCTCCTGCAAGGCAAAAAACCGGATCAGTTGATTTTCGCAGATCGGCAAACTTGAAATATGAAATTTTGTTTAAAAACCGTCTGTAAGTATTTTTCTAACTTATTCAAGCTATTTTGATTTTTTGCGAACAGTTCAGCTTCCTCCGAAAAAGCTTTTTAACTTTTCTCCGTGATCAAATATAGATTCAAGTTTCGGTGACATCTTAAAACCTTTTTCGAGCAAGCGTCTATGACACGCTAATTGAGGAGCAAAAAGGGCTTAATTATCATCTCGCTTTAACCAAACAGAGATGAAATTTTGCGTCTAAAAACCATATATTTACAGTTAGGCTCCATCTGTATCCTGCGCATACCTTCGGCGTTGTTTATTCGCTTATTAAAATTCGGTTTGTACGCGCAGCGCAGACGCTTGCCGAACTTCAATAAACAAATACCAGCGATCTACATAATCATTTACATTTCATGTGCTATCGCCACAACCCACTTATTGACTGCTGCGCGAACATGATTTCTATTTCATGTTATACAGCGCTGTAAACGTAAACGACATGACCCTTTTCAAATAGTAGATTTTGTTCTTGACAAACTCGCCTTGTCTTTAAAGCTGCTCAACTGAATGCGCTTAATAACGAAGTTAATCAAGTTGTTCGGAATTTAAACTTTTTCTCTTTCTATCGTAATCACTGTTAGCAACTTCGATTTCTACATTTTCTTACCTGAATAATGAGATAGTTCACAAGAATTTGAAAGCGTTTTGTCTGATTAATGTCGAACATGGTTTTATTTTAAATAGAAAATAAATAAATATCTTTAAATACAAAAACAAGAAGCTATACTCAAGCAATCTAAAGAACAACGAAAAAGCGTTAAAACGATAAACCTTGCTGCAAGTCAAGACAAGCACTTCAAGAAACGATCACTAAAATGAGTAGGAAACACTGCAGGAATTACTTCCTCGACTGCCTGCTATAAAGCTCAAATGACGTCAGCCTGCAAATGATTTTTTCAGCGTGGATTTGATGACGGTGGTCGAAATGAGAATTGTGACGTTGCTGCATTGCTTATGATCTCATTGAAACAAGCAAAATGGAAACTGTCTACGAGCGAATGCGAAATATTGCTCTTGGTTACGATTGGCTTAGATGGTTGTTAACTCTGCCCTTTGTTTCGCGGTTCAACAGGGATTTTGTTGTAACGGTGAGTAGAGAGCATATAAGAAATCGAACGTTCTCGTTTGTGCTCGGGCAAGAAGTGTCCGTATAAAGCAAAAAATCTGACTCTTTTATAAACGTTTCGCATCCTATTTGGCTCGAAATTACTCGGAAAAAGTTTTCGTATGCGGAGGAAATACAGAAAACGTGAGAAAAAACCAAAACAAAAAGGTCTTTTGTCTGAAGCAAAAGGTTCGAGTGACTAATTACTTTGAAAATATTAAGAGCTAAACGACGAAGCAAAGTATTAAGGATTATCAAGAAAAATTGAAAGCGTTTGTAAAGCGCGTCGCGCTTTTTTTCACAATTAATGACATTAGGATACAACATAGCGACTTGCATTCTCCGAAGCTTTTAAACCAACCCCACGCTAATAAAAGAGTTTTAACAGAAATACACTTAACGTGTAATAATTAAAATTGCTTTTATTGGCCACGTTTCGGAAGTTGGTAGATTAATAATCTCTATTCTAACAAGACGCGAACAGTCGGCGTCATCGTATATAATGCAGACACTCGTTTGCACGTGGACGAACATTGATTTTAAAGCGGCTAACAGGCAAACCTTCACGTTCGCTTACAAGTGGCTTAAAAAGTTACAACAAGAAACAGATGAAATAGAATGCAGGGCAAACCATTATTCCACTTTTCATAGAAATAAATTTTGCAACAGAACAAGACTTGCAGTTTAGGGTCAAAGTAAATAATTTTAGTGCCAAAGTTAATATTCTTGTTCGACAGCAGTAAAGCAGACTGCACAGATGAATTTAGAAAAGTGGTTTATTGCCTTGATTTGCAGTATATTTAGCGCCATGAATAATACATAATTTTAAGAGCCATATTCAACTCTATGAATAAACAGCAAACAGAAAATTGCTGATTAATCGCGAAGAAACGATGCAAAGACATGTTTAAAGAGCATGAAAGATCTGCACGCTGCCCGCTTTAATATTTTCAATTGGACACAACAAGTTTTTCGTTTTGTTTTTTAACCCAAGAAAAAAGCCAGGAAGCAAAAATCATCTGCCGAAACGTCTTTAAAACACCTCCTTCGACCTACGCACACACATCACGTGACTATATGTCATGAAACAAACGGGGGCTATTCCAAAGATGCCATGGAAGAAATCTCACCCTAAATGTCACTGATAACACTACACGACGGCCCCGGCAAATACTGATATTCAAACAAAAAAAGTTCGTAATCATCGATCGCTCCGGAATCGCGTGTTTGCCGATTTCGTCGGGTTCGATTTGCAAGGAAACAAGTGAAAAAGCTGGAATAACAAAATGAACGTCAAGGTCGGATGTCGGACACTTGCTGAGATGTAAACGGTTTGATTCATACTACGGTATTGCGATTGCAGCCAAAAACTTGCGGGCTTAACGATCCGACAACTTTAGCTTGTTTTGCTACAAAATAGTTTCAAAAGACTCATTAGCAGGACTTACGTAAGTAACCCCAACAGCAAAAAGTCAACACAGATCTTTAAATTCCACGTTACACTTTAAACACAGCATTTCATCACATTTCGTGTCGAATTGACGTTTAACGATATAACAACCGGGTCCGCAGCGTCGATTTTGGAAAATAAAAGCCGAGTTTTTTGTTGCGCTTAGTTGTTTACAGTCTCCGTCGAAAAAAAAGAAAAAAATTGAAGACACAAGACTATGCCAAAACATGCGACTGCTAATTGGACATATGTGATTAAAATGACAAACTTTTCACGTTTTGAAGGCAAAAACGATCCTGGCTTGTTGCCAACAAAGTCAAAGTGCAACACAGCATATAAACGCGATCACGTGACCTAAAGGCAACAGGGTTTAAACCTGAAAGTGAATTGCGATTTCATCCGTTTTTGTCAGGTTTTGAACGCCAAACGCAGTTAAAACGTCATAAAAGCGGAACTCCACGAATATCCGGGCAAGGTTTTCCAAGAATCAACCAGCGAGCGTGGTTTCAATTTGATATACTAAAATTTTAGTGAACAGTGTAGCAATTTTTCCAACTCTGAAAAAACCTTGAAAAATCAACTTTACGACTTATCTGTAAATGTAGAAAACAACTACACAACCATTTCAAATTTTTTTCAAATGAATGACACCATTGAAAAAAAGTATTTCAACCAACAATCAGCCGTTTACGACAACTGCCGACTTCGGTTTTTTTTTACAAAAATCTATGACGCCCGGCGCGTACAAGTTCACTATGGCCGAGTGTTTGAAAAAAGCGCTTTTTTAATGAGCTTTTCCAAACATGTTTTTACAAGATGAAAAACTTGCTTCAAACGACACGTACAAGTACATGTCAAGGAGCTTTTTTTTTTTTTTTGGTCTCAAAATCACCTCGTGAATCAGAGAAGTGAGCAGAATGCCCAAGGTAAAGACCCTTTTTTGGTCGTTACTTGGGTACTGGTACATTTTTCGGGTGCTAGAGCAATACGGTACCAGGACAATTCGGTATCATGACAATTGTTTTTTTTGAAAAATTTTAACCCCAAAATGGATGGTCAAAGATAAGATATTATTCATCCTTGGGACCGAATTGTCCGGACACCCATTTTTTGTAGTAGTAGCACAACCCTGATTGTAAGCTTTCAAAATAAGAAAGAAAAACAAGCTTTGCTCAGGATTGTGAACTTACTATACCCAAGTAAACTAGATCAGTGGTCTATACCAGCGGACCGCTAGGATTTTAAAAAAATATTCACGGACCGGCAACAGAAGATCGTATAAGTAAATAGAACTGATATTTGAAATGTTTTTGAAAACCAAAATTATCGTTGCGTAACATAATGCAAGATTTTGGCATAGGCTATGTATTTAAGACAAAAATTTACGACAAAATGTCAATCTATTTACATACAAAATCAATGTTAGTGTGAAATTTGCCGCTGTTTCGCTGCCATTATGCGAGGCAAGCGAGGCATCAAAGAAGTTTCTGAAACACGGCATCCAATCGATTTCTATTCTTTGTTTTAATTAAAGCTAACGATAAAAAAGATTTCTCGCATAAGTAGCTGGTTATAAATACAGTCAACAGTTTGATTGCTTTGTGAGTTAGACATGAATATTCGTTTTCAAGAGATATCCACAATTGTGACAGTCGTACTTTTTTGTATCTAAACTGCTAAGTAGAATACAGCATAATTCAATCAGACTTTTTTACATGGTGACTAAGTTGCATGTATTGACATCTTTGTTGAACAATGCTAATCTAAAGGTTTCAATTTCGAGGATCTTCGTATCCCGGAAAATAATAGTCAAAATTGTTAGCCTACTTAAAATATTCAGTAACTTTTTATCGTTGGATTGGGACATAATTGTATCCTGTTTTTGCACAAGACTATTCCAAAATTGCAGCTTCTGTTTGAAAGCATCTGTCTAGTTTCTCGTTACTAAGATATTCGTGCAAAAGCCTTGTAATGAAGCATTATGCTCCTTCAAACAGCCAAATATATCTGCCAAGTACGCAAGCTTACACAATCATATCTTATCCAACAAATATTCTGCTAATGGAGAGTTCATTTCTTATAAAAAGTGTTTTGCTTCTTTACGGAGTTGAAATAGGCGAGAAAAAACTCCTCCTGGTGACAGCCATCTTACTTGTGCATGGAGAAGATGACCATGATGCGAATCCATACTTCCACACAATGCTTGGAAGAGTCTGGAGTTGAAAGGTCGACTTCTAATTGCATTAACAATTTTCACAGCCTTATCAAATGCATTTTTCAAATCAGGAGAAAGTTTCATTGAAGCCAAAGGCTCTCGATGGATGTTGCAGTGGGTAAACAACATTTCTTTGTGCGTAACTTCTTTGATTTTTGCAACCGCACCACAGTGACAATCAGTCATGTTCGTAGCTCCGTCAGTACACATTCCGACACAATTTTTCTTTCTTACTGAAATACAGTATGTTTTAATAAGTGCATATATTTCTGATCGTCCTGGTACGTCAACGCAACAAACAAAGAAGAATGGGACAATTGCCACGTCACTTGACTCGTCGAGATGAATTGCTAAAATAGGGCAATTTCTTTACCTCCCCTATAAACGGCTGTTTAATGTCCATTGCCACAATCTTTAATTCTTCGCTGAACAGTGTAGGCGGAGAGAGTGTGCCTTCAAATTTTCAAGTTGCTTCAGGACCCAAGATTTCTCTTCGGCCGCAAATAAGATGCAACCGCTTTGCCGACTCTTCCCCAATCGTTGTATGGTTTTTCGTTTTGGCTATTTAAAGAGAAATTAAATAGGATGCGTGAAGAAGATTTTTTTGTGTCGTTATCTTTTTTTGATTTGCTTTTTTTGATCGTTGATATTAGAGAACAGTCCTTGAAAATATTCAAGAGGTTTTTCTTCAAGATTGTTGTGCTTTGAATGAAAGTGACGACGAGCAAGTTTGGAAGGTTTCACAGCGTCATTTGCGAGAATTCGGGAGCACACCAAACATAAGGGCCGCGGCGATTGTTCTCTACACGGAGCTATATTAAAACCAAGCTTTAAGTAATTTTCTTCCAATTGTCTGAAAAATTCCTCTTTCATTTCTTACTTTCTCCTGTGACACTCAACTTATCGGAGTATGCCTTTTTTTGCAGTTTGCTCTACACTTGCAGTAGGTCTACTGATACTTGCTTCATTTCCATTTTAAGAATTAACTGTTTCAGAAATCTTACATTTATTCTTTTTGCTTAAATACACCACAATACCTTTTTGTTTCATTGATTTCATATTATTCTTTCTGCAATTTAACAACACTAGCCATAATAGCACCTCAAAAGTGAAGAATGGCTTTGTATTAAATTTTTAAAAGCTAGACGCAGTTTATGATGAAACAATCGTAAAGGACAGAAAACTTAGATCATCGGAAGATTAACCTTCATTGTTAGACAATATTGCGTTATCAAGGAAGGCGAGATACGCCAGTTCACTGCTTGGAATCAGTTAAGCGTTTTAAGTTTTACAGTTGTGTTTTACAGAAAATAACAACTTTGCAATGCTGACGATTGGGTTTTAAAATTATCTTGGCATAAACAAAAGGTACTTTACGGACCGGCACCAATCTTGTGGAAAAAGAAGAAAAACGCTGCTTCTGCGCATGTGCAAGAGTTTATAGAAGTTTAGCGGATCTTGGTAATTTAGAATGAGGCTAGAAGAAAACGATGATGTCATACTTGATGCAAAGAACAACAGAAAGGGCGACCAATAATAACAACGCTGCTTATTTGTATAACCTATCTCTTCGCTCTTAATGATCGAAATCATTATTTTTGTAATTGAAATACTTTCCCGATTAGTACAAACAACCTTTACAAGCAATTACATTTAAAAAATTACGTAATTCGATAAAATGAAACTTCCTGCATCAAGTTTAAAATTAAGCAAGTGCATTGCGTCATCGATTGACTTCAAGTACGGAGAATGGTCGAAAATTTTCGAACATTAGAAAAAATTTTCGTCGTTTTTAAGAGGAACTGACACAATAAGATCGATAATTTTTTATCGAAATTCACTAGTCAGAATTTCGGAAATAAAATCATAGCAATATATTTATCAGACATTAGGCACAAAACGTCATATTTAAAAGATTAATTTCAAAGGGCGACACTAAAAATAATCTTTACAAAAAAAAACAAGCTGATTGTAAAGTATACTAACAAGCAGGGTTCTAATTTTTTGTGGCAATTTTTACGCATATTAAGATTAATAATTACGTGTAGTGACGGAGGAAAATCTAGATTATGTCCAAGCTATTGATCGTGTTGCTTCTTAACAGGCGCTTTAGTAAAATGCTAGGTCTCGGGTAGTTCTACTGACCTTGTTTTTTTTCTCTTCCTTTTTCTTCTCCTCCTTCATCTTTTTCACTTTGTCTTTGGGGTTAACGCGTTCGCCGGAAGCGAGGGATGACGTCAAGCCGAGAGGAGTGATCGGACTGGCGTGACGGAGATTCTCGTGGCTCGACGTGAAGCTCTTTTTGCTCAAATTCTGGATAACACGAACAATCGTTCACACCAAACAGCGAATCAACGGCAGTTTCGAACTTGTAGTGGTTGTTGCGTATAAGTACGCCAACATAAGATCACGTTCAATCGCGAGACCGAAGCAGCTTTGCCGATTTTTATTTCGTTTTGTTTGAATTTCAAAGTTGAGGTCCGTTTCCGCTACGAGCGTTGGCGGGATTATTCTTTGTTTGTTTTATTGACTTCGTTCACTTCTCTCAACACTCAAGCATGAAAACAAATCAATCAACAGAAAAAGAATAATCCAGCCAACGCTTATAATGGAAACGGGTCCTTAGGCTGCAAACTCAAGTTTGTGATTGCGAAAACTTGGGGGCGAAATACAGTAGTAAATACGTCAGCTGTGGAAGTATAGGCTTTTCTGCATTACTGTCAGCTTTGTGTTGGGTAAAAGGTGTCAAACAAAGAGAAAAATGTTAACATCGATTAAGGCCACGCTATCCGTTTTTAAAACCATTACTTTCTTCAACATCATCATTATCAACGAGATTGCCAAATTTGAGAGAAATGACGTATTAAATTACAAAACGCTATGTCGGTGAATACTTGGCGTTCTCGTGTGTTTCCAATAGATTGAACTTCATTAAACAAACATTTAATTTTGATTTTGTTTCCAAGGTAAATTATGCATTTATGATATTTGAAAAGTGAAACGATAAGGTCATAAAAAAACTTATTTGCCAATTACTGTTTAGATCGAAAAACTGCTTTATAAGACGAAGTAAGATCGGTTGGTAATTTTCATCAACTTTGGCCAGAGCAATCACGTCATCGTAATTGCAAATGTAAAAGTGCAAGTCGTTAGCGCGAGAAAACTAATGAGGCCAAAAAAAGCAACTAGCGAGTGAAGCCCACGTCAATGGAGAAATGCTCAATCGCGGGCCGAATTGAAAAACACGAAACATAGGCTTTTCATTTACTGAAACGCTGCCACTGATTGCGCACTTCGCCGCGCTCTTATAGGCCATGGAAGGAATTCGAAGCGACCCTCGCGGATCAACGAGAATGCCACTCACGCTGCCATCGATGTCAAGTTTCGAGTTAAAGGAATCTGAAAGCAGGTCAGCGGTGGAATGGCGGATCTGGCGGACAGTCGGGGGAGTTTGTGCAGTGGTGACGGGGCTGTCGATGTCGACACTGTGAAGGGGCAGCCGCATGCCGCCTCTTGGGGCCGAACGCCGATGCAAGCCGAGGTCGAATCCGGTGAGAAGGTTGCTTTTGCCAGACCTGAAAATTTTCATTAATTCAGAGCTTGGTCCAAGAAACCAAATAGTTGGTGCCTGTGCGTTAGAATATTAATAATTTCAAAGCGATTAATTAAAGTCTTTTGCTATTTTGTTTTAAAACTTGCAAGCTAACGGCACTGGCGATTCGTTGAATTAACTTTTTTCTTGCGTGATAATGAACTGTTGATTTAATGATAAAAACATGTTCTGGCAACGCGATGTTAAAGCAATAAAATATTTCGGGCACAACAAGCAAACACGCTGCTATCTTGTCAAGAGCGAAACTGGAGCAAGAGATTAACCGGTAAAACAACTGCAAACAAAAACTCACGTTCGCTCTTTTGTTTCTTGCGTTGATTTTTTGTTCGAGGCCACATTACCAGAGATCGAAGGCAAAACTTTAACGCCCGCGAACTTGTGGTCGTTTATGGGCATGAAGGGAGGGCCATCCGCGTTTCGTTTAATATCGTCCGGAAAATTCGCCTGAAAGAAATTCCCAAGCTTAACAACAAATCATCGAGAACGCTACGTTTGTTTCTTTAATATGACGTCAACGAAAATCAAACAAACCACGGAATACCAAGAACACTTTTCAGACAAAGACTAACTGGCGCTTTTCCAATCACGGAAGCGACTTTGTTCACGAGTTCGGGATTCAGCTTGCCGGGTTGAGCCCCCGCGCCGGGATACAGATGACTGGGCTGTGCCGGAGGAGTACTTCGATTCGGAACAAACGGATAATCGCTGTAATCAGGATCGACCTGGAAGCGGAGCAAGTTATACGGTAGCGGAAATTACAAACAAGTTGGAGAGACGACTTTTTGAAATTGAGCCGAAACTCATTTAAAGCATCGAATCGGCAACTTGGGGTTAAATCTACTTTACTTGTCTGTTTGCAAAGAGTCAAAAAAATCGTTTGTACAAAAGCAATGTCGGTAAAACAAGCTGGGGTGTTCCCGAGTACAATTATCGACCACGAGCAGCTATATATTTTTGTGCTTCTTCAACTTTTTTCACGACGTCTCATTTAAAGCAAGTTCGTCTTTTCTAAACTCTCTAAAACTTAAGTACAACAACAGCAGTGAAAGTAAAAAATTTTTTTTACGAAAACAATACCGATTTATTGGCGAATAAATAAATACAAAAAACTGCTTAAATTCAGGGAAACTAGAAAAAATATTTGAACTTTTTTCGCTTAAAAACGTTTTTAAGCTGAAAGCCAAAAATCGTTTAATTTTGGTGAATGACCCAGAAGAATAGCATGCCAAAAATTTCAAATTAAGCTAATTTAGGATGGATAAAAATAATAAATTATTAAATTGATGTAAAAATTAGTTTAATTTTATAGGCAGTCTCTTTTCGCAAACCTTCAAATCTGGCTTCTTCCTTTGCTATAGACCAGTGGTTATTAATCTTTTTCAGCTTACGAACAATGTTCTTTAATAATCGATGGACAAACTTGCTATACTGAGACCGTATGAACGACATCGATACGGCACAGGAGATAAGTCATTGAACTCAAAGCCATGCTCCATCTTATCAAAAATTAATCAACTCTCTGCGAACCACTAGAAACTCCAGGTAAACCACTTGGAAAGTTACTGCTACAGCAACCCATGTTGCGACATTAGACATTGAATTAAGAGGAGCACGAGGATAAAGGATCGGAAACTTTTCGAGATCAATCACGGCCGAAAGCTTATTTCCATTGTTCCAAGAAAAAACGCCAACAAAAAAAAGAAAAACGGTTCGATTGCGCCGTCAACGAGTCGAACAAGAAAACAGAAGAGCAGCAATCATACGATGAAATGAAGCGAACGCATGTTGGTTACCTCGTTGTCGAGGAGACAGGCGGTGGGGCTTGGGTTCGGTGTGTCAAGTTGATCTTCGCTTCCCACTAAAAACGGATTTTTATTTAACGAAGGATCTCCGATGCGGTAAGTTGCAATATGCGATCGAAGCGATAAGAGCCGATGGCCCGGATGTCAAAAAACTAACCCGGATCACAAGTTACTGACAGTCTTACAAGATGCATCGACTACGGCGATAATGAAGACCTTCAGTCAAAACAAGCGAATTGTGCCTCCTGGTGACGATGCGTCCAATTGTTTTCAATATAATAAACGTTTTTTTTTATCGGATTAAGGGATGACAAGAGATGGCGAATCCGTGACATAGTAAGATATAAAACAATGCATTTCGAAGCTACGAGCGAAAGTTGTACTGTATATTGTTTGCTTTGAAAACACTGAAAACACAATTCTATCAGTTCGAAACAGCTAAAGTCAATTTTGAAGCGACCAAAATCAAAACAATTAAACTGGTCCACAAACATGACTAAAAATTCACAGCCAATGAAATCGCTAAAGCCGCGATTGTCACGATCAGAATTCGGTCGCAATCACGAAGGAATTCATCAATCGGCAAATTCTCGATATGACATCGATAATTCGCTTAGCTTTCCTCGGAAAATAAACCAGGATTACACCGCAGCAATGCTGTGCAGCTGTCGAAGGAATTCGGAGTAAATATTGCGTTTTAAAAGAAAAAATCGACATAAGTGGTCGTGAACATCGAGCTAACCCGAACACGCACTTACTCGACCACGAAGACATCACGTGATCTACTCGATTCTCATAGCTGTCGGTTGGCGTAATCAGTTGTAGCGAGTTGGGAGGAGTGACAGAGGTTTCGTTGAAGGAGAAATCCGAAAACGATCGGCTGTTCAACTGCTCTGTGCTGTTCGCCTGAAAGGAAAATATCTCGCGTTTTCGAGCGAAGATTCTAGATAAACCTTTCAGAAAAAAAGACCGCTGTGCAAAGAAACAGCCGAAAGTTTTTTTTGTAGTGAGGATTCCGCATCGAATTTTTCGAAATTAATACAACAAAAATTATAAACCGCTGGCTTTTTTTAAGCAAAAAAAAAGCGTTAATTGAGCGAAAGTTGACAAAAATCACCTTATTTCGATACAGGTTCGTGTTAATAGAGCGGGGGGGAGGGACAGGAGGCTGTTCAGGAGTCGATGTCATTATGTCATTCTTGACGATGTCTTGTTCAGCAACAGCGCGATTCATACTGCAAAGAAAAGTTGATCAATTAAAAGATTGCCTCTAGTCGGGATTTAAAGCTCTTGGGCGACTCATAGAACCAGCATAAAATATTTGTTACTAAAAAAAATACGCACACACACAAACAACAACACAAATTTGATCTTATTAATTTACAAGCAGATTTCGATTTGCAGTATAATTGAAACGGCCCTTAAAGTTGAACAGCAAATGGTTGATATACAAAGACCGTACGTATGAATCGATTCCGTCTCTTCTTTGTGGTCCCAAGCGTCTTTGAAAAACGTGCTATATACTTCGCTCTGGTGCCGATGTCGCGCCGACGCCGTAACGAACTTGGCGCAAAGCTGATCGGCGAGTTCGTTGCCGTCGACGACCAGCTGACGCGAAGCGGAGTCTTGCTGAAAGAAAGAGGCGGCCGGCTTGTTGTCGTCCGGCGAGACGCAGAGAATGAGCAGCGGATACGAGCTGGCCATGTTTTTGGCGAAAACCTTGAAGAAGAAAATCACGATGACGCAATTCGATGCGCTTGAACACGTGACTTACCGATAAAATCGAAAAAGAACTTTTCAATTGCGTGTCGTAGACAAGAATAAAGCCGTGAATTGGGCTTCCCTTGTTCAAATGATTGCGTGCGAATTGATAGGACGTCAGCGTGACGGCGATGCGTCGACGTTGCGTGCCGAGGTACGTCTCGACGTAGACCGTGTCTTCAGTTTCTTCGCCCTCGGGTTCATCTTTGGGAAAATTGAAGGAGGCGTGGTTTAAAAGTGGAGCAAGAGCGACCTCTGACGTCTGATAGTCATCTGGAAATAGGCAATCGCTATGAATAATAAACAAGAAGCAGAACGAAAACTTAAATCAAATTAAGGTAAGTAGACAATAACAATTGCTAGTGTAACAAAGCGACATATTGCAATAAGATGATGAAAATGAGATAAAATGAATTAATAAAAAGATTAGCTGTGTAAACATTAATAGACCGGTTTTTAATCGTTTTTCACTTTTGAGTCACCGGAATAATGAAAAGAACTCGTCGTCGTTTGAACAGGTATCCATTCCAGGTCAGACACAAACAGGACTAGGGCCGAGGGTTTATCCTTTTACTACCCCAGACTGCTGCACTGCCTGAATCAGATGCTGGCAGTGATGTTATTAAGCCAGCATCGGGTTTCGTCATCCAAAACCGTCAGACCTCGCGCTCCATGTGGTGCCCGATGTATAGGGCACGCTGTTAGAACATGGTCTGCGGTTTGTTCAGAGGCGCCACACTCGCAATTCGGTAAATGAGCGAGACCCCATTTGTGCATAGACGAATGGAATCGCCCAACACCAGTCCGCAGTCGATTAAGCTTAACCCAAGCTGCTCGGGGTAAGCCCATCCCAACAGGCCTGGCACCGGTCTCGGGCACAAAGCACGGAGCCTGGAAGCATTTTCACAGTATTCCGTTTTCCATATGTGATTTGTCCATTCAGAAGCGCGGATGCCAAGTCTGGCAAGGTTGTCCAAAAGATTCCGCGCACCTGGCACAAACGGGCGTCTGGATCTTAGTCTCACTTGGCGAGTATCTGAGGACCCACTTAAAAGACCATACAAAATATGATCGGGGTCCAGAGATCCACGATGAGCCAAGGATAATGTCGCTCCCATTCGGCGAAGCTCAGCTGGCTGGATGCCTGAGAGTACGGAGAGGTGGTCCGTTGGAGTGGGACGCAGGCATCCAGTGACTATGCGCAAGGCGTCGTTCAAGACACTGTCGATGAGGCAAGTGTGAGCACTGCGACACCAGAATGGTGTACAGTACTCAGCTGTTGAGTAGACTAGAGACAAGGTGGCTATGCGTACTGCGTAGTGTTTTAGCACCAGCAATCCATCCCGAGCCCACGAGTCGCCTCAGCAGTGTGAAGCGCGAGAATATTTTGCGCAATGCCACTAAATGGTGACGAAACGTGAGCGATCAGTCCAGTTTTACCCCAAGATAAGTAGGGGTTGGACAGAACGGTAAAAGTCTATCGTTGTTGTAGACCTTTAGCTCACGTTTGGCCTCTCGGTTATTAAGCGAAAGGCTGCCGTCACCGTCTTAGTGTGACTGAGCTTCAACCTCCAAGTCTGGAGATACGCTGAAAGTGTGGACATGTCTTGGCTTAAAGTCCCCTCCAAGTCCTTCCACTTTTGAGAAGAGTGCAGCAATGCTAAATCATCAGCATAAGCAAACTTTCTGGAAATCATGGAAGCAAGATCGTAGTATAGATGTTAAATAGGAGGGGAGCCAAGACCAATCCCTGAGGAACGCCGTTTTTAAGACGGCGTAGCCTGCTTTGCTTGCTGTCATCGGTGGTAAGGGTGAAACTTCGATTTCAGACAAGCTCCATATTCATTTTGACCATATGCTTATCCGGAAGTAGTCTCAGCAGCTTGCAGGTAAGGCCACGGTGCCAGACAGTGTCATAAGCAGCTGTCGGATCGATAAATACGGCACCGGCCTTCTTCTTAGCCTCAAAAGAATCCTCGATGTTGAGTTAGCAGAACAACTTGATCTACGGTTGACTTCCCGCGTCGGAACCCAGCCTGCTCTTTAGGGAGCAGTGGATCGATTAACGGCTCAACGCGGGCGTAGATAAGCCTCTCGAGGATCTTGTAGGGACACAGAGCAGAGATATCGGTCGATAACTCTTTGGGTCCCCACGGGCTTCGTTGGTTTTGGGATGGCGACTACAAGCGCTCTTCTCCAGATCTTGGGAATTTTCAGTCGGCGTAAACAGGAAGAGAAGTCTTGTAACCAGAACTTTAAAGCAGCTCTGATGAAAAGAACTGTTACGATTCTAAAAACATTTCTTAATTCCAAGGCCAAATTGTTGTATATTTAACCGTCACCTTTAATACTATTTTAATGTCGGTGTATTTCTTTGCGATTTATCTCTTTTGTAATTCAACTGTCGTATTGCTTCCATACTCAGAAGCTCTGTGGCACAATATCCAACAACCTTAAGGTTTTCTGTATTAAAAGAACGGGTGGAAAAGAGCAAAAAAACTTATAGTAAAGACGAACTATCGAAAATTTTTTCTCGTGGTTCTCGTAAAGCATCGATACCAGAATACCGACATGATATCGAGTTTGTATCACAACTCAAACCTATTTACTCAAATATGAATAAAACTGTTTTAATGCCGAGGTCTTAGCGAGTCACAAAATCGAGTCATTTCTACCTTTTCTCGTGCACATGATGATGTTGAGGTCGGTCGAAGCGGTTCGATTCTCGGTCGTCGATTCGCTTGTCTTCACCGAGTCACCGAGTCTTCTTCGGGCCCTTTCCTCAATTCCGGTGATAAGCGACCTCAAGGCGAGCTTGACCTGCGACTCGTGAAAACGCCGATTGTACGCGTATTCGGGAGGGACGTCGATGAACCGGCAACCAATGCACGAGGCGAGCCGCTCTCCGGCGTCGCGCAGCTGGTGAACCTGCGAAAGATTGTGGGCTCAATTGAAGCGGGTTTAATACTCAGGAAGGACGATCGTTTTTTTTTTTTAGTTGGCATATAAACAACGCTCAAGGCAAACAGATTAAAGGTTCCTTGTTGTCACGAGCTGGTCCGTGCTCAGTCAATTTGCTTTTCGATTATTTCCACTCGCCTCGCACAATCTTAACCGTTCAACGCGAAGCGAAAAAAAAAGCGTTTTTAAAATTACGGAAGACCGCCGGCTAGCGTCTATATTTATGAGCTGTAATTGTGATAAGAAGCCTTGTGAAGATTGAAATGAGAAAAGTGTTGCATGACTAACATAATCAAGTCGGCGCGCAACAGTAATTACAGGTTGTCAAACTGAAAAACGAACATACTGAGAAGACAAGACATTATGTTGAAATTTGAATAAAAGCTCTTGGTAAAAGTAAGGAATTGCTTCTTCAAAACAAAATGTGCAAGTATAAAAAGAACGCCGTATAGTTTAAGGCTTGATCAGCTAGCTGATCACTTTGAGGGAATCTTCTTAAACATGATGAAAACGATGTTTCAAGCCTGCTTCCCATTCAAACAGCAGAACTTAACTTTAATCCCACAATTATAATGTACAGTCTACTAAATAAGCTCCAAAATGGTTTATGAAACCAGGATAAATTAAACATTTAAACTACAGCATCATTCTCTGCTTCATAGTCAAGCTTGACTCGATACGAAAAACAAAAAGCGAATCTTACCTCTTGTTCGGAATTGGAATGGCTCGCAAGTAAAATACACACGGGCAGGCCATGGAAAGGAGGTACATTTCCATTTTCGGATGGATCTCCAACACAGACGACGGTACATTCCAAACTGGACTTGATGTAGCTGTGATCGGCATTGAAATCATTACTGAGCTTTCTTAGCTGTTTAAGACGTTGAGACTTACTTTAAGGACTCTATTGAAGAATAGACGGCAATACATCCGTGTGGAGAGAACGAAGACGTTTTAAAGGAAGTGGCAGGATTTGAAACATCTCCTTCAACAGTGCGCAGTCGAAGTGGATGTGTACATCCATTAACATTGTATTCTTCAGAAGAATGAACCTAAAAATGGATTAGTTGACGAACTATGTATGGTAAAGAAATTAAGAGATATTCAATTTTTTTTACATTGAAAGTAAATTTTTTTCTCCCGAGTCACAATCAAGGTCTCTAAAAACTTACAGTGATTTCATTAGCCAGCTCTTCCGAAAGACCGCTGCTTCCGAGCAACACAATGTTGAGAGAATCCGAATCTGGCGTCAAACGCCAGCGTTCGGCAAGTGACGTCATTTCGCTGTCGCACAAGTCACGCGACAAGCGATCTCGCTGAGCCTTTAGCGACGACGCGAGCGAACGCGCACCCCAATTATCGTTGGAAGGTTGAAGAACTTCGGAAATGTGACTGGTCAAAATTTCGTTCTTTTCCTTGGACAAATGTGACATTGCCACGTATCTGAACAGCAAATCATGTGACGTGACGAAAACAAGGACAAGCACCAGAGCAATTTAGCAGGTTAAAATTTCAAACTAATTAAAACCGATTGAAGAGCGACACCAACCTCGCGTCGTCTTTCAGAGCATCGTGGATGTCGGTGTGGTTATTATTGCCGGACACGAAGATTTCCGATTTCTCATAGAGAAGTTCTTGGAAATCTTTTTTCGCTTTTTCAATAATTTCAGACTACAATCAAAAAGCATAAATATATTAATTTATTAAATTTTTTTATTAAGTCACAGAAAACAAAACATATAATTTAACCCTCCGTCTACCACAAAAAAAACTAACGTTGTAAACCAGTGGGGTCTTTTAGACCCCATGTAGGTTTGCTGTAATTTATGAAGATCTATACTTGCATTTCATGCAGGATAGCTAAATGGCACAATAAACTAGCATTTTGTATTACTTTTGGCATAAGTTTTTGCAAACATAATGCACATTTGTTCAGTTGACAGCTATTAACTAAACAAGCGTAACAAAATATTAAATTGACATTAATGAAGTCAAAAATTAGAATCCAACAACATGAAACATTGTCAACTGAGAAGCACATTAATATCAATCACTTTAAAGAAAGCGCGCGGGAATCTATCATAATTTTTCATGGCAAGTAAACACTATTAAGCAATGGCGACCATTACAAGTCAACCGTGTGCTTATTTCAAACCTTGGATTTAAATGGGAAACAAAATGAAACCGAGGCGGAGGCAACTTGAATAAAGCCGCGGTTCTCGTCACAAGCTATGCCACAGCCAACTAAGAAGCACGTAAGCAAATAAACATGACTTTTAGTGATCGTTGTCCAAGCGTAAAGAGAAAATATTTCTGATGGCAAAAGGTTTATAAGAAGTTGAGCCACTTTCTAATAAAACTATAAACGCCGAATGATCGGGCAGATCCAATTCGAGTTGGTTCAATGCGTTGTACATAAACACGCAGAGGCCCTCCTGGAGTTGTGTTTAGCTCGCTCCGCGCACGTTCGCTGTGGCTGTTGTCGCAATATCGTAATAATTAAGCAAACATCACCTGATACTGCTCGTAGATGATCGCTAATTCGGTTTCACTTATCTCGGCGACGGAATCGAGCGTTAGAGACTTTGAGACGTCGTCCCAATCGCGGCCCGGGGTTACCTAAACAGACACTGGGTCACTTTTGACACAAGCGCGTTTTGTCACGCGTCAGCGCTTTTGGCTTTTTACAGGCGGCCGGAAAACGAAATCAAAACAAACAAAAAGAAACGCAAAAGCGAGCTGCTTTTAACGAGGGCAACGGCAGCTTCATTTGTAACAATGGCGGCTCTTCCTTTTTCGTGTTTATTTAAGAGTGAAAAGCGGTGACGTCACACTTAATCATCGTTTTGCAAGGTAATTGGAGTTTTCGAAACATTCGTCTTCATGGGACTGACGTCAGTTAACAATGATGTGCCCGAAATACATTAGGAGAAAAAATCAGCACTCAATACTAATCAAAAGTCGGTTGTATCCTATTGTATTCCAAACGAAATTTCGCCACTTATCAACTGGATTAAGTGCAATGAATGCGTTAGGTAATTGTAAGGGAAAACAGCCTTAAAATTTGAAAACAAATGTTGTTCTTATCTACGAATTTAGCTATTAATATAATACGTCACCCCAAGCCGTAAAAGATGACGTTTTTATGAAATCGGCAACAATGATCGATACATTCAATGGTACCATCAGTTGGTTTTGCTGGTAACCGCTTGCTATAAAGCCGTATACAAAAGAGCAGTAAATAGACGATTTTATATGCTATAGTGCAACGCTTCAAACGAAATGGTGATGGGGTTCAAAGCCTCGGGGCCTCACATTAAGGCCCGTTTTCTGCATTCAAACTCTTTATTTAAAAAAGATGAGTTGAAAAAAGTTTGATGAAGAAATTTTTCTGACGACTAATTGTCTGCAATGTTCAATAAAGCGCACCTATCTATACTGTTCAGTGGCTTAAATTGTATAAGCGTTTTAATCGGCTCAATGCTGCAGGCTATGCATCCGTCACTCACAGCTTCTGTCGAAATCGAAAGTGTTTGGTCGAATGCAACATTTATTCCATATTCAAAATATTGTTAGTTCGCTTGAAACTTTTTACTCTCGTGGTTCCTGACTTTAAAGCAGTTTTACGGCACCCAGTGCAATTTTAAACCTCGTTTGTCGAAAAAAAAAAGAAACGAAAAAAAAATAACTGTTTGCGAGTTTGTCACCAACTAAAAAATAAAATAACGTGTACTGGGAACACGGTTAGGAACCAAAGTTTAAGTTAGTAGTTTATGTTGAAAGCGTGGTGGTGGATTTATCCGATTTGGTTTTGGGGATAAGAGTCCCAATAATCAGGCAATTTCACACGGACGGGATCAAAGGTCTAGTATTGTGAGAGAATAAAACTAAGTGTCGTTTAAAATAGTTTGTTAGCACTATTTATCGTAACGATATGTAGTGGTCAATTCTAGACGGATAAAATATGGAATCACATTTAAGGATTTAAAATGCTTAAAAGAAGCATCAATTCATCAAAAAGCATTAAAATTAATGTACAAAGCAAATATTAAATCAAAATAAAACTAAAAAAGAAAAGTGTTTTTTTTATTCAATAAAATTTATTCAATAAAGTTTTATTCGTATGAACAAAAAAAATTGTCTGCTATGTTAAAAGAAAACTCGAGCAAACATAAAATTAAGCACATTAAAACGTACCTTGCCAGCCAACTATAATTGCAATGATTGCCTGAAAGAGTTTTAGACAAAATTTATCATTGCAGCGAAGCGGAATAAAGCATTAAATTAGCAGCTTTTCTGGCAAAAGAAAAACATAAATCCCAGCTTGAAGTAGGAAACATTGGAAATATTCAAACCAACTGTTTTTTTTTTTTTTTTTTTTTGAAAACATAAATTGTAAAAGTTAAGCAAGAAAAAAATCACTTGGAAAATTTTTCCTTTGCAAAGTAAAGCTAAACTTAAAGCAGCACGTAATTCGGAGATAGCTATCAGCCTGAGTTAAAAAGACGAAAACGTCGACAGCAAAAATCTAAACTTTAAGTTATACGACAATTTCTGCAATCTGAAAAATTTAATGGCAAATATCAAACGTCCGGCAATTATAAAAAATAAACTTAGAAGCCGATAAAATAACATTATGCGTATAAAGCAACTGACGTGGCAACCTATTTCCTGCTAAACACGCAATTTCTTAAAGCGTTTTAAAAACTCAGTATAGTTCGTACGTTCTATGTTATACGCGAGATATAAGCGAAACGAAAAACCCTAACGTGTATGGATGGGAGGAGTTTATTCGCGCATGCGCGTTTTTATCGGGACCCGCGCTTTGTCTTATAAATATTCGAACAACTTTCCATACATTTTTGACGAGACAGCCACTGTACTTTTTTCTTGAATAAGCTTTTTTTCTTATATTCGAAAATTGGGCAGATTACTAAATGTTAACTTTCATAAAAACTTGCTGCTTTTACCTAGGACAGGACTTAAAACTCTTTAAAAAAAAGCAACTCCAAAAAGGGAATAAGAAATATTTACATCAATTTAAAGTTAGCAAATTGTGTAATGCTCTCGAACCAATTTTTAAGTATCGGTAAAATTGATAGTATCCGATTCAAAAGATTTTTAATATTAACTATTAAATAATTTCTAACTAAATAATATTTAATAACTAAGAGTATGTATTTGTATGTAAAACGAATGTGCATGTATTACAAACTTATAAAAACATTACAAATTGATTTTTTTAAGTTGAAATGTTAAACTATATTTTGTTACTATCTGAAGTACTCCGTTGGTTTTTAGGCAGTAGTGGAAGTAGTGGAAAGTGAGCCGGATTACAATTAACATGATAGAATGAGCTATATTGTTAGGGTGATAGAATGGACTATTACAGTTACAGTGGCAGAATGAACGGCGCAACGGTAAAAGTTCCTTTCATCGATAAATATGATTCAAATGACCAGGAACCAGTAGTTTTCACCGTGAAAAAAACTTTTTTGATACTACTTTATGTATTTTCAACGGTCAGAACATATTTATGATCGTCCTGTCTGAGAGCAAACCTTTTTTGGTCTTCACACTCTTTGTGCGTTATAAGGGTAGTTCGATAAAAAAAATTATTCTACTTTAACCAATGCATTGACTATTTTGGCATTGTGGGTGATTAGTATTCATTTTTATGATTCCCAAATCAATGGCTCTTCTCGGTTTAAAAGATCGACCACTGATCTAGTAAAAAGAAAAATAACTTTTTTAAGAACTGTTTTAAAACTTGCGTGTTTCAATTCCGAAATGCCCAAGGTTTAATAGCAAAGTCGAAATATATATAACATGGACAGGACACAAAACTGTAAAATAAAAATCTTTTTCTAACCAAATGCAGCACATTTTTTCTGATACTTTTTATTTTAACTTTGGTTGCTTGTTTCTTTTATACCTTGGAGCATTAACTCGAAGGTTTAGTAAAAGTCGTTGACAAGTACAGTAAACCTCGGTTAATCCGTATTCAATTTGACAAAATCATCCAAATTAGGCGAAGTCCGGATAATCCGAAGCCTTTTATTAAGAATTACGTATATGAGAAATCATTTGTACTTTTAGTTTTATCCGAATTAGGCGAAATTTTGCATTAACGGGATCCGGATTAACCGAAGTCTACTATAGTTAAAACAAATACCGGTATTTCCAAGCAAAACACCAATAAAAGTGACACGAATTTTGTTGCTTATAGTATCAACAAATAAAGATTGATGTGGCTGCCGATACTTGATTATCTTAAGCAATTAAAAAGTAGTCATCCGATATGACATTATACTTTTAACTCGGCATAAACCACGGCATTTAATCGAGCTTAATAAATTTACTATAAAGTAAAAAGATTAACAGTTATATTTATCAGTTTTGAATGTTGTTTAAAAAGTTGTAGATTATGCGGTGCATCAAAAAAAAGTCTAAAACCTGTCAGTGACATCATTTAAAAAAATTTTAGCCAGTGTTTTGTGTATTTGCAATGCAGCCACAACAATCGCGAACTATGTTCAGTCTAAGCAATTGAAAAAAAATTATCGAGAAGCCGATCCAAAAAACTGCAATAAACAACTCTCGGATTGCGCAATATTCAGTTCCAAATCAATAAAAAAACGCATTATTGATAACAAATATTAAAAAATCGGAAGTAATTTACATTAAATCTATAATGATGAATCATCATCAAAAAACAACATTTAAAAAGTTGAAGGTTGGTTGGTTTAATAGTAAGTAATTAACTAAATTGAATTAAACAGACCTAAATAGCTTATAACCTGATCTTCTACAACTGAATGCAAGTTGATAAAATATAAACAGGGCTTCGGAGCCGGAAAAAAATCTTCTGGCTCCGGCAACTTTTTTTAAATTATAGAAGTTAGATTGTAGCTACATTAACTATAAAAATATGTATCTAGAAAATTTGGATCTATCATATATAGCTATTTAATTGCTTTATAACCTTATATTTGATAGACAAATTGTAAATTTTTTATAATTTGATATTGGAATGTGGAAAAGAAAAATAAGAAAAACTTTTATGATTTTAAATATTTATTGGCTTGAAAAAAGCTGCATATTGCAAAAAATCAAGAGTTTTAATTTTAATAGACTATGCAATTTGCTCTTTTACTCAAAAAGTGTATTAGAGTTATCTAATAAACAAGAACAATTCAATTATAAATTAGCAGCAAAATTATTAACGCATTTTGGTAAAAATATATCCTAATCAAAAATTAAAAAATTTCTCATACATTTATAAAACAAAAATTGTTTCTATTTTTTGGAATAAAAAGTAGAATTTAAAAAATTTTCTATCTATCACTATTTCCAATTTCTGCACCCAATATGCAACAATAGCCAATAGGTATCAAAATACTGTCCGGAGCCAGGCATAGGAGACATATTTTTAATGCTCCGGCTCCAACTCCGGCTCCATGTATGCTAATTTCTTAGATTCCGGCTCGGAAACCCTGAATATCGCGATATTAAAATATAATATTGATTATATAATATTGATTACAACTATCAGTACTGTGACGTGTATGTTCCGAATTAAATTGCTAGAAAACTTATATCCCCCTTTTTTGTTAGAGTCAATAAATTCTTTAAAACATTTTAGAAAGACCGAAACAGTAATGCAACAGCAAAAATTTGCGCTACAATATAATTTCAATAAAGTATCTTGCTTGTGAGGTCACAAGCTAAAAATGTGGTAACCTGGTCGCGGCGCAAACTTACTTTAATTAACTAAGACTTTAAAAAAGTCGTTTTTTTCTTTTTAAATTAGAAGCATAAAGAATGAGAAAATTTAGTTCTCACTTCAAATCATATATTATAAACTAGAAAAGATATTTAATGGAAATTAAAAGTCAACACCGATAAAATAAAAGTATCATAAAAAAGGCGAAAAGATTTTTATTTTAATAATAACTATAACTATTACAATGAACGTAGCTTTTACAATAAAATTTTTAAATAATAAAAACTTTAAGGAACAACGCAAAATCTTGTCAGCAAGCTATTAAGTGACCGATTTAACACAGTCATGAACACAGCGTAAAACTACTGTGCCAAGTATTATTCAAACAACAAAAGCATTGACAACATAGGGTGCTAAAAAGTTTTATCAGCTTTCACATTTTTATCCACTAGTTCAAACTGGGAAGAGAAATCGAAAATTTAAAGGACAAGAGATTAAGTTGTCTACGGTTTGGACTTAGAAAAAGAACAAAACGAAAAACGAACAAAAAATAACTTTGAGATCAACTAAGACGCTTTAAAATAAAAAGCGAATTTGCATACAAAATGTTTTAAAAAAGTTTAAAATCTATTACTTGAGTTAGAAAATATTGATGATTTACACTAACTAGCCATCATTCTTTTTCAAGTTAAGAAGGTTCTGTTCCAAGAATAGGTAAAATAAAAATTCTTGCAACGGTAAACTGTTAGTGAAAACATGCACCGAAACACTTATTTACAAATTATATTTTAAAACATTTCGTCTTCAATTCAATCAATGCGATCGATTTTTCAAAATTTAAGAAAGTAAATGTTGAAAAATAGCTTTGCCTACGCAGTCAACCCCATAATAATGCTCAACATTCCGAAAAAATGCAACGGCAATGCCTTGTTCAATAAGTAATCTCTTAAACTTTCGGTCTAGAACCATTGCTTAATTAAACAGGGTCTAATCATCGCTTGCCCGTGTTCTGTGCAACATTCTTATATGAAATCTAATGTCATCGGCTACGAGTGCTTATGTAGTTTTTCAAAAAATACGCTTCATACTGTAATATAAGCGAAAGAGTCATTCACAGTAAAAATCAATACCAAAGTAAATTTTTTCTCAACTTGTCAAAATCGAATTTATTGAATCCTAAGTAAAATCGATTATCAAGTCAAACTCATTTTAGTAACTATTTTTAACACTTACGTCGACAGATTTTGCAAGCATTTCGCGAAAATTCTTTTTCAATTCCAATTGCTTTTGTTTTGCTTCCAATTCCGCCCGATGAAACAGAAAATATCTTTCGGCATCAACGGTCTGAAGAAGCTCGGTAGGAATCCTTCGATCTTCGAGCGATTTGACGTGCTGATTTTCATACCATGGAAGACCGTTTGAATTATTGTCCAACTCTTTCAGAGATACGAACCAACTAGAAAACATCAATAAGCATAACAATTAAAAATACTGACTAGAATCATAAACGAAAATTGTTTAATTTAACGTAGTGAACAAAGATGTTGAAAACCTTCAGCATTAATCAAAAAGTGTAGTTTACCCGAAGTATTTATCCTAGATAGGTTTTGAATACCTAGAAAACTGCCTGGTCTGAATTCTATTTAACGTTGCTTGATGCTTGATATTTGTTAATCAATCTTTATAAAAGATAACAGCTGGCTAAATATCCTAAACAATTATAAAATTGCTTTAAAAAGACATAATCACAAAAGACTACTTTTTAAATTCCAAAATGTCTTTTATTATTTCCAAAGTTTCGCTCCATGTCGATTTTACTAATGACAAATCGGGTATAATTTTTCGAAGCGCTTTCGGAAAGAACTTCATGTATTCATTCTGAAGATACAATCGATATTCATTTCGAAGATAGTTGATGTGTTTGCGAAAGATTTTTGAAGCAGCATTTTTTCCTAAACAATAAACTGAAAACTGAAAAAAGCAATACAAGTGGTTATACGATATAAAATCTTAAACAGTTTGATAATAATAGTACACTAATAAAAATATGCAAATCACTACGATAAGATGTAGGTGAATTTTTGAATTTTTTGCTTAACACTTCATATCACAGCCATACAAAAAATGCAACTATAACAAAAGTTTAACAGAAGAAGAAATATAATTAATGCATGTGTTTCGAAAATATAACTAATCCTAGGGAAAAGCGTAAATCGAACAGCGGTTTTGTTAGATCAGCGACATCTTAATGTAATGCAAAAGTTTTAGCGCTCAACCATATCAACCCTAGTGTCATAGAAAATTTTGAATAAACACGTAAAAAAAGAGACAAGTCAGACCAGATATAAACAGTATTAGTTATGCGAACTGCACCTTCCAAACGAACATAATCCTTGTATTCTGGTTTATCTTCTAATATGCGCCTTGCATTTGGCCATGTTTCATGATAACTTGTCACTTTTTCTGCTAAAAGATTTTCCAGCTTTTCTTTAGCGTTTTTTAAAAGCTCCTTTCGCGCGTCTGCAGCATCCTTAAAACTGATTATCTGAAAAAAATTTATCATTTTAAAAAGTTAAACATTTTTCTAAACAAAAAGTAAGATGTAGCCTGGAAATGTTAGGATTAAGTTTATAGCGGCTTGAAAACATCAATAACAGCAGACAATGCCACTATTTTGGCCTATAGGACCTCGTCAGTGCTGTGTTGACCAGTATTTGTTTAAGGCTATATAAATGGCGTACAACTTAGCCTTGACTGTAGCAAGTACTGTACCATAAAAGTTAAATTTTGCTTGGGCTATTTATACAGCCTTTTTAAGTATTGGTCGACACGGCACTAACGAGGCCTTATGGGCCGAAACAGTGACACTGTCTACTACATCAGAATATTTTGAAAAACTGCAAAAATTACCTTAGTTTAAATAAACCACTGAGCAAACCGAACAAAACATTTAAAAAAAGCAGCAGGGTAAAGACTCTTCTCATAAATCTTTAAAAGCTTATTCAAAACAATCTCAGAATAAGAAGTTTAATCATATAAACAGAAAAAAGGAATTAAATGAAAATAACTTGGGAAAATAGCATTTTTTCAAACATATCATTTTTATTTTACAAATTTTTTTGATAATTTTATGGAAGATAAAAAAATAGATTAAGTTACCTCAAGTTATAATTTATAACTTAAAAAGCTTAGTAAAAATGAAAAACTTTTGACTATCATGTTTATCAGTAGGCTCGAAAATAAATTAAAACTACATTTTTTTTACAACACCAACACAATCTCAAAAAATAGTATGGAATAAATAACATAGACCACAGCTGCATAGCATCATTATGACGATTGTTACTAAGATTCATAAAAATTTTAATACAAACATTGATTTAAACATAATTCTATATACAAAGAAATGTTAAGTTGTACCTTAAACGGTCTTGATTTATCAATTAATTGGGCTAAGATTAAAAATACTAATGATATATTGACATTTTCACAAGCTGATGTTTCAATGACTGGAATTCCATTGTTTTTTTTCCCACCAGCACTTGCAGCAAATTTCTCAGCTTCTTTTACAGCTGATGAAACAGCTTCATCACATTTGGTTAAAGCAAGGACAACAGGCTTTTTCGTTTTTGCTAGATAGTGATAACAGTGTTGAATAAAGCGAACCTAAAATATAGAGAAAAAGTTAATCATAAACACAAAATTGATGATTTTTTGATTGAAAAAAAGTTAATGTCTATTTTTCTATAAATTAAGTCTATTCCTAACATCAGTTACCAGGGTTCTACAATCCTTCCTTTCATTTTCCAAGGGAAGAAGTTTCTGTGCTGTCAAGAATTTTACAAATAATTTTAGCTTCAAATAACAAAATCATTTTTAAGATAATCTCTACCCTTGGACCAAATATAAAAAAATTGATTTTTTAACAATTTAAAGTTTAGTATTAGTAGCAAATTGATAAAGCTGGAATATTTGTTTCTATAATTAATGGTATGTATTTGTAGTTGTACCAATTAAGTTAACAAAAACTAATAATAATGCTAATGGGCCTTTAGTTGCATCACTTCCTCATTATTTTGCAATGAAATATAAATATATTTTTTAAACAAAATATTAATAAGCAAACAAGTTATTACCTGTTCATCTATGTCTTTATTTGTAACATCAAAACATAAAACAAAACCATCAATAGTCAATTTACCATCTGGCATAGGTTTTGCCTCAAAATCTGATTCTATACCAAGTTGATCAGTACAAATGTACATCATTTTTTCAGCAGAAGATATCTACATTAACAACAGAAACAAGTTGAAAACAAGCAAAAAGCAAAGCCAAATGTAGGTCAAGCTATTTTTACAAAATTTTCTGAAAGCCATCACACTATGCAGCCTAGTCATGCACTGGTTATTTAATCACTTAGTTTGATAATATTATTTTTATGTAATTTTTTTTCTTTTTTACTTATATCTTTATCTGATTAAGGTGTTGTGGGCATGCTTTCTACTGTCTTGTACTTTCATTTTCTGATTATCTTATGCATGTTTTAACGTCTGACATTGAGCTGCTTCCTCCTTTTCTTGATCTTTTCAATATTTATAATTTTTGTGTTAAACTGTTTAATAATGATCAAGAATAAAAATGAATGAATGAATGAATGAATGAAAATACTTTTATTTTTACAATATTATATTCACACAAAGGAAGGGTTGCCTAGTTATGAAAAAAAATAAATAAATAACACAATGATTCATTATAGTATGCAATTTGTAAATTGACGTTTATTTTGTTGCAAATTTGTCTAATCTGTCAAACGCCATTGCATATTTTATTAGCTTAAAAAAGTATGGCTCATCTTTATGCAACAGTCACTTTTCAAAAACAATATTGAAATTAAAAAATTTTTTTTTGTCTTTATTTTACTTTTCAGACATAGTGTATAACCATGCACTTACAAATCTATACAGTAATCATCAGCTATCCAATCTGCCTATTTAAAGAAGATTTAATAACCTCTGGTTTTCACAGTTATCAAAGAAATAACTTTTTAAATACTTTTTCAAAAAAAAGTATAACTTTTTCAAATTGATTGATTAAAGACTGCTTCAGATTAATGACACAAATTTACTACAATCTGTGTATATTCACCTTTGTTGTTTCTATCATTAAGCCATGACAGATAATAAGCCACATAAAATAACAAGCTATACAAATATCACAAAAAAAAGTATAAGAAAAGTTTTTCTATAAAAATACATATTACATGTACAGTAGATATATAATTAAATCTTTATAAAAAAAAACTTCACTTGTACATTTATATACTTTTAGAAGATGTATCAAATAAGAAAAATTTAAGTTACCATTGAAAATAACTTCCAAAACTAATTTGTTTAAGACAAACTATAAAAACAAAAAACAGCTCTAGTAAGATAATTGAGTAGAGATGTTCATACTGAAATATCCATTTCAAGTGCTCGGAATTTGAATCAATTAAAACAAAACGTTTTGCTTTTCAATAATAACTTAAAAGTAATTATTACTGAAATGGTTTAATATTTCTTTTACTTTTCTGCTTTAATTTGAGATCATGTATTTTTATTTCATGTCACATATTCATTTGCATTGTGCAATGAATGTTTTATTAGCAATAATAAAAAAAGTTCTCTTATGCTTGTTTTATTGGGGAGTCAATCAATTTTATAAAAAAATGTTTGTTTCTTAAAATGAGGAATTAGCTATATCGGCTTTACCAAAGATCATTTTTGTGGCATGAAGTTGAAAGCCAGCAAATTTCTTTTCAGATCAACCAAAAAATATTGAACTTAATGTGTTTGATTGCAATAACCAGGTATAATTTTATTAGCAGATATCATGGTTTGCTTCATTCATAATTAAATAACTTTTAAAGTTTTTGTTTTAAAAAGGAGTTTAATAAAAAAAAAATTCAAAATATAATTATGAGGTATAATTTTGTAACATTGAATTAAATTATTTTTATATCAACATTTCCCTTATTGAGCAGTTCTTTATATTGCAAAATTGTCATGCCACAAATATATATACATAAATTTTAGGTGTTAATCAAGTTCAGCTTGTAACTTGTCAATAAATGTACAAGTAGCACATTCAAATTATCTAAAATTGTTTTCTAAACTTTTCGCAACAAAAAATGTTCTTTGTCAACAAATACCTTTGTTTGAGCACTTCTTTTACAATAAACTTGATTAGTTGATGTGCGATGGGCTTGGTATGATTGGTCATCAGTAAATTCAGTTTGCTCAATAATATTAAAAGTGTATTCTTGTCCGTTGTCATCCTAAAAACATATTTAGTGTGGTTAAAAAGCAGAATGATAAGCTTGGTTCAAGAAAGTAATAAATCACTATAAAATATTATACTATAAATTACTCTTACTAAAATACTCAGAATATGTTTAATAGAATAGCAGAGAAGTTTTTTTATTAGAAAAGAATGAGTTAGTGTAGTGACTTTCATTTCCAAAAAAAACTTTTATCAAATTTTACGAAAAAATAAACAAAATAAAAAATAATAAATTTTCAAAAAGTTTAACAGTACTTTAAATTATTTTAAGGTATATAATTCTCTTACAAAAAACCGATGTTGAGTAAATCAAATTATTATTATTATTATATGTGACACACAATGGCACCAGAACCAACATTCAGTGATGCACTTACAAGTGAGGTAAAATGATATTGCACAAAAAAAGATAGACATATAAAGCAGGATTAATTAAATTTCAATGCAACAATAGGTCAAATTTTTTTAATCGTCATTTAAATAACATCAAATTGGGAGCACTAATAATATTTTCTGGTAACTTATTCCAAGTTTTGGGGACACGATGAGTAAAAAAATGATTATAGGAGTCAGTATTTGCACAATGAAGAGGTTTAATATTGAAGCTATGTCTACGTAGATTGTAGGAGCTGTCGTTATTGCACTTAACAAAAAATTCATCAAATTTTAAATCAATTAAATTAAAACAAATTTTGTATGTCAGGATCATGTCAAATTCAATTCATCTATATTCTAACGACTTCATATTAAGCTTATATAAACGGTCATGGTACAAAGAAAATGGCACTTTGCACCAAATGCAAATGTATCTAGTAGATTGTTTTTGGATAGATTCAATCTTTGCAATATCTTTGATAAGATAAGGTGACCAAATAGAAGTGTTATATTCTAACTTCGATCTCACATAAGTAGTGTATGCTTTTAGTAATATCCAAATATTATTGCTGTTAAAAAAATGAGAAATATGATATAAACCAATGGAAGCTTTTGCCACAATTTTGGAAATGTGATTATTCCACTTGAGATCAGAGGAAATAACTACATCTAGGTCACAAACGCTGAATGTTGTGGGAATATTATAACAATTAATGTGATATTCCGATGCATGATTAATATTATAAGGTTTGCAAAAAATTGGCAAATATTGACATTTAGCTGGTGATTTTCCATCCATGACACCATTTTATTAATGCAGTTTTGAACCTGTGTAGAATCATGACCAAAAATTTTTGCATCATCAGCATAAAGATACATATTGTAACCAGTATTTGCTAGGCAACAATCATTTACATTGTTTGATATGATATTTCACCTGTTTTTTTACTTCACCCCAATAAAGAAAGTGGTCATTGTTGACAACTCTTCCACCAAAATCAGATTGACTTAAAACCGATGTGTGTTCAGGATAATACGAATCTGCATCTTCTCTTACAAATCGATTACATAAGCAGGATTTTCCAACTCCAATTGCTCCTTTGACCTATTACACATTTAATTTTATCAACTAAATTAAATGGAAGAAATAAAGAAATTTAATTAATAATAATCCTCATGCAATAAAATGATATTTGGTTGAAAATGCTAAAATAATGCTAATAAATTATCATTTTTATAATCATCCCACCATTCATTCAATTGCACTAACTTATTAAAGTATTTGACTCACAAAAACCTTTATTTTCAAACTTGATAAAATAACTTGCATTATGAAATGCAATAATTGACAAAAAACAAAGCTTTGAAATTGAATCTGAAAGATTCAAGCTTGACACTCTATTAAGCTATTACTCAATTTTAAATCAAAACTTTCTGAGTAAAGTCAACTTGTTAACATTTTAAAAAAGGTTTGAAAATTAAGAGTCTCATTTAAAGTAATCTACATAAAGAATTTATGCATGCAATGACTGTAAGAATAACTTTCAACCAATAAAAAAACTATTGTTGTAGCTATC
Source organism: Diplosoma virens (assembly GCA_963680785.1). Taxonomy (NCBI): domain Eukaryota; kingdom Metazoa; phylum Chordata; class Ascidiacea; order Aplousobranchia; family Didemnidae; genus Diplosoma; species Diplosoma virens. Next base: position 23,296,857 of record OY796885.1, on the reverse strand, counting down.
AGTACTCTGTTAAAAATGCACAAAACACTGGATTTTGAGCAGAAGGATGCAAGTTCAATCCTCAGTCTACTAGAGTCATTTCAGTTCTGCCCCTGAGAAAATAACTTTACAACAAATTCCTAATGACCTCATGCTGCATACCATAGTGACTCCAATAAAAACACAAAAACACCAACCAGGACAATAAAGTATACTAATAAGAAAATTAATGAAAAAGTGAAATATGCAAAACTTATTTGAAACCTGCATTGGTTTTGTGAATGTAATAAACCAATAATTTTTTGAATATTTTTCACATGTGTGTTAGTAACTTTCAACATTTTTTTCAAAATGTAATAAATCTATAAACATTTTGAGTGTTTTAACAAATTTTAAAACATATAATTTGAGTATTTTCATAAAAATGATGGCATATGAATTACGTAATTAAATGAATTTATTTGTAACTATTTAAAAAAATGTTAAATTTTTGATATGTTTGAGAAGCATACAGAAATTTATGGTAGCACACACTTTACTCCTGTTAGCATTTCCAAAACAGCATTAATACATAAAAGGCACAAGCAAATATCATTTGCACATTATGATGTTTTAGTTGTATAATCCAATTAAGCAACAATATTATTGCAAACCTGAAATAAAAAATTAGAGCCATGAAATTTTTTAAAAGGCAGTCATATAATTACCTGCTCTGTTCCTGACAAGCCAACAACAGCAATGTTATAAATGCTTTTTCTTTTATCTTTTGACATAGCAAATTTTTAAATACCACATATCAATAAGTTTAAGCAAATAATTATAAGTAATTTTCTGTGAAATGATAACACTTCATAGCAAACACAAGGTTTAAAAATAAAATAATATCTTAGTTTATTTGAACCAACAGTTTAATGAAAGCTGTTAAGAGTATCCAAAATTAAAAAATGTACTACATGAATTAAATAATCCAAATATTAAATGTCATATGAAATTATAGACTTAATACTTCAAGAAAAAAATGACAAAATAAATTAATCTATAGTTTGTCTTGTTAATTTTTACATTTAAACCAAATAGCAAGCAGTTGTTTCAAAATGGAGTCAAAAAATAATGCAATTTTTCTTAGAGGAAACACCTTTTTTGATAACTCCTTATGAAATTGAATATAGATATTAAGGCATTTTATACTCATGAAATTCAAGTGTTTCCTGTGTTTTTGGATATAAGTAAGCATATATATATTTAGCTGAGCTTACTGTGAAATGGCAACCCTGTTAGAAGTCTGCATGAAACAAAGGGCAGTAGTTGAATTTCTTGTTGCTAAAGGAAAAACTCTTATTAACATTCATAATAGATTGCAAACTGTTCATAAAGATGAAACCTTGGACTATAGCAATGTGTGGAGATGGGCCTTATCTGATTACGAATTTTAAAAATTCCAAAAAATTGGGAAATACAATCTTAAGAGACATGCCTCATTCTGGTCACCTATCAACTTCTTTTAACCCAGCTAATGATACAAAAGTGGACACTTTAATCAGAGTTAAGAGCTTAACCACAGTTTTAGTGCTCGTAACATGGTTGATTTTCATGATTTTTTAAAAGTGTGTGCCTGCTAGATCTTGAGGCAGCTGACAGATGAGCACAAAGCTGAAAGGTTAACTGCTCAACGGAACACTGTGAAGTCAGTGAAAAAGACAAGACATTCTTTAACAAGCTAATGATAAAACTTGGGTACATCATTATGAACCAGAATCCAAAAAGCAATCAATGAAATGGCACCATATAATTTCTCCAAAACCAAAAAAGTTCAAGGCACAAAAGTCAGCTGGAAAAATCATGGCCACTATCTTCTGAAATGCCCAAGAAATTATTTTTCTTGATTTCTTACCAAGGAAAAAACAGGTAACTCTTAAGCATATATTGAGACCTTACAAAAACTTAGAGCAAGAATTCAACAAGACCCACTTTGGAGATAAATAAAGTTTTGCTTCAACATGACAATGCCCCACCACACATGGGCATCAGAACAAGGAAAGCAATCATTTTTTTTTGGCGGATGGACAATGGTGCTACATTCTCCATACTCCCTGACTTAGCACCTTCAGATTACCATTTTTTCGGTGCAACGAAAGATGCACTGAGTAGCAAACATTATGGCAACAATGAAATGAAAATTGCAGTCAAAAATTGGCTTTGTAAGCAACCTCCTTAGTTTTACAAAACTGGAATACACACCCTTATTCAAAGGTGGAACACAGCTATTGAACACAATGGTGATTAGGTTGAGAAATTGCAGTGTGAACCTCTGACATGCAGCTTAATTTTGATGTATGATTTGTTTTGTGGCATTCTGTATTTTTAATAACAAAAAAATTGGAATACTTTTTGACTCCTTCATATTGTAAAAAACATGTTATATTCCAAATGCATGTATTTCTTTAACTGATACAAAAAATAATTAGTCAAGCAACATTTTGTATTTTTTTTTTTGTAAGAAATTGCAAATGTATGGTAAAATAGACAAGTCTTTTCAATAAGTTACAATAAGCAATTTTTTTCATGAAACTAACCCAGATCCCCATGTAGTAACTATCACTTCTTGAAAAGATCTTTTATTCTTAGTTTCTTTTTTATTCCATCCTAGTGGTGCAAAGGGGATTCTGGGTTAGTTGCACTGAAAAAATTGCTTAAGTTGATTTCTTGAATGGACCCAAACAGAATATTTGGAAAACAAATAAAAATTATATTTAGAAATATTTTGTTAATTGTCTGTTACGATTTTCTAATTACAAAGCATTTTATTAAAAAAAACCCAAACTACCAATATTCACTTATTTATATATATATATTTTTTTTAACTATATACTTTCCATTTATATTAATAACTTTCTATAAGATAAATATGATTTTTAAGTTTCTTGGCCATGGAAACATATAAATTGACACTTGATTTATCAAGACTTATCCAGAAATGATCTTTTTTAATTGATTTTTGTAAGGGTGCTTGCTAGCACTATTAGCAGCAAAAATGCTAAATTTCAATTTATAATATTTCAAAAGCTATAAAAAATAATTAAAAATTCCAATCACAATTTTATAATAATGTGTAGATCATATCAAAAACAAAAATCCAAGAAGTGGTTACCATTTGTTAAATTTTAATGAAACAACTCAATTACTGTTTTGATCAAAATTAAGTTGCAAAAAAATTGATGTCAAATACCAAACAGCATTTTTAAATAGTATGGGTGAAGCATTGCAAATACATATGGCAGCAGACATTTTTTAAATGTTTTTGGTCAGCAACAATAGCTAGCTTACACTAAAGATAATGTTTTTCAAAAACAAGAGACATGTCTTTTCTATTATTGTGCATTTAGCTATCTTTCTCATTGCAACCATCTATATAATCTTTGCCATTGCTATCATGTACTTACCCAGATCAAATGCTGTAATACTAAAGAAACTGCAAAAATGGTAGTCAATCAATGTTTTTACAATATTATCAAGACTATTTTCAAGCATTAAAAAAAAAGTAAGGAATTCAAGTTTTATTCACTATTTTGATTACAAACCTTGCAAGTTTCATAACAGAAATAATGAATAAAAAAACTTGATCAATTAATTCTATTAAAAATATAGAAATGGACAAATTATTTTATTGAAGTTTCAAGATAAAGAAAAAATATTTGTTTTAATTTCTAAAATTGAAATAAATATTACTGATATTTTATTATTCTGAAAGGCATAGAGCTACAACAGATAATATTACAACAGTAGCCTTTGACATACAAGCTACTATTTCCTACACCCTTTGACATACAAAAGCTTATCTATTCAACCTGTCAATTTGTAGTCCAGAGGTCTGCTAAAAAAAATTTGCATTAAATATATTTCGAGCAGAGTATCGACATAAAAAACTATAAAAAATTGTTTTCTTTTTTTTTTGATTTATACCCGCAAAGCTCAGAAAACTACAGCTTAAAAATATAATTATGTTTTAGTATTTCAGTATTTTAAGCAAAGAAACAAATTTTCGGAGGTATTACGAGAACTTCATCTATCTATTCTCCTTATGAATAACAGCTGAAAAAATGTTAATTTTTTAAACGCAATCAAGTATATAAATCTTGGAAAGTATAAATTCTTAAAGCAGTTTATGACCAATGTATGATCAATCAATAAAGTATGTAAGTGTACAAAATAAATTTTCGCAAAATGTGCTGGCAGTGGTGGCAGCATTTGCTGGCGGAATATTTTGGAAAAGTAAAGAGATAAAATGTTAAAAAAAAAGATTCAAACGTCGAAAAAATAGTTTTATTTTATTGATTTTAATTTTGATTCTTGATAATTAAATATTGGAACAATGACTGGAAGGGGAAAAGAGCTGGCAGACTTGATGGAACGAAGGAATGTAGATGTGCCAACAGGATACAAAATGGAAAGGGAGTAAAGCAAGGAACATTTGAGGTGGATGCAAACTATTTTACAACAGAGGTGATGGAAGAAAAAATGGGATAGGGATAGTGGTGAGGGAGGAGCTGGCTGAAAGTGTCCTGGAGGTGAAGAGGGTGTCAGACAGACTAATAGCCATGACCATGAAGCTTAGTTTCTGTTTTATTTTTTTTCCAGAATGGATTTGGCGATTGTCAATACTTATTTCAAGAAGAAAGATGAACACAGGGTGACGTATAAGGCAAAGTGGGGCGTGTTGTCACAGTTTTAGGATTTTTAACATTGTGCTTTTACTGGTTGATATAGCAATGATTTTGCCATAGCGTTTTATTCTTGCCTATGTACCCTCTGTAACGGCAGCAAAATACGGTAATTTCAACTCGCCCCATGCCGGGGCGTGTTGTCACATAATATTTCCTGCTTTTTAAGAGACTTAATGAAAGAAAACTGTAATGTTTTAAACGAAATATTATTGAAAACATTAAATGAACCAATCAAAAACAAGCCATAAATTAAATATTCTTGCTGTGAAACAAATTATGTGTATAACAAGCATTTTTGCAAAAATGTTAACCTTTATTCAACGTTATAATGTTGAAGACAAATGTTGTATAAATTTCTTTTTCTTTTTTATCCATCTCCATCATTTGGCCAATATAAAATTTTTCTGTCGATTTGGTAGTAAATCGGACCAGGATATAATCATCTACCTTTACATCACTTATTTGCAATTGTTCGGAAAATGAAGACACCTCAGAGTTGTCAGATTGCTCGGCACTGACAACTGTGACAACTCGCCCCAACTCATCTATCTTGATAAAATTGCAAATGGCAATTGGTAGAAGCAGGCTATTAGTGCCTAGACTTTCAGCTAAACTCTTAATATACTAAGCTATACAACTGACATTATACAGTACTTCTGTCCACGCTGCTTTTATCTAGACAAAACTCAATTTTCAAACGTTAGCAAAATATACATCACGTGCAAATTTTATGATGATTTTTCAGTTTAGCACTGAAGCTGCGTGATTTTTTTGCAAACAGAAACCTAAAATGAAGATGGTGGGAAAAGATGTTGCTACAACAAAAATAGTCTCCAAACAGTTAGTTAAAGTAGGAAAAAACTTGCTGTGACAACACGCCCCATGTGACAACTCGCCCCACTTTGCCTTAATAGTGGCGGAAAAAGTACCCAAGTAGATTATGTGATGTGCAGAAGGAGGAACCTGAAGGAAATGTGCGATTATAAGGTAATAGTGAATGAGTGTGTCGCAAAGCAGCACCGTATAGTGGTATGCAAAATGACTCTGATGATGAAAAAGAAAAAAAGCAGAAAGCCAAAGATACGATGGTGGAAACTGAAGGAGTCAAGCTGTCAATAAGCGTTTTTTAGACCAGAAATGACCAGGACTCTGGGAGGCAAGGATGGGTTACCTGATGAGTGGACAACACAGCAGAAATGCTAAGAAAACAGCTAAAACTGTTCTGGGAGTGACATTTGGGAAACGAAAAAGAGACCGGGAGACGTGGTGGTGGAATGAGGAAGTTCAGGAGAGCATAAGAAAAGAAAGAGGCTAAGAAAGCATGGGATAAAATAATAAATCAAAATACTAAAAAGATCTACAAAGAAAAGAAGAGTAAGGTAAAGAAGGCGCAGTTGCAATGGCGAAGAGACGTGCGTATGATGATTTGCATGCTAGATTGGAAACAAAAGAAGGTGAAAAGGAGTTGTATAGATTGGCTAGGCAGAGAGACAGAGCAGGGAAAGATGTAGAGAACGTGAGGGTTATTTTTTTATTTTATTTTTTTATTTATTTAAATCAGACTCCCAGTTCATAACAGAAAAAACAAAACAAAAACAAAAACAGCAAAAACTACACAAAATGAGATACACACACAAAAAAACAACACTTTAAAAAATAAATAAAAAAAAATTTTACCAAAAATTTATTGTAAATAAACTAATGTGTTGCAGTATTTATAATATGCTGAATTAATAAAACATTCCGAGGTTATTAAAGAAAAAATTAATTTATTATTAGAATCGTAACAACGATAAACGAAAAAGCAGGACATTTTTCTTCGAATTGCATCAAATGTTGTAATGTTATTCAACACCTGATGTTCACGGGCACTTACATACCTAGGCAATCCATGTAAAAATCGAAAAGAATTAGTATAGGCTATTCGTATTCTTTTTAGACTAGATGACGAAAAGTTATTCCATAATTGACATGCATACATACACGAGCAATATGTGCGAAATAATACATTTTTTATTTTCGTCGAACACTTGTAAAAGCATGTTTTTAACTTATTTGCAGTTCCATATAAATAACGAACTTGTCTATTTATATCTTCATCATCACATAACTTGGAGTTAAGAAATACCCCAAGGTATTTAATTTCATTTACAACCATATCTTGAAATCACCAAGTACCACATTAGGTTTAATATTTAATTTAAAATTGCTAGATGCAAAAGATAAGCCTAGTGTTTTTTGACAGTTGAATATTATATTATGAGAGGAAGCATACGAGTGGCATACATCAATGATACGTTGAAGGCCATGAATGCTAGGGCAAAAACAGCACAGATCATCAGCAAATAATAAATGATTAACAAGAGATTTTCCAACAAAACATCCTACTTGTATTTTGTTTAGTTCTTTCAATAGATCATCTATGTAGACGGCAAAAAAATATGGACTTAATATGCTACCTTGTCTAACACCATTAGTTACTGAAAATAAAAAAGAATAACATCTACCCCATCTAATTTGCATACTTTGTTGAGTATACCAGTAAACTAATAAATGAACAAAACACATTGGAACATTGCGCACAATTAACTTTTGGAAAAGCAAATAATGATTTACCCGATCAAATGCCTTTGAAGCATCAAGAAAAATACAGAAAATTGGACTACCACGAGTAATATAATAAGAAATTGCTTGTTTGAGTAGGAAAACACACATGTCTGTACTATGCTTAGTTTTAAAACCAAATTGATTGTCAGTAGTATCTAAGAAATTTTTAATATTAATTAAGATCACTTGCTCAAACAGCTTTGAAACAACTGTTCCAATTGCTATAGGTCTATAATTACCACAATCTTGATGATTATCATTCTTATTTTTTACAATAGGTACAATAACTGTATTAATGCAGGGTTTAGAAATATAGCCATGTAGGATACACATATTAAAAAATAAACTTAAGTAAAGGGCAACAGTGGAATCAGCAAAACAAATATGCTCAGCAGAAATGCCATCACTACTAACAGCACTGTTAAAAGGAAGTTTGCACATTAAGGATTTAATAGTACTAACATCACACATGTACTGGGATGAATTCATATAACTATTCTTACAAGTAATATTGTTGTAAACAAACTCTTTATATATACTCATCGTTTTCGACAGAGTTAAGTAGGTTGCTGAAATGATTTTTCCACATCTCTACAATTTTTTGGGATCCTGAGGCACCTCCAACTGTAGCTGGTAAAGGACATGATTTTATTTTATTTTATATTCTTAAGCTTTTTAATGTTTTGCCAGAAGGCCTTGGAGGAAGTGTCGGAATGAAATGCCTTGGCCAATGCATCAGCAGACTTTTGATCTTTTAGTCTTTTGCACCGTCTTAGTTCATATTTGAATTGTTTTCGTGTTGATTTCATTCTAGTTAGAATCCCACCATTTTTTGGTCTGCCTTTTTTAACCCAGGATAGATAAGAAGTTCTTGCTCTAATATGTGCCAATTTCACTGAGTCATTCCAACCTATAATAGGATGAAATGAACAATGGTGACAAGAAGATCCAAGTACATCTTTTGATGGTTGCAAGAGACTATAAACAATATCTGAGTAAAACTTATTGATAAGTTCTAAATGTTTTTGGTCACAGCAATGAGCATCATTGCATTTTATTACTTCAAATGGGAGAAAAATATTATTCAAATAATGTTTAGTAGCTTCATGATAATTTGCTTTATTTGTCTGAGATACTTTATTTGTCTGAGATGCTTTATTTGTCTGAGACCATTTCACATTAAAGTAATCAGGTACAGGTTCATCAACAGCAATTTGGGTGAAGAATGTTATGGAAAGAGGGTGATGATCAGATGTAATAAAGTTATGTAGTACTTCTATTTTGGTTATTGAGGTGTGGGCTGCACAGGAGGACATACAATGATCAATCCAGCTGCAAGTGTTATGAGCATCACTAACATACATAAAAGATTTTTTAGGTACATCGCCTCATCAGACATTGTAAGATTGAGATCTTGGCAAAAGGAATTTAACAAGGGGCCAAACATATTGTTATTGCTAGCATTGAAGTCTCCTATGACACACATACTAGGATGTTGAATATCTTCACATAGCTCACCAAGCTTTCCAAGATATTCTAAGTATGTGTCTGTATTGGATTCACAACAATATGGAAGATATACATTAATAAAAGATATGGAGGAGGAACAAAGATTAACTGTAAGACCAATAATAGTATTATCATGGTTAGAGAATGTAGATGCCTGAAGCTGCTTGTTCCACAAAATAGCAGTGCCTCCATAAGGTTTGCCTGAATGCAGTTTTGTTTCATAGCTAAAAGAATTTATACCATAAGAATAATGCTGATTGTTAATAGAATTTAGAAAATCAAGATTTTGCTTGGCAAGTCAAGTTTCTTGTAACAAAATTATGTCAAAAGTTTTACATAAAGTTTTAATTTCTTCTAGCGAACTACTAAGACCTTTACAATTGAAGGAAACCACTTTCAACTCTATACTATTTGTTGTCTCCATTGGAATTATCAATAATTTTGGAAAAAGATGCCATATTCTTGGATTTTGAAGTGTTGAAAAATTTTTTAACTAGTATTCCTGTTGGCCATTGTTCAAGATCAAGACATTCTTTAGCTGGTACTCCTGCAATAGAAATTTTGAAAGATGAATAAGAGTCAAATTTAGTTTTTAATTTTTCAACAATGACTGTTGTTGCTGATTTAAATCTTGTTTGATCAAATTGTTTTATTTCACTCTCTAAAACATCTGGATGAAATCTTGAAACAAAAATATTAACAGGTTTTTCAACAACCTTTAAGTCTGACTGTTTCATTGTGCCAATTCGAGTAGACCTACATCTTTTTTCCACTTTGGTAAAATTATCAGCAGAGCTATTATCATTTTTGTAAGTTGTGTTTAATGTTTGAGGCATTGGTTTTCTCAATATTTCAGAGTAAGAGTCTTTTGTGAGTAGGTTCAGGATGTGAATCTACTTTGATTAATTCTGGGGTTTGACATCCTTTTTTCTTTAATAAATATGAAAGTTCTTGTACTGTTGATTTGAGGTCTACAACAGCATTAGTTTGCATTTCTTTTTCACATTTGAAAGTCAGAAATTCTTGTCGTAGGTTATTAATATCTTGCATCAGTTGGCAAGCATCAATATTTTTTAAATCAAGTGATGGAAAGTGACTTAAAGCAGTTACTAGAACTGGGGCAGATTTTTTGTTATTCTGCATAAATGGAGGAAATGACAAAGAAACAGTAAAGATGAAGGATACAAAAGTGCCAAGAGTAAAAGAATTTAAGTATTTGGGATCAACGGTGCAAGAAAGTGGTAGTTGTGAGAAGGAGGTAAAAAAGAAAATGCAGGCAGGATGGAACGGATGGAGAAAAGTATCGGGAGTAATCTGCGACAGGAGGTTATACCAGCTAGAGTAAAAGGAAAAGTGTACAGTTCAGTGGTAAGACCAGCAATGGTGTATGGACTTGAAACGGTGGCGGTCACAAAGAAACAATTGGAAGAAATGGAAGTTGAAGAGATGAAAATGTTGAGGTTTGCTATGGGAGTGACGAGAAAAAACAAGATTAGAAACAAATACATCAGGAGTACAGTCAAGGTAGAACAGTTAAAAATGAAGAGCAGGCTGAGGTGTTATGGACATATCATTTTAGGAGAGACCAAAAGTATGTAGGAAGAAAGATGATGGAAATGGAGTTACCAGGAAAGAGCAGAGGGAGACCAATTAAAGAGAAGATTTTTAGATGCAGTGCAAGAAGATATGGGGGAAGTTGGTGCAAAGGAAACGGACGTTGAAAATAGAACGGCTTGGAGAAAGATGATATGCTGTGGCTACCCCTGATTGAAGGGAAAGGCTGAAAGAAGAAAAAGAAGTAGCCAGTAGAGCAAATACGACACGAAATATTCAAATGAAGCCAGAAAAATATCTGTAGTGTTTTGACCCAATTTTAAGTTTCAACAACAACATCCGGCCACCATATCTGCTGGAAATAGTCGTGACAGATTTTTTTGGTGGGTTTCTTTGCCCATCTGATCTATTTTTCAGTCTCCGATTTTGTTGTCTTTCCCACCCAGAATAAGCAATATTTTCTGAATATGGCTCCGATGTTTGCATTAATTTTTCTCAACTTTTACATAATTTTCTAACATTTCTCCGCTTACATGCCACAGTTTTATTTAAGGGTACAACAAACCATGCAGAATTGATGTTGTGCGTGTAATAATGCATTTCGTTTTGTATCCACAATCTGTATTTTAATTTGCACTACTACATGATTCCGAATTAATTATGAGTAAAAATAAAAATATATAAAAACTTAAACTTTCGATGTTTTAACATTCACTTTTTTAGAAGAGCAGCTGCCATTCTTCTGGAAGTTTATGCCATTAAAGTGAGACTGCTAGAAAACAAATTATACATTGTTATCTACTAAGTAGAAATTGTTATGTTGCTATATTTTTAAATAAAAACTAAACAATCAAATAAATACATTTCAACCATTTCAATTACAATCACAGCGCTCTTAACCAATCGACCACCCTGATGACTCATCGATAATAAAGACGTTATAATAACATTGTTTCAAATTTTCAATGGTTGCACAATAAGTTCTATAATGGCTTTGGTACCAAAAAGTTTTCTTTCTACACGATCCTTTACTTTTTCTAGGTTACTCTTCTCAAGGCCAAAGTATTATCATGGTGTGATCAACATCTCTATTTGTTCTTCTCACCAGAGTTGCAACGAGTCCAACATGAAAATGCTCAAGTCATTCCGAATCCAATAACCTTCGAGTCCAAGTTTTTGAAAGCCGTGAGCTAGTGATTCAAGTCAAATCCGAGTCCTCCTAAGACTTTTAGCAGTAGAATTGAATTGAGTCTTTTTAAAACACCTTTTTTTTGGGAGCTTGTTAATGTTATTATTCTAAATGCCTCTCGAATCATTTCAGCTGTCTAATAATTTTTCTCAATTAGTTAAACTATTTCTCAACTCCTTTGGCCATATCAGTGTTTTTTAGTCTCTTTTATTCTGTTTATCCTGATTTTGACTACTATATGTAAGATGTAACCTGTTTTGTGGGTTATGGTGTATTTTTAATAAAATATCAATGAAATTACTTGACCGGCTGTATTTAACATATTAACAGTTACCATAGTTGTAAATATAAAAGTTTTTAGGTTTTGTAAAAAAAGTCAGCAAAATTTTATTTACTAATCATTTGGATTTACAATGACTTACAATGATGCAGATATTATTAATATTCTTATTGGTAAGTAATCAATCTAATTGAAAGGTTTAACTTACTAGTTGATTGCTACCAAATTCAATCATTGTTTAAAGATCTAATTAACTTTTTTTGGGTCTCTTCAAGAAGACACCATAACGGTTAATTGTCAGTGAAACTAACCCAGAATGACCCCTACACTACCAGGAGCCAATAAAAAAAAAAACAAGAGAAAAAGGATCTCACAAAAAAGTATAGTAACCTAGGAAAATTCTAGGTTAGTTTCACCAACAAAAATTACTCATGGTTGCTTATTGAGGAGACCCCTTTTCTTTTGGTTTGTGATCTGTTTTATTGATATATGAATGCTTAAGTATTGCATATTTTCCATTTCAGCCAGTGATGTTCATGTTGGATATAATGAGAAAGATCCTATACGTGGAAAAGATTCTTTTGTGACACTAAAAGAGATATTTCAAATAGCCAAAGAAAAGTATTTTTATATTTTTTTTAGAAAACTTTTAAAAGAATTTTTAAAAACCTTTTTGGTTAAAAAAATAAATTATGTGTAATAAATATTTTTTTTTTTATGCTGTATGGGGATTCCTTTCCTGGTGCTGTAGGGAAATTCCATATTAGTTTTACTGAAAAAATCATTTATTTTAACTTATTGAAGAGACTCAAAAGTTATAAGGTTTCGTTCACTATTTGCCATTTCGACTTGATAAACTTTCAAGTTTGGGGAATACCCAAAGCCTGCAAGATTAGTAAGGGCAAACAGTGAATGAAACTCTATAATTTTTGGGTCTTTTTCAATAAGTTATTGTAAACAATTTTTGTCAGTAAAACTAACTTGGAATCTCCTTACAGCACCAGGAAAGAATAAAACAAAAACTAAAGGAAAAACCAAGATCAGTTAATTCTAAATTTCAATCATATTACAAAAAAGTAAAAAAAACAAATAGAAATTTTAACCAGATAGCAAATCTTGGCATCTCCAGAAACAAACCAAAATAATAGTTTGACAGTTTTCCTGGTAATTTCTGACTTTAGAAATGTATAATAATGGATTACGAAAGTTGGTCATTTTAAATATATAAAAATTCTATGATTAAGGGAAAGCAATTATACTAAAAACATTATTTCTTTAATCTTATAGAACAAAAATATAATCTTAGTTTTTAAAAGCTTAATGTGCAATATTTTTTAATTCTAGAAATGTGGATTTTGTTTTGTTGGGAGGGGATTTGTTTCATGAAAACAAGCCTTCACGAAAAACTTTGCATGCAACAATGGAGTTGTTTCAAAAATATTGCTTGGGTGATCGACCATGTGAAGTTGAAGTCATAAGTGATCAAGCAGTAAACTTTGGTCACACATCTCGGTCGTGAGTTGGTCTTTTAATTAACCTTTATTCTGGTCTCTTGTATGATGGTTCATCTGTAAATATTGTTTGTGTATGTTTTAAATATTTCTACTTGTTTGTAATCAGTATAGTAAATTATTTATAACACTTGTAGCTTTCAAAAATTAAATAAACTTTCAATTTTCAGTTAGTTTATTTCTTTGTTACATTTGCTTTTGTAAAACAGATTTACAAGGTCAATTTAAAACTTACCTTGTTTATTTTTTAATTTAAATTTAATTTAGAATTTTTTTTAATTCTGTAAAATATGAGAATGTATTTGATTTTTAAATGTTGCTTGCTAAAAACCAGATTTGTCTTTATACTTTGTTACCAGGTTTTATTATGTCATCCACTCCATACAAAATGCATGGTGTTTGTTGATTTCAACGTGTTTTACCAGTTATATTAATTTTTTAAATCTTCTTTTAAATTTACCTTTTTTTTGTCTACAGAATTACTTGTGTAAATTACGAAAATCCAAATATCAATATAGGAATGCCGGTGTTTTCAATTCATGGCAATCACGATGATCCAACCGGGGTAAGTTGCTTGCTGCAGATTGTTTATTCGGGTTCTTTATCGCTAAATTAATGGCCTTCAATACCTCGTTGCAGGCAAACGAACTCAGCGCTATTGATATTCTCAGTGTTGCCGGCGTGCTTAATCATTTCGGAAAGCAAACGTCGCTGGAAAACATTGAGTTATCTCCCGTTTTACTTCAAAAGGGAACAACTAGAATTGCTTTGTATGGTCTAGGTTAGTGGACTTTCAACCTTGCTTTTGCAGTTAAAGAATGCGTCTTTAGCTTAGTTATTTATTTTGATGAATATTGTTCTTTTATCCGTATTTCTTCGAAGTTCTAATTATAAAGAAGTATCATTCATACTATCGATTCACGCCACATGTTATTTTATTTCAATTGCGAGCGCAATACGTAAACTTGTGGCCACTCTAGAGCAGCACCGAGTGGACTGTGGGGTCTTCAAATCAAAGGGATGCCAAACGTCAATCAGTGCAGTTATAAGTATTAATATTAATTTTCTTGGTATGACTCGAATCAGAAACCAAATCTACCGCTTCTGAGGCGGATGCTCTACTTTAAATAAAGTTTCGTTTCCACGAGGAGCGTGGAATGGAGTATTCTTTGTTTGTATTATTGTTTTTTTGCTTCGCTTAGTGCTTAAGTGCGAAAAGAAGTAAAAAATTTAGTAATACAAACAAAGAATGCTCCATTCCACGCTCGTAGTAGAAACGAGCTCTATCCGAACGAAGTATTTTTATAAAGGTTCTATTAGAGACGAACGACTACATCGGCTTTTTGAAAGCAGAAGCGTAACTTTTTTGAGGCCCGAAGAGGACATAGATGACTGGTTCAATTTGTTCGTTTTACACCAGAATAGGTTTGTGTTGGTCGGTTCCGCAAGGTGGGTTTTTATTTTGTTTCGACAACTCGCAAGCAGCCGTCACGTTTCGTCAGGGTTAAGCACGGCCGCAAGAACTACATTCCCGAACAGTTCATCGACGAGTTTATTGACCTGGTCGTGTGGGGACACGAGCATGAGTGCCGAATAGACCCCGAACAGAGCTGCAAGAACTTCATGGTCATGCAGCCCGGAAGCCCCGTGGCGACATCTCTGTGTGAAGCCGAATCGAAGCCCAAGTGAGAATTTTGTTACTCCTTGTTGCAAGTAAAATGTACATGAAGTGGTATGATTTTGGGGTGAGCCAATTAAGAGACTGCTCATGGGTAGCAATTTTAAAAAGCTCACATCTAAGCAAAACATACACCGTATGAAGATATTACTTAAAACAATTTACATTATAAATCAAAATAGGATTATCAACATACCGTTTCAAATGTGCCCTTTGACCGTCCAGTTAATAATATTCCTTCAAGGCAATAACATATTTTTTTATTCCTTAATTTAATGTAAAAACTCTTCTTGGACATTTATTGGGCTGATATTGTAGAAACCACTTCTCAAGTTTTAAAGCTTTTTTACAATTTTGAATTTACCACATTTAGAATTTTTAGGTTGAATAACCGCGACTTATTTATCTCGTCTCTATTAAAAGATATTTTCTCAACGCACGAATTTGTTAAATACTCAAATAATTTTAAACAAGTGATTAGTCGTACAAAATTTAAAGATAGCTAACAGAAAACTCATCTCGAAGCTTTTCGTCCGACATTCGTCAGGAGATAACCGTCGGAATCAAAAAAGAAAAATTCAGTTGATTTTGAAATGAAGCTACACGAAGATAATTGGTTATATGAGAGAAGCGTCACAACACGTGATCAACGCAAGAGTTTCAAGTTGTAAACAAACTCTTTTTGGCGGCATATATTTGGCTTGCATGTAAACGGCTTCCAAAGCAGATAAATGAAAAGACGAACAACCAAATGAAAGAATTGTAAATTTTTCATCACTGTAATTTTTGGCGCAAATAGAGCTATCTAAAAGGTGTTGGCCAATCGCAGAGTCACTGAACATACTGGGGTTGAAGATTTTCCAGAACGAGTAGAAATATTGCGAGAGTTTGGAATTTGGCCGGTTCTGATAAATTTTGGCACGTGTTGGGCGAATTCTGTCCTGTAATCGTTGAGATGTGCGGCCTGGTATCACAGTGGCACGAAAAATTATAAACTACTTTGCTTAAAAGCAAAGCAGGCAACACATCCTTTTTAATTGCAGGAAGAAGTGGGCAAGATGTAAAAATAACACGTTTTTTCAACACTTGCTTTGATTTTATTTTCAAGTCCAACCGAAGGAATTCCCAACCAGGGCAGATGAAGATAGACAGGACATTTCTTCACCGTATGTGAAGTGAGTGATGTAAAATTTTTTAATTAAAAATTCCTTGTTGGGAATTCCTTCGGTTGGACTTGAAAATAAAATCAAAGCAAGTGTTGAAAAAACAACGTGTTATTTTTACATCTTGCCCACTTCTTCCTGCAATTAAAAAGGATGTGTTGCCTGCTTTGCTTTTAAGCAAAGTAGTTTATAATTTTTCGTGCCACTGTGATACGTAGGCCGCACATCTCAACGATTACAGGACAGAATTCGCCCAACACGTGCCAAAATTTATCAGAACCGGCCAAATTCCAAACTCTTGCAATATTTCTACTCGTTCTGGAAAATCTTCAACCCCAGTATGTTCAGTGACTCTGCGATTGGCCAACACCTTTTAGATAGCTCTATTTGCGCCAAAAATTACAGTGATGAAAAATTTACAATTCTTTCATTTGGTTGTTCGTCTTTTCATTTATCTACTTTGGAAGCCGTTTACATGCAAGCCAAATATATGCCGCCAAAAAGAGTTTGTTTACAACTTGAAACTCTTACGTTGATCACGTGTTGTGACGCTTCTCTCATATAACCAATTATCTTCGTGTAGCTTCATTTCAAAATCAACTGAATTTTTCTTTTTTGATTCCGACGGTTACTCCTGACGAATGTCGGACGAAAAGCTTCGAGATGAGTTTTCTGTTCGCTATCTTCAAATAATTTTTTATATGTATAATAATAAAAAAAGTATGTTTTTCTCTTAGCCATTGCGAAGAATTCACATTTTAGTATGAGTATATGTTTACTGATTTTATGATTTAATCTCGTAGTCACTAGTCAGGTACGATTTGACGTGCAGCGTCATAAACGTCGAGGTCCGGCGTCGTGCGATTTCCAACTTTCACTAGAAATAATTTTTCGCAGGCACGTCGCAATTTTGCAAGTTCACGGCCGTGAAATGAAGGTTGACAAGATTCCGCTCCGCACAGTGCGGCAAATGTTCGTGGAAACCATCGTCCTGTCGGACTGCATTCAGAGACGCCCTTCCAAGGAGGAGACGGAGAAGTTAGCTCGCAAGCACTGTGCGAACAGGGTAGAGTTGTATTTGCAGAAAGCGGAAGAGCAAAGATCCGGGCATCCGGACCAACCAACAAAGCCCTTGATTCGTTTGCGGGTAACTGGAAGCTGAAATTTCACTTATAACACTTATGATATGATAATAAATATACTCGTGATATATGATAGATTACTTAGGGTTATGATGGATCAGCCATAGACGCTGAACGATTCCCACTTTTAGTGCTAACCTTGTGATTTCTTGGTTTTAATGCTCATTTTAAAAAGAAAAAGCTTGAGAAGAACAACGGGAAAATAAGCTATTCTCTTTAACTTGTGTCATGCGCCGTCAACAATATGACGACATGTTTAATCCGGTGCCGAAATGACAGCGCACGTGACTCTGCTGTAGGTCGATTACAGCGGCGGCTTCGAGCCTTTCAGTTCGCACAAGTTCGGAGCTCAATTTATCGATCGTGTCGCTAATCCCGACAACATCGTCCACTTTCTTAGACGATCGACGCGTGACGAAAAGTCAGGTGACCGTCGTAAAAGATTGCATGTTTTACAACCTGTCTTGTTGTGGCGTTGAAATTAATTAACTGAAGTAAAAAAGGAAGAATTTATTCAAGTTTCATTTAAATTACTGTTTGACACAGCTGTTTTTGTTTCGTTCTCCCTGGCATGTACGTCATTTCAAACGAAATGGTCCGAAAGTGGACCACAGGTCTAAAGTATTTGGACCGCCTGGTAATTGGGAGTCCGGCTCCCCATGCTATTTTCTTTCCATTATCTTGAATTGCCGAGTAATCAGACCAAACGCAAATCTGCGTCAGTAATGTAAAGCTGGTAATTGGGTTTTAACGATACCTGTTCGTTTTACAATTAGCGTACCGGTATAAACTTTTAAAGTTTTTTTTTTGTTGCGTGGAGAAACTGCGTAAAACTGGAATGATTTAAGCTTTGCAGGATATGACGTAAGCGACATGGACGCCATGATTCAAGTCGAGGAAGTTGAAAATGTGAGAATCGAAGATCTTGTCGAAGATTATCTTGACACAAAAGACAAGGTATTTTACGAGGGTCAGTCAATAAGTAATGAGACTTTTTTAATAACTCAAGTTTGCAATGACTGGTAATCAAAAAATGCTTTTTTATTTTTCAACATAGTCTCCCTCCTTTGCAACACACTTGTTCCATCTTGATATTAGATTGTCTATTCCTTTGGCATAGAATTCCGTGGACTGGGTCCTTAGCCAGTTGCTCACAGCAGCCTTCACTTCTTCATCAGTCTGGAAGTGAATTCCCCTCATACTCTCTTTGAGTGGGCCGAAGAGGTGAAAATCAGATGGTGCAAGGTCTGGGCTGTAGGGTGGGTGTGTTAGAAGTTTCCAGCCTAAATCTTCAATTTTGGCTAGGGTTCTTGCTGCTGTGTGGGGCCTTGCATTATCCTGAAGGAGAATCACACCTCTTGATTGAAGTCCTCTCCGTTTGTTCTTAATGTCTTTTTTCACTTGAGTTAGCAGCTCACAGTAGTTCTCTGAGTTCACAGTATTGCCCCTTTCCAAGAAACTGATAGTGATCGGCCCATTTCTGTCCCAGAACACAGTGAGCATGACTTTCCTTAAACTTTTCTGAGATTTGAATTTTTTCTTCACTGGGGAAGAAACATGCTTCCACTCCATTGATCGTCGTTTCGATTCAGGTTCATAATGAAAGACCCAGGTCTCATCAGTTGTCACTATTCTCGATAGAAATACATCTCCCTCCTTTCTGTATCTGCGTAGTGATGCTCTGGAAGCCATCAGGCGCTGCATTTTGTGATCATCCGTTAACATCTTTGGAACCCAGCGACAGCTGACTTTTGAAAAACGCAGCTTCTCACGCACAATTGCGTACACTGTGCCATGGGAGATGTCCAAGTTTGTAGCAATTTCATCTAAAGTGACCCTTCTATCAGATTTGATCAGGTCTTCAACTGCCTGTACTGCTTCTGGGGTAGAGACATCCACAGGTCTTCCACTTCTCAGATCATCAGTAATGCTTTCGCGTCCATCTTTGAATGCTTGCACCCATTTGTAGAAGTTTGCTCTAGACATACAGGAAGGACCATATTGTCTTTGCATTCTAGACAGAATCTCACATGATTTTACACTCTCTGCCAACAGAAATCTGATGACTCCTCTTTGTTCCAAGCATGAGCTGTTTCCTAGCCTAGTAGTCATTTCAATTTATCGTCACACCTACAGTAATCTGAAAATAAACAAGTTTTGTTGTAAATAAGATGACAACTCCATTCATAATCATCACATAAAATTTCAGTTGCATAACTCCAAGAACACCAAAGTAATTGAGAAAGTCTCATTACTTATTGACTGACCCTCGTATGTTTGAAAGCAAACAGTTTAATTTTTGACCAAATACTCTTAAAAGCTGTACTTTAACGTTTAGTTTTAATTGAATGACAGGAATATATGATGGTGTTTACGTCACCCGACAGAAAATTATGACTTTAAGTACTCTTTTTGAGCTGTAACAAAATGACGAAGGCGGAAGTTAAACATGGACCCTGTTAATAGCAGAGCGGCGCTTTGTACACATCAGCCACATTGCGAATTTTACTTTGTTTTTTCTGCAGAAAGACCAGATGTCGCTGCTCATTGCTCAAAAAATTAGCGAAGGCGTCAAGAACTTCGTCGACAAGCAGGAAAAAAGCGAAATTTCTGATGTGTGCGAAAAGCAAATTAACGAAACTAAGAACTACCTTCTCGGCATGAAAGTAAGTTTTCGAACACGTTTGCATCTGCTGCAGATAAGAAACAAAACACGAGATAGGGAGAGTATTTCAGAGGATACTCTAAGGTTTTGGTGTTGTGTGATCTTTTAAAATTTCTCAGTCTCTTTTGGGAAATATAATTTCGCTGGGTCACTGGTTCAAAAAAGCCTTCAAAAACCATTAAGTTAATTCTGAAATAGCAAAGCGATCGCAGCAAGCAATGCCCTGTTAAAGTTGCCTTTTTTCCTTTCTTGCTTTTCTGGCACAAACCTAGGGATCGGAGCTTCTTGCATTCCTGGTACATTGCCACTAAACATACCCCGCTATACAATCTAGAGCACTTCAGATACAAGCACTCCCCTATATTTCTTGAACGAGGTGCCAATGTCTGGACGCATCTAGAGGTGAAGCAAGAATTATGCTCGGCGGAATACCACGCATAGAATGACCCGAGAAACTGATAGTCATTCCGGTCCTTGTAAGAATACAGGGTCCACCCACCACTACCGGGCGGTGATCCATCATTGGGGGGCTTATATAGATGTAGTGGCGAGCAAAACAGTAAGACTTTTTTATTTTTTTAGATTTTTTTAAAATAACTTTGTTAAAATTGAACTATATTTATTAAGTAATATATCATTAAAGAAAGCACAAAAAATTATATTAAATCTAATATTAATTGATTTTTTTTTTTTTTTTTGAGAAATATAATTCAATTTTAACTAGGTTATTTTGAAAAAATCCAATAAAATAAAAAAAGTCTTACTTTTTTTGCTCGCCACTGTATATCCATCTTTGGTTGGGCTTATATAGATATATATCCATCTTTGGTGAGGCTTATATAGATACAAGGGGTGCGAAAGTGGGTATACAGTAGTGTCACATCAGTGAAATTAGTGACATATTACAGTGAAGTGAAAGCGACATATTTACTTTTAATCAATTCGTTTTATTCTTTTTATTAAATTGGAAATTTAACCATGGCCGGTAATTTATCACTGTATACCTACTTTCTCACCCCCCTGTACATATATATCCATCGTTGGTGGGGCTTATATATAGTAGATATCCTTAACAAATGTTATATTTCTCTTCTCTACAAACATCAATAGCCGAAAGCGGAACAAAATGAAGTTAATAGCTTGATAAGACACCTTCAAGTATATTTAATTCAACAAAAATTCCCGAAAAAGGCAAACGAGTCTATATCACGTTTGCTGTTGATCGCAGGACGAATTGACTCTAGATCGTGACGCGATCGTTGATTTAGTTCGTTCCTATCACGACGAGTGCGAGAAAGAACTCAAATCGCAAATTTCAAATACCGGAACGCGCGAAACCGATGAAGCGAGACGTCAAGCCAGGCGTGAAGCGATGCGGTAAGTTGATGATCTCTTGAAATTTACGCGAATCAAAACTACAAACCAACGCTCGTCGCAATTAAAATCAAAAGTTTTTCTGAAACTAAACTTTTTAATCTCTAAATTAGGTAGTTATTACTGAGCAGTACTTGGATTTTCGTAGTTTTTGCGCCTGACGCTTTTGACGCGAACATAAAGTACAGTTTGCCTCTTCCTTTTCCCCTCTTTTCTCCCTTCGTAAAATAAAAAAGAATACTCCCGCCGACGCTCATAGTGCAAACGAGGCTTTACTCATTTAGTAATGCAGTACATGATAATCTTGGCTTTAGCAAACACCGACAATCACAAATCGACGACTCACTTGATGAGAGCAGGGAAGTGAATATGAGCGTTGAAGATGCCACTATAACCAATAAAGAAAAGCGGTATGTCAGTTTTATTTTTTGAACTTCAAATAATAATGATAAACTCGTTACTTGTAACAAAAAATAAACTAAATGAAGTTTAAAAGAAATTAAATTGTCAAATTAGAACTTAATTTTCAAAAGCAAAACTTCAAACACTCGCAAAACCGGGTCACGTGGTCGTGGGTCACGTGTCAAAAAGAATGTCGCCACGAACGAGTCCAGGATCGGTTCTGACATAAGGGGTATGATGACGTTTGCTCGTTTATTTTCATCTGGCTAGTTTTTAGATATCATTTTGACGGTGCTTGGAACGTTTTACTATTTAAATTTTTCGTTTGTCATCAGCTTATGCCACGTCATCACGAAACCTTTCCAACGCGTTTGTCGATTTGACGCAATCGGACGAGGGCGACGCGACGTCTAGTTTCTTTCAAACAAGCGGGAGCAGTTTCGCAAGCCGCAACAAACGATCGGGCAAGGGAGTCTCGTATCTTCAAGTCAGTGTAAACGCGGTTTTGTTTTGCGTTTTATGATTTCAACTTGATTTCTTTAGGACGAAGAAAATCCGTTCGATATCGACGATTAACGTGTTTCTGCCAGCGCTCGGAATTCCTTTTCAAATGGTCGCGTTTATAACTCGAGGCTAATTGTTGCTTTTTTTTATCTTTTGTAACCGCTCTGAGACTATATAAATTTTTTAAGTGTAACACGGTTCATAAATACATCGTTATAATTATTATTGTTATTATTTTGTACTGGATTTTGTAATTTTTTTCACAGCAATTTGTTAATTACGATAATGCTGCTATTTTTCTGCTCAATGACCTAATTTCTGTATGTTCCGATAACGCTGATTCATCAATCCGGTTTTATCCCCAGTGACTGGAGGTGGCCGGATATTGATTGTTATTTGAAATCAACACTGTTTTTTAAGCGTTAAACGCATCTCTACAACTGTTTGTTCTTTGTTATAACTTACAATAACGTCACTTGCAGGACAGTCGGTGCTTGCAATCTCTTGCTTTCAACTTCATTCCAGTTTCTCGCTTTATATCAAGACAGCCACTAGGGGCGCCGGAAACGGAAGGGGAAGCAATTGCCCTTCTGTCCTTTTGATCCCTTGAAATTGCATGCCTGCTTTTTTCTAAAAAAAAGGTTCAGGTGAGCAGATACAGAAGCAGTGATGGGATTCGGGGGTTCGCACGAATCCATTCTTGTTATGTCATAACTTTCAGCGAACCCGTTCTTAATTTCACGTAATCTCTGTATATGAGAGAACCTCTTGTTAGTAAGTTCTAGACAATAGAGAACCTGTTCATAAAATTTTGAATCCCATCACTGTACACTACAGAAGCATTTGGAAACTCGACCAAAATGTCTGGTCGATCGAAGGTGAAGACTTTTATTTTGGTTTAGGTGCCTTTTTTATTGAATTTTTCCCCGTAACTAAATGGCTTTCCGGCGTCCCTGGAAGCAAATTTTGTGCCCGACTTGACTGGATATGTTGCCTAGCAACACAAGCGAGGTCTCCTCGCCGCGCCTATTAATAAAAAAGCTGAGGAAAAAGTTTATCATTTTTTGTTCAACTTCAGCCAGTTTGCTTCAAAATTAATAGCTCTCCCCATCACCTAGCAAATATCAAGTTAACGTCGCTGGAACGCTTAATCGTTTTTGCTATCATGTCATGTTCCGGCTATGCTTGCATAATTGCAAATTAACAAATCGTTTTTTTTGCGTTGCATGAATTAACATATCGCGAACTACCGTGACCGTCACATCGACGAAGTTGCACTCTATACCAATTCAACACGATGTCACTAGTTCACCAACCAATCAGAAAAATTAGAATAAAAAAAACAAAAAAACAGCGAACTGGCAGTTCTCAAAATTTTTCGAAAAAGCGACAACATTATTTTGATATAAACTTCCTACAGAACAATATTTAGATTCAAATTCAGACGGGCCTCCGTAAAATTTTCCAAATATATTTTTAAATACAGAGTGAAAGTGCCTATAAATCTGTTTGTTTATTTGTTTTTCTCAACCAGACGCCTTTGAAAAAGCAAGCTTTGAAGGAAACAAATGAAAAGAATGTCTAGCAAGAACTAATGCCACAGTTGTTTTTTTCTAGTTTTATTAAATGCTTCTTATAAAATCATTGGAACTTTAAGAAATTTCAAAATTTAATCAACTGACAAATGTTGCTTTTCTTTTTTATTTGTGATAAATGACAAGAAATGTTTTCAAAGATCAAAAACTTTAAATACCTTCTATCAGAAAATTGCATTAAATGTTCAAAAATTTGTAACATAAAAAAAAAATGCAAGCAAACCCTTGATTTCCCTCTCCAACATTTTTTCAGCTGATACGTTTATGTTTCTGACAATTTTTTTGCTTTTAACAAGCATCTAGATTCTCCATTTCAAAATTATTGTAACCCTACCTGCATTAAATAGCATGCACTCCTAAATAAAAATTTGCTCTAAAAAAAGGGGTCGTTAAGTTATCTTGGGTTGCCAAGATGGGTTGCGTTATGAAGAAAGTTGAAATTCTAGATAAACGCTTTTTTAAATGCAACATTAACTATTCGACTGTTATTTTTTTACAAATGCATCTTGTTAGTTTGATTGGTTTTTCTACAAATTAAGTTTATTTGCCAATATGGCTCATGGGTCCCAAACCGGCGCGACCTATGAGCCACCTAGCAATCAGCAGATGAAAAATAAATCTAGGCCTATAAATTTAATGCACAAACAATAGGTTTAATTCATAGTTGCTTTTATAAAGAATATACATTATGGACAAAAATAGACAAAAAAGCTATTATTTCGTCAAGCATCAATAAGTTCAAATATTTTTGCAAAAATTTTTGCTCAAACACTGAAAGGTCACTAAGTAAATGACACTAAAATCTTGTTCCAAAACAAAATTTTGGTAACTTAAGTACGCACGGCAACCTTGCCCTACTTGTTGCAGAGGGGAGTCTTAAGATTATTTTCTTTATGTCGCTGCTGACTACAACTGAAGACGCTCTTGTAAGTTAGGAATACAAAAAGGTTTTTAATTTTTTCATGTTTAATGAAGTTAATTTCAGGATAATCTTAACAGTCTGGCCTCAAAAGAACTTTTCGCACAAACAGCTTTACATTTGACCTCAGGTTTTAACTGTGCTATGTGCTAGCATCACAACCACTGCCGTCATCATAATTGTACAAGGGAGGGGAAGATTAATCAATATCATCTATATGACTGTTGCTGGTAAATACCTTTGGGGCTTCGAACAAAACAATCTGCAATAATTGCTTTTTATAATATTTTTTTCTCTTAATGGTTTTAATTTATAAAAAGCAACTAAAACAGTGATGAGATTCGGGGAGTTTGCACTGGTTCGCGCAAACCCGTTCGTGGAATGTCATGGCTTTTAGCGAACCCATTGTAATCTCTGCATCTCTATCTTTCTTTATAATAAAAAAATCTAAGCCGCAGTAGCTCGGAGGTTCTGCTGCTTTGCAATTTCAACCTTCCTCAAAATTGCTGCTTAAACTGTAGTTTTTTTTGTTTTGAAAAGCTTGCTAGCCGTAACTTTAACGTTGAATCTAATTCCTTACTAAATTTTGGTTTGTTCGGCCGGAAATTCTTAAAATTAAATTAGTTTGTTTTAACAAACGAAAAGGATTTCTTGAACAAAAAAAATGGAATTCTTGAAATTAAATTAGTTTGTTTTAATATACAAAAACACAAAAACCTTCGTAAAATCAGAGCTGCTTTTATTACAAATCTGAAATTTTGACTGAAAAGCAAGATTGAAGAACACATTGTTGATTGTACAAATGGCTGAAAAAATGTTATGTGTTGTGAAATAATGAATTGGCCCATCGGTCCCGCTGGCTCATCAGAACTGACTCTGCCATAATCGTATATACGGTTCATTTTACCATTCTATAACAATTGTTAAAACAGGGGGTTACAAAAATTCAATTAAAAGAAAAATATCAATTTGAAGGTCGAATTGTATGAAAGTATGAAAGAATTTGAGGTCCGCTTGAAAAAAATGTATGAAATGTATGAAAGTACTTGAGGTCCGCATGAATGTATGAAAGTACGAAATGTATGAATGAAAGTACTTGAGGTCCGCTTGAAAAAAAACTTATAACGCTGCTGTTTATCATAAACGCGGACGAAAACGCAGGAAAAAACCAAGTTCATAAAGGAGTCCGTCTTGGCAATTAAAAAGACTCCCCCGAGGATCCTTGAGTTCAAAGAATAAATCTCCCCGCAACCTTGACGTCTTCGCACGTGGCGGAACACTCCCTCATGTTCAACTGCTCGTCGATTGACGACATGCTTCGAATCGACGACAAAACCGTTTCTCTGCTGAACCCCGACTGCGGCGACGGCGATAGAACGGAGCTTTCCATTTTCACTTTCAGGTCCCGAATTTCTTGAACCATGTCGCGCATCATTCCATCGACATCATTCGTCTTATTGCATAACTTGATGATCACGTGATTGAGAACGGAAACATTTTCCCGAATTTCTTCTCCTTCGGTCTAAACAAAAAAAAAAACTGACCATAGATAAATTTAAAACTGAGTTTTAAAAATGACGTATTTAAAACCCAATTACCTCACAAGTAGCCCTGAAATCTGAAACAAATCTAAAGTTACGGCCAAATCTGCTTTTTCCGCGGCCTGATAATGGCAAAAGAAAATTGATCGTACAAGAGAACTGGTCAATAATTTTGATACTCTTAGCCGGATCAAAATCACAGCCTAATAAGTTCTGGCCTACTTATTATGCACGAAGCAAAAAGAATCGGACCCGGGTGAAAATGGTTACACGGAAAATTCTCAAAACAATCTATAAATAAAACAAAAACCGACTAGCAAAGGTCAGTTAAGAATTGCTTACTTTGTTTCTGTTCATGGCATGAACAATGTTCTTCGATGTCAAATTGTGATTTTGAAACAAAGCCTTGATTAGGGCGTTGCTCTGGCGATATCGATTCGGTCGAATGGTTTCGTTTTTTCGGACGAATCTCTTGCGCAGGAAATTGGGAACGCTGCGTTTGAATAAATACCAAATTACGTTTCCCGACAATAAAATTTGAATTGGTTTTATTAGAGTCATCTACGGACTTGAAACTGTATTTGGAAACTTTCGATCTGATGATTCATGAAATCGAAAAAATCACGAACATCTTATAATCCACTTTCGGTATCAGTTAGTTTTAAGTATTTCAAAAAAGATGCACTCATGCGGTTTACCCCCTATTTACTGAAATGCTTTCGCAAAACTATTCTTTGTACTTCTTTAAATACAGATAAATATTTTAAAAGTAGACAGTTTCAACAAGCAATTTTTTATACCAAATATAACTAAAATTTTAAATTACCTGAATTCCACTTCAAGGGCAAGATCGACTTGCATTTTCAACCTTTCCAATGTCGCATTTTCTTTCACTTCAATAATGTCGCCGACTGCAAGACCAACCTAAAGATTTCAGTTCCGTTAAAATCTCTTTTCGCTTCATCAAAACATTGCGTTGATGTCGTTTTTTTAAGAGAGCTGCAGAGAAGCACAATGACTCGCAAGCGTTTTTATTAATAAAAATTTTTTAATGTCTTTAGCTTATATTTTTCTTTACTTTATACTTTTTCGATCAAACTTCCAATTTTTTTACCATTTATGCAAGCAAAGTATGTTTATTTGCGTCACATCAAAGGCGGTTGTATCAAGTAACTTCAGTTTTTAGTCATACCATAAAATAAAATTCATAAATAGTAAAAATGTTAATTGAAACAGCAATATCTTGGAATCTGAAAAGCATGTCGGGATAATGGCTTGCTTGTTTCCTTACATTTAACACCTCCAACGTTGTGCTCAAAAATAATGTCGGGGAAAGCCCGCTCTATACGGGTGTAGCCTCATTAAAAATGTTTAGAATTAATTAAAACTTTAAAAGTTCACAGTGTTTACACTGCTTTAGTCTAGCTGTTTCAGATTTCTTTTAAAAAATTAAATTATTGTAAATTCACGTTGGTAAGATGATCATAAGACTCACGAGAAGATTCATTATGATTATCATCATGACAATAATGAATAAGGAAAATATAAGGAAAGTAACTGATTGATAATGAACGATATTAGGATATGTCTTGAACTTGCTGTAAAATGTTTCGCGAAAGTCAATTTCGCCAATTATCATCACAGTTGTTTTCACTATTGCCTTGAGTGGATCGTGAAATTGAATCTGCAACAAAATTTTTTGTCAGAACAATGTTGTTTTTTTAATAACAAAAAATAAAAAAACTCACTCCATTTTGCAAAAGTGCGTAAAAAGTAAGAGCAAACGAGAGAATGAAAAGGAGGAAAACAGCTGAAAATTTCACGAACGTACGAAAAACGTCATTGAACATAACCACATAAATGCCCAAATAAGGAATTTTTCTTATGTAGAGCAAGAGATCCATCCAAGAAAGAAATAATGCAATGGCTCCACATTGCCATTGCCAATGCTGAAAAAATAAAACTGATGAAATAATGCCACAAGTTTTTTGTTTTATTTACTACCTGTATATGTACAATAACTAGCTAGAGCAGTAATTCTTAACCTTTTTCGCATATTTTACTCATTTATCAAACAAGAAAATCAGATTTAGCCTGAATTATGTATAGTTTATATGTGCCCGGTTGCGAAAATAAAGTGTGAACTAAAAAATGGTCGTCACTTGCCGATCAAAGAAACCTTTTTTACACTATTTTTACATTTAAGTTAATACAAGGGTGGGGTTAGGAAACTATGGTATCAAAACAAAGAAAAGCGGTTTTCTTGTATAAGAACGAAGTGACGAACAAAAAAAGTTCTGCCCACAGCTAAAATATATGCAAAACTAGGTGAATACGTTTTTTGAACTTCACCTAGTTTTTTATATATCTTAGTTGTAATTGCAGGTAAAGATTTTTTTGCGAAAAAAGACACCACATCAAAACTAACCAATTTGTTTTAGAAGAAATATTAGAATTATTAAGCTTTAGTAAAAAATCATCAGTAGAACGTAACATACACTTGTAAGGGATAAGTGGTTTAATTAAAGAGTCCATAAATTTGGCAAGCTCATATTCGCCAGAATCCAATATCGATATTACTGGTCTGAGGGGATAATTGTTTTTATCAACTTTCACTAAACCATATATTCTTCCGGGTTTGCTGCCAGATAGTGTATTAATTTTCATATTACTTCAAAATTGTAATTTTTTATGTATTTACGTACAAGATTTTTTTTGTTCACGGAGTTTTCTGTGGATAAAGGTTCCGCAAAATTCAAAAAAATGTGTCAAATGTTGCGCGATATAAAAAAATGAAAAGCATTGACTTATATCATCAAAGATGAAGAGCAAAAAAGGTTTTACTTGATGACCAAAAAAGGTATGGCTCCCAATGTTTTGCCCATAAATATATCTTTTTAGACTTCATTTGATGTTTCATTTTTATTCTTGTTAAAACAGCAAAAAATAATTAAATATTTAATAAACTGCACAGTGCCTGCAATAATCCACCCCCGAAAGTTGAAAAATTTGTCAAAGGTAAAGAACTACTAGCTCAGAGGTTATACAAAGCTTCAAAACAAACGAATGATTTATGACACTATCCTGTTTAAAAAAAATTAAGTTTTTTTCTTTAAAGCTAAAACGTTGGCGTAAACATGAAAAAAATGCTTGCAGGCAACACCAAAAAATAATTTCACCATAGTTAAAAGCAATAAAAGATTAGCAGTAGGCACGGAATCTCGTTTATGTCGAAATAAATCCAATGCCAGTATTAATTGATAATATGTTAAAATTAATTATTAAAGTTCGGTTTAGAATGAAAGCGGTCGCGAAAAAGCCTGAGGAAAGCGTATTTTTTGAAAGTGTAAGAAAAATCTCTTTCTGTTTTCTTTTTCCGCAATTTTTTTCAGTCTAGAACAAGCTAAAAAGTTGAAATATTTGAACTTTAATCTTTTTTGGCTCAACAAGAAAAATTTTACGCTTCGTCCATTTTGAAGTGCATACTGCTTTTAGTCTAAATAGTCTTTCACTTTGTTTTTTTTTTTTTTGTGCTTTCCGCCACACGCTTTACTTTTTCCGCGTTTGCTTTCAGTCTAAACTTGATGTAGGCAGGCTTCCATGGGTTAAATCTAACTTTTTTTACTTATTAATCCGGCCCGCCGAACATTTATCTTAATTATGACGTCAATAATAACATTATTTTCAACTAGAATTCAAAGAATTTATTAAAATCAAATGCTTTGTTTGTGCTCTTCTAGTCCGCTGTCAAAATTTTAGAAAAAAGTTACCTTCAACTTAAAAAACGTGTCCAATCCTGGTCTAAACAAACCTTAAGAATCCAATGAGCTTACTGCCTTGTACCAATGAAGAATTTGTTTTAAGTAAAAAATCAAGGTACAATCGCTAAAAATTAAAAGTTTGTTGTTCACAACTGACTAGTATGCTACCATTCAAGAAAGTAAAAAATTGATTTAATAATCATTTTAAGCAGTTAGCAAACGCAAAGACTGTTCCTGTAAAGACGACAAAAAGCAACGAAGCAAAAGATGAAAAAAACTTGGCGATTTTTAAAACAATTACTAAAATTTACTAATATTTACAATGAACTAAAAAATAATAGCTTTGAGTTGCACAAACAATTTAAAGATTAACTTTTAGATTAGAATAAGAACCTGTCTAATTCCTGTTTCTGACTGAAATTCATTGATCAGAGGGCGAAATAAATCTTTTTCCAAGTTCATTACTCGAGTATAGCTAATATCAAATCCGTTAAAATCAAGTGTAAGAAGAAGACTTGATACAAAAAGTATTCCTTTCAGAAAAATAATTGGCTGGAATGCATCCCATTTGTAATTCCAAATCTGAATAAACTATTAAAAAAATACATTTCGTTAAATTCAGAAGCAAAACACCAAAAACTTTTTTCTCTTCAGTGTAATTCTTTTTCTCAAGCATAGTCATACTTTGTTTCTGATTTTAACAACAGCATATATGAATGTAAACTGAAATTAAAAGGATTGCAAGCCTGATACGGTATAGATTCCACAGTCGAAAATTGACTTGCCGAATAAACAAAGTTGATTAGTTTACATCCTTCTATTTTTTGTATAAATAACATTAATTTTTTTGTTGTGAAGTCACTATTTTCGAAACAAGTTTTTGTGGAGAAAGACAGCTTTTTAAAAATTTTAAAAAATGTAGGCTACTTTTCGGTTAAAACTAAATTTTTCAGACTTATTTGACTGCCATATTCAATTTTACGTACATTGACATTGAGGCCTTGTATTCTAAAAGATTAATCTTGAAGGCACAATTGTTTTAAAGTATATTATTTAATGCACAGTTGGATGGGGGGACATGCAGGTAAATAGGAGAGGACTTGAATCGTCGGCACCATGGCCGAAGAAGTAAGAGCGCTGTTTTGATGGCGAACGCGATCGATACGGTGTTGGTTCAAATCCTCCTCTTGCCATCTTGTTTTGTCGCTGGAAAAGACACTTAACGGGCACTTTTTAAGTTTCGTGGTCTCAGCAAACTATAGCTTCAAACTTCAGTCATATCATAATGTAAAAGCTAAAAAAACATCTTGGCACCTCTGGAACCAAATCGCCGTAACCGCTTTGCGGTTGCTTTAAACTTAACGCCTATTATGTTGTCTTGCGAGTCAAAGAATAAAAAGAGATGACGACGACGACGACGACGATGATGATGCAACAATAGTGTAAGCTTATAAAGCACGAGACGAAACTTTGGTTTGCCTCTTTTGTTGCATGCCCCACCAGTGCCATAATCAATCTTCGGGCAAAAATATCAAAATCTCATAAACACGCAAATGTTTTTTTACAAAAGAAATAAAAAACAGAAAAAAACAATGAGAAAATAACTTTCTTACCAGAAGAAAAATATTGGCACATGACAAAACCAATAGAAAATATCGAATGGGTTCTTCCCAGACATTTTTATAACGACACTCTGAACCCCATTTGTGTTCAGCTCCTTTGACTACGTAATAGCAACCCTTATACCAATCCACCTTAAAAGTATCGATGGGAAAGTTGGACATCAGATGAAGAAAAAGGTGATGTTCATCTTCTTCATCATGTTCGTCATGGTGATCCTCGGTAACTATGGCAATAAAAGAAATTTTAGTCAAATTCAAACTAAAAATTTGCAGATTACGAGTGGCTATTTAGTCTGATCGTTAATGTTTCTGCTTCCAGCGCGGCAGGTCTGGATACAATTCCCGGTCAAGTCAAATCTGACGTTGTCAGCTAACCAGCTAGTTAGGATCGCATTGTCGGCTTGGAAGTCTGGGTTCGATTCCGGTCGGAAGAAATCCGTCGCAATTTCAACATCTCTACAGCTGTATTACGTCAATGACTGTGCTGGTCAACCCAAGCACAATGCTGTGGAAATCGGTACCGCCAAACACTCTCCGCGGAGCGTTAAGTAAGGGTACAACGGAACGTTTGGGTATATTTAGCTTTGAAATTTCGGTAAGAAGTAAGAAATAATCTTTTGATTTTTCTTTATAAACAAATGACACGCTTCGATTGAACCTGAACTTTATTTTTTTACTTGCTGATAAAATTTTTAATGAACGGTGTGATGTTCTAAGTGCACTGTTTCATTGTTATTGGTGACAAATAGAATTAGACAAACGACGGCTTTTTATCATAACGATATTATTCAACAATTCAACAACGTTTTTCAATTGTTTGAATATCTATTAGCAACAGTACACAGTAGAATATAGCATCATTTAAAAAAAACGTAAGTAATACAAACCATTGCAAAAGCCGCAAGTTTTAGAGCAATTCACTTCCATTTCGAACGGTTTTGTTTGACACAACCCTTCATCCTTGCTGCTTTTACAATTCGAGACTAGATCGTTACAACGATCCATCATTTTAAAACAGGTTCCTTTCTCAACTCCGTTCACATTGCTTTTGACTTCATAGCAACATTCTCGGGCTTCGCAATTGAACCTATCGATACCGACCTTTCCACACGGTTTTCGGTATTCGGGGTCAACGTCACAAAGGGTATTATCTGGTAAGGCAAAAATTATTTTACTGCAAAATTTTCGACTTCGATTTTTTAAAACTAGACCTTGAAATTATAAAAAAGGTTTTCGAACTGAAAATTCTGAAAGTTTGCCGACGTGGAGCGGGAAATTACCTTTTGAACATTTTCCTCCTTTTTTTCCGTTCTCAGAGTCGTAAGTATAAGCACACCACTTTAAATCGTCTTCGTGGCGAATGCATTCGCTCACATTTTTTCCGCGGTACAAAAAAGGAAAATGACATTCCTGTCCCAAAGGTATCATAGGACCTTTCACATAAACTAAAAACAAGAAAGTTTTTCTGATAAACTCATTTAAGGGCTCAACCTACTTATTTTGGACTCTAAGAAGATATTTAGCCAAATATATTTTTGAATGCTTAAAAAATTGTTCAGGATACGACTAAAAAAACAATTAGAATTAAAAAAATAGCTTTTGCGAGCTTTCTGCATCTTTAATAATTTCCTAAAAAAATTGAAAAAAATTAGTAAAAGTTAAAAAAACAAAATCCTACCCGGGCAAGGGGGGACGTTGCACACTTCACGTTCTTGCGACGATGGTTCTGAAATACTGTGAAAAAATGAAGAATTGGTGCGTGATTTATATCAGAAAAACACTTCTCCGCATAGCCGTAGCAGGCCAAAACATTTTGGATGAGGCAGGTGAAACAAATTTGCACAGTTTTTTTCGATATTGCGGATTCATGATTTTGAATAGATGCCCAAATATCTCTTGGTTGCCGCCTGATTCATTTGATGCGGATGCGGCTGATCAGGACTTTTGTAACATCATCAGGAAAGCAGCCAAAAAGACCATCCCACGCGGTCATCAAAACAACTATATCCCGGTTGGGATGCGGAGTGTGACACTCTCTACACAAAGATCGTGCAGTCTCCTCAGGGAGACGACTCGAGTTTGGCTGCTGCAGCTTTACTTGCCAAACTTGACAGGAAGTGAAGGGATTGATGTTAAGAGCATCGAGTTTTTACTCTCTAGTCGTAAAGCATAAAGTATTTTGAACAACCTTACTGGTAGGTCACGACACTCTCCTCGTCACTGTCTCGTTTTGGCTGATGCTATTGCATCTCAGCTAGTTAGAAATGGGAGATATGAGGTTGCTGACCGCAAGTCATCTCGACTTGTTTTTTAAGAAGTGTTTGACCTTTGGAGGGCCGCAAACCCAATGAATGTCTCTAACACTTTCTCACAGAGAGAATTCACTTAAAACTACGTAAAGCTCCGGTCCCTAATTTTAACTGCCCAGAGCTTATAATCTATGCTGGAGCTGCTTTGAAGTCCTGGTTACGTGACTTCCTTTCTTCCTGTTTGCGCCGACTCAAAATTCTCAAGATCTCGAGAACTTGTGATCTCAAAGCCGCCATTAGTAGCCATTTAGTTGTAGTATCTCTCTCCATTTAGTAGCATTGAGCAAAAAACTATGTGCGTCACATTGGTCAGGCAAATTGTAGGCTGGGGTATGTGCTGGCACCAAAATACTGCGTGGAGCTGCCTAATATCTCGTCCACTCAACAGCTGAGTACTACGCATCAGTCTGTTTCAAAGCGCTCACACTCGCCTCATAAATAGTGTCGTGAATGACGCCTTGCGCATAGTCCCTATATGCTTACGTTTCACTCCAACAGACCAACTACCTATAGTTTCAGGCATCCAGCCAGCTGATCCTCGCGGACTAGGAGCGACACTCTCTTTGGCTTACCATGGACCTCTAGACCCTGACCACATGCGGCATGATCTTTTAAGTGGTTCCTCAGATGGTCACCCGTTTGTGCCAGCTGCGCAGAATTTATTAAATAACCTTGCTGAACTAGGCATCCGCGCTTCTCAGTAAAGGAATTACAGGTGAAACACAGAGTACTGTAAGAGTAAATCCAGGCTCCGTACTTTCATACCCATCACCGGTACCAAACCTGTTGGAATAGGCTTGCTTCGAGCAGCTGGGGTTAAGGTCAATTGTTTGCGGATTAGTGTTGGGCGATTTAATTTACCCATGCACAAATGGGTTCTCGCTCCTTCACCAAATTGC
The DNA here is from genome assembly GCA_963680785.1 of Diplosoma virens. Lineage (NCBI taxonomy): Eukaryota > Metazoa > Chordata > Ascidiacea > Aplousobranchia > Didemnidae > Diplosoma > Diplosoma virens. The sequence goes on along the minus strand of OY796885.1, from coordinate 23,261,933 downwards.
GAGTACGACGCCACTGAACAAACCGCAAACCACGTCCTAGTAGCGTGTCCCATATATCGGGCAACACATGTAGCACAAGGTCTGACGGTTTGGATGATGAAACCCGATGCTGGCTCAACAACAGCACTGCCTGCATCTGATCCATGCAGTACAGCATCCTGAGACAGTAAAAGGATGAACCCTCGGGCCCAATCATTTTTGTGACTGACCTGGGTGGATGCCCTTCCAGACAACAACGTCGACGATCACAAAGATTTAATGTGAAAATTTTTTTGGCCTTCACTTGTTGTTTTTTAGTTGTAAATGAAGAGGAATAATTAAAATGAGTAACTTCCTCTTGCCCAAATAGTGCATGACTGAATTTAAAAAAAAATCTGGTCTGCCCAAATATCTTAAGTCTTAGGGCGCAGTCACCCCTCTCCCCCGGCTCATACATCTATGCCTCTCAGTTTGATAAAAATAGGACCTTTTAATTTTCGTTTTACCAAATTATACAGTAAAAAATCTGCAGCAAAATCAAAAAAATTTCACAAAAATTTCCAAACATTAAGATCCCAGACTAAAACGATCAAAGAAGCCGCTGCAATTTTTTTACAGTGTATTGTAATCAACATTTTAGTAAAATTTTAGTAAAATGTTGATTTGTATAGAAAAAAATTTTCAAAATTATAAAAATAAAAAATTTGTTTTGCTATTTAAAATAAATTCATAAAAGCTTTTGCACTTTTAAAAATCTAACACTTTGTTATTCTCTGCGTAGATTATTCGTGAAAGAAAAATAATTCAGAAGACTAGAATTGGAGAGGCAAAACAAATTTTTTGAATTATATATGAGTGGTGCCAAATTATAACGGTCGAATTTTTTAGAAAAAAGTCAACAGAAGAACAAAAAACATTTTTATTTCAAATCCAAGGTCAAAAGCCCTCTTTTTGGTTTATCAATCTCGAAATCAAAGGTTGAAAAACATAGTTGCTAGTGCATTTGACAAATGATTGTTTTAATTTCTCATGTTTGTAGCAAATGACCCCTTTCTTTTTTACGGTATGCATAAATCTATTCAATATGCTGTTAATTCAAATAAGTGCCTTGAAAACAGCCCCAAATAAATGTCTGAAAAGCTCTTTCTTGTTTCATAACTAAAAAAACACGGAAAGTTCAAAACTTATTATAACAAAAAAATTCAGAGACTTGTTAAAAATCTTACTTGGACGCAATAAAGCACCACGGCTTTTCGAACTGCGTTTCGGGGTTTCTGCAGTAGTTCTTTTCGAGGCCGGCTTCCGGAAAAAGTTGTGACGTCATCGACGTCTCATTCCAATTAATGCACTCCCTCCCCGACCTACTCCGCGATATGATGCCGCGGTACTCGGTTCCTGACTGAAGCATGCTGTAGCATGGTTTTGGTCCTAAACGTTCAAAATTAAGGCTGGTTAGTGCGAAACTTAAAAATTTTGTTTGTATAGATCAGTGTTTCCCAAACTTTTTAGATCACGGACTACTTTTGCAACAGCCTAAATCTTCGCGAACTTCCGGTACAGAAATCACGCAAGCAACAATTTTAGAAAAATTTATTTATTGCCCAAATTCTCAAATTCCAATGGGAACTTTGTCCCTGAACTTGCTTCATAAGTTCGTCGAAATTGGGCTTTATGGTTGCTAAAGCCCATCTGATGTGGTCTTCTGGTTGTATTTGGTTGCGGTACTGGGTTTTAATCATAGCTAGTGCTGAAAAACCAGCTTTACAAAGATATGTAGTTGAAAAAAGCGAAAGAGTTCAGACAGATTGGATTCCATTTACTGGACGTTTGCCCATAATTAAGTTAGAGAAATATTTTTGTATTTCTCTTTCCCCAGCTGTCGACTTTGCAGCACAACCAGTTGTTCACCAATGCAGCAGTTGCAACCAGTTGTTCACCAATGCAATCAATTTTCGATGAACCTGTAGCGCTGACGTCTCGAAAGGAATTCCCACCCAGTTAAACGCTTTGTTAAAATTGTTGTAAGATACTATATGTACATATCTATCTAGCTCGGATAGAAATGAAGTAAGGTGCTCAAGGAAAATTCTACAAATGCTCTCCAAATCAAATTCTTCTTCTTCCAAAAATGCATTTAAAGCAGGAAAAACAGCTATCTTCCCACTTTCCATTCGATGCTTCCAGAGTTTAATTTTTGCTTTAAATGAAATAATGTCTTCCAATATATCCAAAAAGGTTCTATTTCTTTCATGTATAGTGGTGTTCAGCTAATTTAAATGACTGAAAAAATCAAATAAGAAAAGCAATTTGACAATCCACTCGTTATCGCTGAATCGATCGGCAAGTTTATGATTCTGTTCTTGTAAAAAAGTACCAATTTTATTCCGTAAGTCAGCCATTTCCCTTGTGATAGCCAACGGATGTTCGAATGAAATAAAAGCCCACTGTGTTCTGCACCCATTTTGTCGCACAACAAGTATATAAGGGGAGGGATTTGATTGTATATAAGGGCGGGATTTGATAAGTATATAAAGGGCGGGATTTGATATAATATCAGATAAACTTCTTTGAAGACTATGTCTAGATTTTCTTGTACATTGGATCTTGTATCTTGTATCTCTTTTGCTTCCAGATTTTCTCGGTGGAGAAGACAATGAGTGACTGAAATATCTTTTTTTTCCTCTTTCACGAAATTTATGAAGCCTATTTTGGCTCCCATCATAGACGGAGCACCATCGGCACAACAGAAATACAGTCAGTCCATGAAAGCTAATGTTCTTAAAAAAAGGAATATACTTTCTTAAATATTTCTTCTGTAGTTTTTTTGGGAAGTTGATGGCAAATAAGAAATTATTCCACGTAGTCATCACTTGCACGGTATCCCATAAACACCATAAGCTGCGTATCATTTCCGATATCTGTAGTTTCATCAAACTGTAAACTAAATTTTGCACTTAGTTTTATAGCACCAATAGTCTGTTTCAGAATATTCACTGACATTTCTTGGATGCGTCGCTTGATTGTATTGTTCGACAACGGAACCATAGCTAACTTATTAGCAATGGCATTGTCGTACATAATCCTGTTAATTTCGACGGCAACTGGTTTAACCAAGCTTTCTCCCGCTGTATGAGGCGCTTTTGCTCGAGTAATTTTCCAAGCAACAGCGAAAGAAGCCTGCCCTGCTCCCCAAATAGCTGGACGATCAATACGACTTAGCTTTACCTGAAGCTCTTTACTCTTAAAAAAATCATGGTTTTCATCAACGTATTTTACATGTTTTGACTCAAAATGCCATAGCAGTTTTGCCTTTTTTCGAAGAGCTGTGAGCTAGGACTTCTAAGCATAACACGCGCTGTGGTCTGACTTTACCATTTACTTCAACCGAGGTAAAACAAGGTTCAAGTAATTGTGGTTACATGTAAACACCTGCTTTCGTTTTGCCATTAAAAAGTAATAGCCTACTTCAAAAGCTAATTGAAGTTTAAGACTTTAGTACTGCTAATATCAGTAACTGTAAATGCCGCGTGGTTTATACTCTCAAGCAATAGAAAAAGTGCACGGAGACAATCGCTTTTTGAAACATTGCAAGAAAATCTATTTATCAAAATTTAGTTGTGACGCAATAAACTAAAGTTATCACGCCAGTTAGATGAACTGTTTCAGAACATAATGACCACTATGACAATTATTAATTACAGAACAATTATAGTGAGAATGTACGCAAATCAACAAAAAATTCCATTGAGTTACACTTATAGATTTGTTATTTAAATCTATTGTCTTGATTAATGTGCTTGCGGACTCATCCAGAGCCTTCCACGGACTCGGATTGGGAAACACTGGTATAGATTAAACAAGCAAAAAAAAGCCTACTAAAACGATTAAGTTTTTATGCGGCATTCAACGATTTTTTGACGAGAATTGACGAAGCTTTTTTTGAAATTTATTTCACTACTTTAATCGAAAAACATGAACCGGATTTAACACAAAATTTGTTCTCAGAGTTTTAGCAAATGAAACTGAAATCAATCATCGTGTCTACGCACGTACTTGTATAGCTAATTAGTTCTTCTCTAGAAAATTGCTTGTAGTAACGTCGGTTGGCCAATGATTTTGAAAAGTCAATGGCATATGGCGGGGGCAGCACAACAAGATAGACGTTCAGTAAGGTCACAAACAAAAGAAGAAACAACAGACTGCTGTAATACACATGGCCGCCATATTTTTTCCACTTGTACAGCAGCAAGCTGGTCACTACAGGATGTTGAAGTAAAGTTTCTCGTTTGCGGTTTGCCTGAAATTTAAGAAACAAAATCGTTTATTAAGGTTGACAGAATTTATGACAAAAACTCACAATTTATGATAAATTTTATGATTTAAACCAATCAACAAGAGGTTTGCTTATTCAAAAGTAAGCAATAAAAAACGACTAACCATAATATGGAGAGGATGGTTATATCTTAAGACACTACTATCAAGGGAGTAGGAAATTTCAAACTCAGAAGATTTTCCAAAGTCCGCAAAATCAGCAAAATCCTTATGAGGCACAACCGGAACTAAAACGTCCTTAATGTTGAACGCTTTCCAAAAAAGACTGCGGGGATGAAAAGCTCCCCTTTCCATCCTCTTCTCGTTAATAATTTTTTGTCCAGAATCGGTTTGGTTCCATTCCATTACGCTATACATGTCATCAAGGAACTCATAATCCAAAGTCATCTGAATACAAATTAAATGTTTTGGTCGCTTCGTTTGATTGCGCTAAATTGCTTCAAAATGTACGTTTGATTTAAAGTCATAAATTTTTTTATCAAAATGGAATGCAGTCATTGTGTTAAAAATCCAGTTATTGTGTTAAAATTTTATCTGCAGCTTGGTCAAGAGCGCAGTAGTTGTGACAGACACGGTGTCGGTTTAAAACCTACTCGTTCCATTCTGTTGTGTCCTTGGGAAAGACACTTTACGACACTTTCTTTTGCTTGGTAGCCTTGGCAAGTTGTTCTAAATTTTATTCATATCTCTTTAAAACTAAAAATCCAAAATAAAAATATTTCAACTGGACAGCAATATCTAGGCATATCCGGAAGCAGGTCAGGGTAATTGCTTGCCCTATGTCTAGCGCCTTCGTCGCTTTCCTGCGAGTCAGGAGGATAAATATAAAGATGAAAGGAAAATGAAATAAAAAGTCCGTACAATGGGTTAACCCGCTTGTCCCTTGCCTGGTGAAGATATTTTGTAGTAGAAACTTTACCAAAAATGCCATTTTTTGTTGCAATTACGAAATATTCGAAAAAATTAAGTACGTAGACTTTGTTTTTGAAAATTATCTGTAGAATAACTATTGAAGTCTTTCTTGGTTGTCAACATCGCCTATGCCTAGGGAATAATGTACTATAGTAGTAGAATTAATATAAACGCCATTTCTTGTTGCAATTAGAATCAATTAGAAAAGCTTAGGTAGGCTACTCCTTGTTTTCAAAATTTTCACTTAAAAAAAATGCAACAAGGCGATTTTGTTTGCTGATTATAATAAAGTCGTTATACAGCAACATAAACAATAAGTTTGTAAAAACATCACCAAGGAAAGCTCAAAAACTTTCAATTTCTAATGCGAAGCAGGAAGTGGATTGTTTGTTTTTTAATCTAGGTTTCACGGTTTTGTCTTATAAAAATCTTTGACATACGAGTCATTTGTATTCACAAATACGATGCTTAGTGCTCAACAGTGAATAAGAAATGAGAGCTTTCGTACCCGCCTTGATCTGCGCCATAGTATTTCCACGAGAATGGCGACAGCAAAAGATAGTAAAATTAAAATGCCTTCGTGTAATGTTATTCCTAACTCTAGTTTTCGATTTTGAGACCTTTGAGATTTAAAACTTTTTTAAACCATTTTTTCGTTTAGTTTTTTCCAAGTTTTCAACATAGTTTTGCAAGCAGCCGATTGAACGTGCTTAATTATCTTCAAAGTTTTTTTGCCGCATTTTGAGTGTCTAAAGCCTTGAACCGATTGATTTGTTTCAAATGCTAATTATTAAGCAACTTACTTCCAGATTTTTGTCATCGAGAGGTTTTCCGTTGTTGGTGATGCAGCGACCGAAGGCGAGTTCAGCCATATCCGGCATTTTCACAATCAGCTTTCTTACAGGAGTCGTTAAATACCCTAAACAAAAAGAGCAATCAGCGAAGCGTAAGGGGTCAAGTCCCTTAAATTGAAGTTAAGTCCCTCATAAGTCCCTCATCCCTTAAGTAAAGTCCCTCACCACTGAAGACGTCGAGGTAAGCGTTTCTCATCGCGCTTTTCCAGCTGTCGTGAAGCAGAATTGCTCGGACGCAAGAGCGATGACCTTTGTCAATGGCACAGTCGAGCGGATTTCTTCCGTCGACGATTCGCGCGCTTACGTCCGCTTTCCATTCCAGCAGAAGATTGACGATTTGCACGTGGCCGTTCAAACAAGCCTGATGCAGCGGAGTGGTCTAAAAGTCGACGCTAATGAACCAGTTCAGTAAACTTGTTTTTAATTAAAAACGCCAATTGCTTGTTAATAGCATTTATAACAATTAGTCATAAATCTTTCCAAAGTGAATCCAAATCGAAGTGTTGAGAAACAGCGATTCCAAATCGGGGCACTCTGGAAAGCTTTTCTTATCCAAAGACGTGAGGTAATTAGTTAAACTTCATCTTTTTTCAATTATTAACAAAAAGCAAGATTTTTTTTTAATTCTAATTTTTTAAACTGTTGACCCTCTCGGGTTTTAAAGTACTGTAAAACTTAGTTTTTAATATCGTGTCGGAAGCACAAAAAGTTTTCTTAAGAAATCCACAATCATTTTTTGGATTGTAATGGAATGTAAAAAAACCCACTTCCGATTTACTCCACTTTAGCCAAATTTACCAACCTTGGATGACTTGGGAGGATTTACTGGAGAATGAGCTTGAAGAAGTTCTAGTACGGTCGATTCCCTTCCTTTTGAACATGCGCATTCCAAAGCAGACCACTGACGTGTATTTCGAAATTCAACATTAGCTCCGTAATCCAAAAGAATTTGAACACATTTGGTATGTCCTGTCAAAAGGTGTAAAACAACTTTGCAACTGCGTAATTAAAGCAAATACTAAAAATCTTTTAAGGCAAGTTAAATTGACCCTCAAGAACTGAGTGTATTCGTGGAGGAATAGCAGAAAGTTTAAACAATTAATTTTCCTAAGGGTCTCAGCATGACTCGACCATGAAGCAAACACAAGTCAACCAATTCACGGCAAATGCTCAAAGCTGACTTTCAAATCAGACAATCTTATCACCTTCGCTGGCCGCCATGTGCAGGGCGGTATTCGCATTCTCGTCCAAACCGTTAACCATTGCTTCTTCATGTTGCAAAAGTTGCCACAAGGCGGCGTGTTGCCCGTGCATGGCCGCAATGTGGACCGGGGTTGCTTCGTTTTCGTTTTTGAAATTGATTCGGGCGTTGTTTGCCACCAAAATCTAAAAACAACAATTTCGTGCTATGCTTGTTTCGGGAAGGAGAGTGTTGGCGACAGATTAATTAGTGAAAGTAACTTCGTCATGTATATTCATCATCCCGACACGCAGGACAACTTTGGAAGCGTTGAACGTAAAGAGACTGTCAAGTGATTGCTCCCTGCTTTTGTGGGGGCCAAGAAATTGTTGTTTGGTTAAACGTTCTTTTATTCGATTTCTTCACTAATATGAATAAAATTTAGAGCTGCTTGCTAAGACTACCAAACAGAGAAAAGTGCCATAAATGTCTTTTTTAAAGACACAATAAAATGACGCGAGTAGGATTTGAACCGTAATCGTGTCGATCGCGTCCGTCATCAAGACGGCGCTCCTAACTGCTTGGCCACATTTTCGAGTTCAAGAGTTTATGCCATGTAATTAATAGAAAAATATTTATGAAGTTTTTATTGATTAGGAGCAACTTCCTGCGACCTAATATGGACTCCACTGAGAAAAAGAAGAGAAAATCCAAATTTTTCTTACAAATACATTACTAAACAGAACCTTTATGAGATTGATGATTGCCGTTTTGTTGGCAACTACAAGTAGAAGAATTATTATTATAAAAAACAACATTTAATAATTAAAATTCTTTATTAAATGATGTTTTTTATATTGCTTTGAAATAACGAATTTTTTTTCGAAAACGTCAATAAAAACATTATTTTAATTAAGACAGTTCTGTCTCTGATTACAATAAAACTGTTTGACCAAACTATATTTTAATTATCAATAAGCTCCAAAATATTGATTTCTTAATTATAAGAAAAAATTTGACAATTAAAAAGCAGTTTACTTTTATAAGTGGGACATGTCCTTTTTTTGCAGCAATATGTAAAACACTGTTCGCGTTTTTATCCGTTTCAAAAAGCAGGTTTCGGACTGCAAGATAACTTAGGAGTCGCTGAAAAAAATTAAAGTATTTTCTGTTGAATGTTTACAGTTTCTAATCAAACACAAATCAAATAAGTTTATAAAAAAATTTCCTAAAAACATTTTTTTCACATTTTTCTGATATACCAATTGAACCGTGTTCAAACAAAGAAAGAAGGCAAAAAATTATTTCATTTAAGAAATGAATATTTTATTGATATGCGAGTGTGGCAATATTCTCGATAAGTCACTTTAGCTTTCTTTATTTCGTTCCCCTTTTTTTGAGAATTCTCTCTGATTATTCTTTTTTTTTCATTATTTTTGAAAAATTTACTGAAACGGTGGCTTTTCGACTATAGCAAAATTTAGTACACAAAACGGAACAAATAAACATTTTTTAAAATTTTTGCCTTCATCTATTCTTATCAATGACAGTATAATCAAAATTGTGTACAAGTGTTTTTTTTAAAAACAAGCGAATCTAAAACCCTATCAAATCAATCTTCTCCGTCATGTAGGCTAGACCCGGTTAAAATTAAATCTACTATTTAATTTCACCGGTTCCATTGCACCTTAACTGTACGGATCTTCTTCACTTCCACAGCAAGCATTAAACAACTTTTGTCGTCCTTGTCTGTTGCCGTCACATCCGCTCCGTTCTCGATGAGCCAAGACACCGTTTCCAGGTTTCCGTTTTTCGCAGCGATCAGTAGCGGAGTCATTCCGTCCTTGTCGCGGACCTCCATTTCCGCCTTACTAAACAACAGAATTCGTTTTAAACTCAGAGCACTCAAAAATAGAATTCGGAGCAATCTTTAAAATTTTTCGGAATATTAAGATCAAAAATGCTTCCTCTTTGAATTTTTCTAAGGAATTAGAAAATCTGCCATTTATCGCGATAGAGAATAAATAAAGCAGCTTTGAAAAACATTCTCGATACAGCTGAAAAATTTATATTCGTTGTTTACACTTAAGTATCTCGAATAGAACTGTGAAATATTTTTAATTAAAAAACGATGTTTTTTTAATTTGTTCACATATTTATAAGTGATATAATTTTTTTAGTGAAATTTAAGAATTCAAGAACTGTAAATAAAAAATCAATTATTTACGATTTTCGAAAGATCATGACAATGTTGTAGTAGTTGTATTGAGCCGCGAGTAGTAGGGGGGTAGCAAGGCTGTCGTTTCTCGCGTCGATTTTTGCTCCATGAGCAATCAAAATCTCAGCGATTTCAATGTGACCTGCCAAGAAAGATTTTTTTCGTCACAAATTTTTCTTTCATCACAATCAAGCTGTTTGCCGAAGCGCGCAACAAGTGCACGAAGTTCGTATTCGCGACACAGCACCTAGAAACACAACCAGGCAGAAATTGGCATCGCAGCCGTCATGATTGATTGGCTGGACGTGTTATATTCGGCCGGTTCAGGATTCGAACCCGGAAATCGGACCGGAAGCAGAAATGCTGGACATGCGCAAACTCGTTTCACCCTTCGGCGCAAGAAGTAAAAGAAAAGTACTTCCGTCGGAACTGTTTTGAAACGTTCCTGAAAAGCTGACCTTGCGACGCGGCGATATGGAGTGCGGTGTTGTTGTGAGCTCTCGTCTTGTTGACGAAGTGCTTTACGTTACCGGCTCTCTTCATCCATTCAAGGAGCTGGAGGAGCATCTTCTTGTGTCCTTTTTCGGTGGTCATGTGGAGGCACGTGCTTCCTCCGGCGTCCTGCCACTTCAGCATTGATCTAAAATGAAGTTGAGCAATTTACTTTATGTTTTTTTGCTGTTGCGGTTGATATTAAAAATACTGTAAAAAATTTGTTTTTAAGGAAAGCGAAAGTTTATTTTTTATCTAAAAATATTTTAAAAAGATTTTTTGTAATACAAAATTTTAAAATTGCCTGAAATGTCGCTATAGACGTGGCCATCTATATAGACAAAACTCTTTGATAAAAGAGAGAGTAGCCTTGAAAAAGCCTGTTTAGGAAAACTCTATCGTTTTCGTGTAGCTCTCATCAGAAGAAATCGCTACAATGAGTAAAAAACTGAAAATTCGAAATTTTATTGCATAAGATTGTCGTTTCGCCGAGTAAGAAATTATACCAAAGCGCAGTTGATCTAGAAGCATCAGCCACCAAGCGATCGAAAAGTAAAACATTTTTGTTTCGCCGAGTAAGAAATTATACAAAAGCGCAGAAACGACAATCTTATGCAATAAAATTTCGAATTTTCAGTTCTTTACTCATTGTAGCGATTTCTGATGAGAGCTACACGAAAACGTTAGAGTTTTCCTAAACAGGCTTTTTCAAGGCTACTCCCTCTTTTATCAAAGAGTTTTGTCTATATAGATGGCCACGTCTATAGCGACATTTCAGGCAATTTTAAAAATATTTTATTGTCAAAATGGATTTTGGTTTATCCAGTCTAGTAAGTCGACTTCTGTTTCAATTTGTTTACGCATAAAATATAACCCATACTTAAAATGAGTTTTTTTTTCAAAAGATGACTCGCTTTAATCATTAAAAGTTTATGGCGCAATAACCTAAATACATATCTAAAAAAACTTAATTAGAAAAACTATTCGTAACTCTGACTCACGCATTTTGCTCAATATTAAAAGAAAACTATTTCCGTTTCAGAAAGCAAAGATATTTTTGTTTTAATGCTTATCATTTACATATTCATGTTGTTATAAAACTTTCCTGCAGCGCAGCGTCAACAAATATTTCTGAAGTAATCATATAAACTGCTTCAGGTCATAATGGTAGTGTTTCAAAAAATATAAGTTTTTTTCGGACATTTTAAATTAGATAGCTTTTTAAAAAAAAGGTTTTATAAAAAAATCTAAAGAAATAAACTCGAGGGTAAACCAATAGCCTAAAGCATTTTTCGCAGATTGCTATCGCTATAGCTACAGGCAGTTTCATAATAATGTTTTTACTAGAATAACAATTCGCGTTATCACAATTATATAGATCTCCAATTGAGATTAAAAACTTGTCGAAAACTCGTTGCTTAGCCTGAAAAAATTTTTTCCTTACTCCACAGTTGCCATTTGGCCATTTTCGTATCCTTTTTCTAAAAGCAATTGAACGATTTTCGTGCTTCCTTCCGAGCAGGCAAAGTGAAGCGGAGTCATAAGATCGTCATCGTATGAGTGCAAGTCTGCTCCTTTATTTATCAGCATCTTCACAATTTCAACGTAGCCATGGGTCGCAGCCATGTGCAGAGCGGTCATTCCTAGATTGTCCGAAGCCTGGACGAGCAAAACGAACCGAATTTTAAAATGGTTATTTCGTATTAGTTTTTTGGACTTTTTAGAATGAAAAAACTTTAAAGCTGTAAAATTTATAAACAAGTAGCAAATACAGATAAAACTTTTTAAAGAAGAAAGACTTACGAGTTTTTTTCTTGTTTAAAAAAAATCATTACTTCATAACATTCTTTGTAGCTTTAGCAATGTCAAGAGCATTCCGCAAAATATTGATTCTGTCACCTGGATGTCAATAGACGGACAGCGCAGAAGTTCATCGATAGCTTCACTGTTTCCTTTGATGCTGGCAGAATGCAGTGGAGTCTGACCTTCCATGTCTTTCAGGTTGACATCGGCGCCATTCGAAGCCAGAAGAGCGATTACGTTGGGAATCTATTCAATTGTTATGACGTCAAATTCCGAACAAGAGCAATTTTCGTCCCAGAAACAGACGGATTATTTAAAAAACTTTCGGTCTTTCTTTTTAATTTTGCAATACTGTCAATTGGTGGTATTTGATGAACAAAATTTCTTGAGGTTGATTGATTTACTGCTTTTCACTCAGATTGGCATCACCAATGCAGCAGATTTACTGCTGAGTACCTGGAAACTTAACGATCTTGTTGTTTGACCTCCTTATTGACTCATTAAAACACCTGTAATTTTTTACAGACAAGTCGTAGACAAAAATGAGACAGAAAATAACTCTTTTTCTTTTCAACCCAACTCAACTTTGAATTTACTGATTATTTTATCATGCTTTTAAAGCACTTTTCGAAAATGACTTCAATAAAAAAAGAATGAATTTTAAAGAACAATTGACCTTGAAATCTTTAATTTCGAAATATGAAATTAATATATTATAAAAACAAATATGATTTTCGAAGTTGCAATTTTTTTGGACGGGGTTGGATTTAGACCACTTTTACTGGGGACGTTACAATTTATGCTTTTTGTTACCGTTTGTTGCTGATACACTGTTTTTATTTGACGGGAAATCAAGTCATTTCCACTTCATACAAAATTAAAAACAAAAAAAAATTGAGTTTAAGCTTAAAAAACTGTAAATATTGCATGAAAAATCGAGAAAATTCAAAAAATTAGTAAGTTTTAATATATAAAGATATCTACAATAGATAAGCTACAAAACTATCACAAAGTTTATTCTTAAAATCGTTCATGTAGATCGACTAGTTTAATTTCAATTACAATTTTACGAGGGAAGATATGACGAGTTTTCAAAGTCGTATTGTTTTTTCACTTAAATTTTTTATGCTCTTTTCATCAAAATTTGCTTAGAATAGAACAGCAAAAAAGAAAGAGACTTTGCAATCGAACTCTTTTAAAAACACATTGCTATCTTACTTTGTTTAAAGTGGAATTGCCGGAACTGGATCTTTTCTTGGGTTTGTATTTTGAAGCGAAGTGAAGAGGAGTAGCTAAGCCTTCGCCACGGGCGTTGACATCTTTAAATATGCAAAGCACAGTGAGATGAAAACTGGAAATTGCTTTTGTTAGATTTCGATTTTTTAAAGCAAAATTTAGCTTCGGTTATCTTTAACAAAGTCATTCCGATTTAGCAATGTACGTAACAAGCTTAATTTCGGTCATTCATAAAAATCCTTAAAGCGACAAAAAAACCTGATCCAATTTTAACGTCTTTTAAACTAGAAAATTTAAAAATAGTTGTTTTTTAATCAAAAACTTAAGGTACCGTTTTGTTTTCAAAACAATCATATTAAAACCTTTTTTCAAATGTTTATTGCTCGTCTGAGAAAAAAATATTCAGCATGCACCATTACGTTTAGCCATTACGTAGCCTCAGATTAATTCGCATCATCAAACCAATAGAACTCAGCGCTTGAATTTCGACATAATATTCAATCGAAACGCGACAAGCACTCATTTACTTGCTCCGTTTTTTATGAGCAGCTCGCACACTTGATAGTGATTATGACGGGCAGCAAGATGCAAGGGAGTTCCCCCGTCGTCTTCCGACGCGGTGTTCAACATCCTTACGCGCTGGGGAACAGGAACATTCTTCAGCAAATCGACTAGTGCTGAAGTTTCTCCGTCTCTCGCAAGCTGAAGCAAACAAAAGATCGGCTCAAGCTCTGTCATTGTGACATTTGATGTCTTCACGTCATTGCGGCAGGTGATTATGCGGATCAGTAGGATGACGTTTAGAATAGACTGTTTTGAATTGTTATTCAGCTCTCTTTTTTATTAATTCGTAAAACATTTTTGCGCATTAACGATCTTTTTTTCATCTTAGAAAATAAACGTAAAGTTGTCTAATAATAATTTAATAATTTAAAAGTAAAAGTAATTTAAATTCTAGTTTCATATATTTATAATTTTGTATAACTATTCAAACAAAAAATTTAAAATGTTTTTTCAAAGAATTTAACAATAATGCTTTAAAAAAACATTGATTTACCTGAATTATTGATAATTTATAAATCATAATTTTGGTTAGATTTAATTCCAAAACAGCAACAGAATAGATAACGAAATAACGGCTTAATAAATTCAATTACAGTAAATCAATTAAAGCGCAATTCCTTTTTTTAGTGCCTATTTGTAATTTGCAAACAGCAAAACCCATCGGCGCAGAGAAACTTTTTATATCAATTTCTTCAGAGAGTTAACACGACAAAGTTGTGTTAGCGATTGTTCGAATTCGTTGTTCGTAATTTTAATATCCTTAAAATTTGACTTTGTAAGTACACTTTTCGCACGGCGGACGTAATGAGTCCCCCCAAAACAAAGTAATATCACGCTAAAGGTGAATGAATATCGATTTAAAAAGCTACGCTTTGCTATTTTTAAAAGTGGCGCGCCGGAGATATTGAAGCTTTCGTTTTCCATTTGTAAGCAATAGATCCCCTAAAACAAGAGGAAAGATACTTATGAATGATTTTTTACTTGAAGATCGTGACGCATGGAACTGCAGTTAAATTTTATCAATGAGTTTTATTGCAGAACAAATTTTTTTCTCTTGTTTCAGGGTTGTTCGCCGATGACCGGCTTAAACCAAGTTGACTTCTTTTTGCTTGTTCTACTTGGTGCGTGCTGCTAACTAAAAAGCTGCTCGTTTAAAAGTTGTTCCCTTTGAAAAATTTTTTACCTACTGCGATACCTGATTATTCAATCTTCAATCTTGTTTACATTTTCACTTTTAGAAACAAAAGCTGATTTAATTGCTCAACAAAATTGAATCTGCAATGTTCAGTGAGATTCCACCAACTGCAAGTAGTTGAAGTCGCACCGGCGCTTTGTCGCAAAATCAATAAAATGAAAGCAATTCAAAATGTCTTCCAACTCGATTCCAAGTTTGTTTCAAAAATTGATTGAAACGTCGATTTGTGGTTGATTAATTTTTTTGAATACATTTTTGTAGAAGCGATATAGAGAAATGGTCGATAAACTTGGGTGCTTATCACTTTAACCTTCATATCAACCTTTCGTAAAATCAATTGAAGCAATTTGAAACCCTATTCGGAACGCTTTGTTTAATTTTCCATTAATTGTTTATAATTTTCCATTTTGCTACCGATATTCAATTCACGACCGCATATTCACAGCCGCCAGCAAAATAGCTGAACTTAAACTTAAACTTATTAGCAGTAAATCTATACAGCACCATATTCTAAAAATTAAGAATAAATGCTCGTTTTGCTCTATTATAATTTAAACCTAATTTTGTTAAAAGTAAATAAATTAAAATCCCTTTTTTAATCAATATTTTAATATTAAAGCGATAAATTTATCAGCTGACAATTGTAGTGACAGTTTTTTAAAAAGTCAAAAACAACAAATGAGATCGATAAAATAGAAATTAAGATTTAAACTAAAAGGTTTAAATGAGCTGGCAACTTTTCAAGTAGAAAAGAACGCCGTTTTAACGACGATCCCAATCAACATACTTTCCATCAACTGTTCCTCTTGCCCTATTGTTGTGTTTTTAAAAAAGCCTCTTTAAAATACTTTAATCTCTTTAGTTGTCTAAACAAGCAGCTTTAAATTAGCGGCATCACAAAACGATCCAGGTTTATGTACTCCTATCAAATGCATTGGTGCTCCGACAGGAATAAGATCGTATATCCTGCTCCTGTCCTGATGTTCTTTGATATAAATAAAGAACAATAAAAACTAAAACTAAAAAGCAATGTCTTGGTACTTTTGAAAGGAGCCAAGATATTTGCTTGAAGGTTGGTCTATATTTCACTCTCCGAACGTTGACCTGCCAGTCGGAGGAATATAGGCCTGTACACGTAATGAAAATTCTTTTAAGGACGTAATAAAATTATATTAATTAAGTAAATTCTACACTTGAAGATATAACCATTCTAGCAAAAAACCAGTCGGTGAAAAGCAAAAACGGGGAAAAAACGTTCACACGAAAGATTTTAAAGAACATATCTAATATCCGTCTTATTTCGGATTGCTTTCTTTAATAATACTGCGAGTGATTTAAAATATTATTTATTTTTCTCAAAATTACTAAATTAATGGAATTACTCAAAATTACTAAATTAATTTTGGAATTGATCGTTTTTGTTTTTCTTTAAATCTAGTGTAAGTTCGAGCTCTAGAACTTAAAATTTGCGTTCGGCAAGTTTAAGATTGCTATAAAGACTCAGGTTCTTCGAGTTCGGGTCCTCAGTCCAGATTTAATTCTTAAAATCGGTTTTGAATTTGTTGCTATGAATTTGCGGCTGAATAGAACTTTTACTACCAAGTAATTTTTTGACAATTTTTTGTTTTTAACAACGCCTTTAACTTTTGTAAATATTCGTTTTGATTTTAGTACCGCATTCCCGCTAGTAATTGGCGTTGTAAAACCCAATTGCATACCAGAAACAAAAAGTGGGCCGCAATTCAGGGGTCACTAATCAAAAACTAAAACTTAAAAAATTTTTTTTACAGAATATTTCTTAGATCATTGATTTACAGTACCGTAAGTTAATCAATAACCTGTTTTCTAAATTTTATTTATCTTAATAGACGTCATTCGGACTTCTATTCAATGGATACAATCGCTTAATTTTAGAACTGACTATTTAACCTATAAGCACAAACTTAGTTTAAAAAAACGTGGTTTTTTAAAATTTACCAAATGTAAGGGACTTTACCTGATGTAAAGTGAGCTTGAAGACGCCAGAGTGAATCGAACTATTGACATCGACCGATTCGACGAAGTTTTCCCACTGGCTTTTGGTGCGTTTTATGGTTGAATGCCTTCGAGGTTTATCAGGTTTTGGAAAGGAAAGCTCGTTCCTTGTAAAAACCTCCTCGTCATCTTCGTTTCTTTCTCCTCTCGAAAATTTTCTCAGCACTATTCCCTCCGCGTCCATCGGAGCTTCTTCAGAATAGGTAGTTAGAGAGGACTTCATCAAGTTGTTAAATGAAATCCACGGTCAAAACAAGTTTTTAAAAACAAAATGTGTTTCTGGAAATTAAAAAAACTTAAAGCTAAAACTTCGTTTTAAAGCTCGGCGTTGTTTTTCTGAAGTAGAATTGGCATAAGAAAAAACAGCTCTGCCTTTGTATTGAAAGCCTCATCAAGTGCGAATCGAACTTATGCCTTTTTTTATCATGAATCGATTGCACCATCGCAACAACGGAAAATCGGCAAAAAAAATAAAATGTTTTAAAAATACAGTCGAATAAGTTTTTTTTACATCATTCCTTTTTATTTAATAAAAAAAAAGCGCAAAGGCAAAAAACATTCGTTTATTATTTTTACAATTTATTAAATTCGCTCAAGTGCAATTTTTGTTTGTATCAATTAAAAAGCATGAAAATATAATGGATGGAACAGACTTGTAATATTATACAATAAAACATTACGTTGTAATCTCTGTTAATATTTTAACCAAATTTTTTTGCGATTTTATTTAAAATTGCCTCAATTATCTAAAACATTTTTTTACTAAATTGAATAGCAACACGCATTTTAAACCGTAAACTTTTTGACAGAGACTTTCAAAGACACCACCTAAATAAAAAGTTGATTTCGTATATAATGCTTACGGCAAAGCCCAATTAATAATTTTTTTGTTCTTCTCTTAAATTTTCATAGTCCTTTTGCGCGCCGTTTCCGGCTCTCCCGAAAGAAGAGTTTTCAAGCGGTTACGAATCTTTTTACTTGTCTTCACCTTTAAAAATCAGTTAAAATCAGTTTGAGTCATTAAAGAAGCCATTAAAAAAGCCAGCGCAATGGTTGAAAAGGTGGATTTGTAAGGAGAGTCGGCAGAAGAACTTAATCAGAAACAAAGTAATTACTCACAATCAACTCTTGAAGGCCACAACTTGACTTAAAATATAGAAATATGTAAACTTTAAAAGCAGTGGCGTATATCAATTGTATTGATGCCATCGCGACAATACTTGGGAAAAATGGTTTGTCGTGAAAATTAAATTGCGTTTTTCGTGGGTTTGAAATCAGCTCGAAGAAAAGGTTTTTTGTAGTGTTATGCATTTCAAAGCAAAATTTCTGCAAATATTTTTTATTAGAAAGCATTAATTTTGGTTAAAGTGGATAATTTTTTATTAGAAATCATTAATTTTTTTGACGCTCAATTTGCAGAAACTTTTTTCTCCAACATCAAACAACCGGTAAATTGCATGGATAACTGTGGGTTGCAAAAAACAACTTGGTTTATAACGTTACCAAACTGCCTACAATATCTTTAAAGTGCTAACGAAAGGGTCATTTGAATTCGCGGCATTCATATGCGCATACTGCACTGGGGCAGCACAGCCTCTTTCGTAGCAATGGCGAGTCAGCAGCAACCCGGGGCTAGGTTTGGTCGCCCTGGGAATCGAAGCCAAACTTTCCGTGGTGGAGCCATGAACACTAACGACGAGACTAATCAGGTCCTTCTTGGTTTAATTTTAAATAAGTATTTGTACAATTCAATGTTTTTTTTCCAGAAGGGCAATGCCAAGTTTTGATTACCGTTAAAACGAATCTGGGATTTTAAAAATTTTGCTTGTTTGAAGCGTTATCATTTGAAACAGTACATTTCGGTCCAGTGTAAGTTGTTTGTGGCAACCTTAGCCAACTCATTAAACCCGACTAAAACATTTTGAAAAGGCAAAACAACTTTGCTCAAATTTTTCGGCGATTGCCCGAATTATGATTTTGCATCATATCACAGAGATGCCCGAATTTCACTCTGATCAAAGGTGAAGGCCATTTTTTGTCTTCTCTTGTTTTTATAATTGTATATAGTAAAAAACGATTGGTTTTCCGAAATAAACATTTAAAGTTCATAAAAAAAGGTTTTGACATTAAATCGTAGTTGTTTTTGCGCACTAATCGGGATAGTTCCGAATTGAGTAACTTCCTCTTGCCCAAATAGTGCTCAGTAACCGAAAAAATCATATTTTTTGCGCCTTGGAGGGAGGGCAACTGCCCTCAGCTCCTTGGGCTCGTATGGCTATGTTAATGATGTTTCCAGGAGAGGGAAAGGTTTGGCTAGTAAATTTGTAACATAGAACAGTCTTGATTTCGTGTTTTTGTAATTTTTTCATTGTGGTTCGCGTACTTAAATGACATATGGAAAGTCCCAAACAAAAGGTTCTTGTATGACACAGCTATTTTTAGCAAAAGATGAACAAAGCAAAATAATTATAACCAGGCCTTGCCGGCATTACAAATGATGAAGTTCAAAATAAACGTGTTAACTGAAATGTCTGTTAACCTGTAATGAACCTCCAAATGTTCGTTTTTTCACATTTGCTCGATAAAAAATTCTCGATTTAAATTAATTTCTAAGGTTTTTTCGGGTTTAGTTTAACTTAAACGTAAAAGTTGAATTATTTTTGGAGCGTTTTTTTTTTTTACTAATAAAAATAATACTTGCTAATAAAAGTTAAAGCTCTTAGAAAAAAGGGAATATTTTGGCTTTTTATACAGCATATGTTTAATGACCTGTTTTTTATTAGGTTTTTTTTACCATATAATTAATTTAAAGACGTTGTACAAATTTCAAGCAATCGATAAAAATTATTTTAAAATTTTTAACAAGTTCATAATTTTTGCTTGCAAGTCATCAGGACGCTTATGAAATCATAGAAGTAATTAATATAAAGCACTTTTAGTAATGACATAGTGAAATGATCTTTGAAAATCCTTGCAAGAGAACTTCAGCAGAAAGTTCTATGGAGTCAATGCAGCAGAAGTTTTCCGATTAAGAAGAAGGTCGCCGAACTTTTAAAAAACGAAGAGTTAAGACAGTCGAATCTATTTACTTTCGGGTTGGTATGCTTCCAAACATTTTCTTTACATATATAGAATCTAGATATTTGTACAACGTCTTTAAATTAGTTATATGGTAAAAAAACCTAATTGCATTTATATGTTTTATGAAGACAACATCGAATAAAAAACAGGTCATTAAACATATATTTAAGCCAAAATATTCCCTTTTTTCTAAGAGCTTTAACTTTTATTAGCAAGTATTATTTTTATTAGTAAAAAAACAAAAAAAAGCTCGTCTAATTTTGTCTAACCAATAAAAGAAATTCTATCTTTAACAATGCCGAAAGTGACCCGAGACGCTTTCCTGGTAAAAGATTAACTTCCGCAACCCCCTTTCAGTAAAGCAAATAAACAATTTTTACCTTCAATTTAAAGTATGAAAACACAGGTAAGCAGTGGGATGTTTAGAGGGGGGGCATTTTGCCATGGCCCCCTCCTTGGAGATCACCAACACAGTGTGATCAGAAAGTCACTGTGCACCTGTAATCGCAATGCAAAAACAATATTCTGTCTTTTACAAATCGATAACCACAAGTTTAAAATAACCAGTTTATCGTTTAAAACAACGATCAGTTGGTAATTAATAAATAATTTATTCAAGACTCATAATAACTTCTGAAAATGTCCACCAAGTTCACCAATGCAAAGGTCGATTCGACGCTTCAAATTCCCAAACACTCGATAAATTTCCTCTTGTTTAATGGCTGCAATTTGGTGTCGGATATTGAGAGTCATAGTGAGTCTCGAATGAATTGTTTATTAATTACCAACTGATCGTTGTTTTAAACAATAAACTGGTTATTTTAAACTTGTAGTTATCGATTTCTAAAGGACAGAATGTTGTTTATGCATTGGGATTACAGGTGCACAGTGACTTTCTGATCACACTGTACAAGAAATCAGAGACAGATTCAAAGTGAAGATCTTTTTACCACTTGAAAAAAATTTTCCACTGAGTATATTTAATTGTGGTAGTATGTCCCCATCTTTCAAAAATCCTCAGTACGCCACTGCAGGTAAGCTAACAATTTTTTCATTGATTCATTCAATTTTATTTGCAATCAAGTATTATGTTTTTTCAATTTTATTTGCAATCAAATATTATGTTTGAAACAGCGGCTAAACGATATACAATCTTTCCATTCGACAATCATTGAGAACATTTCAACGAGAAAATTGTTTCACTCTTACGGCTGATCCTTATGAAACAAAAAATATGAAAACC
The DNA here is from genome assembly GCA_963680785.1 of Diplosoma virens. Taxonomy (NCBI): domain Eukaryota; kingdom Metazoa; phylum Chordata; class Ascidiacea; order Aplousobranchia; family Didemnidae; genus Diplosoma; species Diplosoma virens. The sequence goes on along the minus strand of OY796885.1, from coordinate 23,240,810 downwards.
ATTAAAAATATATTATTAACATTAACTTTGTTAAACTATTTCTGTGCATCTTTTCCATTTACACTGACTCCACTGGTATATACCGATCTATACACAAAAATACTTTGATGAATTTCTTAGCTTAAAAAGCAACAAAGCTGGTGCAAATAAAAGCCTTGAATTCTCCCGCTCAAATCTTTTCCGTTCTTAAATATGGACGAGCGGCAAGCTAACTTCGTGATCTTGACGCTTAAAAAGCGAAGAAATGTCCTCTTATACCCTTACTAAAAAATCTGAAATTACACGTGTGCGATACAAAAGCAAAATAACCTGATTGCACCAAAAACAATACTTGAAAGCTTGGATGAAACGCAAAAGCAACTTGTTCTTAACCATTACTTTCCGTTTGCAACCAATTTCAGCTAAACAGTTCTTCAGCAAAGTAAGTGTTATAGACCCAAGTGTCAGGTTTGATGGAGTCGAAATTTGAAAAATTCTAGAAGTAAACGGTTATATAGCCGCAAAAATTATGGCAATCTCATTCTGATTAATATTTTGTCAAATTTCGGCAGTTTTCGATTTCTTTTTTTTTTTGGCGACAAACCAAGACACTCTTTATTCAAAAAATAATTTTTCTTTTCAATTTCAATTACAGCGATCAAAGGTTGGTCTTAGCCGACAAATTCATTGCCTACTTAACACTTGTTTGTACATGCAAAATGATGCAATTGGTGTTGAGTTGAACCAAAAGATAATTTTTTCAATTTTAGTTGATTTACCGATTCGCATTCTTGGCACTTCGTGCAAGGAAAGCCTGGAAATAAACAAAATTCTTATGGCTTAGTTAGATAAGGATCAAAGCTAAATGCCTTTAAGTTTTTTTTTTATATTTTACCGGCTTAATTCGCCAAAGCATGTTTCGAGTTCATCCCGACAATCTTTGCAATATCTCATTCAATGGACTCGTACATTTGCGCTGTACCTTGTCAGTGGGAGCGAATAGTTTGTGACGCAACACACATATCTAGCAGGCCTGGGCACAAGTCAAAACCAACTAAAATGTTTTCAGTGTTAAGCATTTTATTTTGGTTGATGTTGTAAATTGGGTTTTCGATCTTTCCGATTATTAATTTGCAATCGGGAGATAAAAGGGAAATTATGCTGACCTTTAAAGAACGGTTGCAGAGCGCTACGTAAGAGTTTTATAGGTGAAAAGAAAAGCGCCTAATATAAATGGCAAATTTAATCATTTTTACGGAGATTGTTTTTTTGTAGAAATAAAAACATTAAAACTTCTTTCCGAAGAGTTAAAAAAAAAATTCAAAGATAAAAGTTTTGCATTTTGTTCAACGATATTATTAAATTTCTTGATGGCAATGTCAAAATGCTAATTTTATTTAACCTAAAGCTTGTTGCGTGGTCTTTATTTAGCCCATAGTTTCCCAGCATAATAAAATAGGAACTGGGGAAGGAAGCTGTCATACAGATTGCTAAATCAGTTGATGTTTTGTCAAAACTTACTCTGGGCTTGTTGTTTTCTCTCGAACATGTTTTTTACTATCATCTTCATATTTATCCTCCTGACTCACAGAAAAATGGCAGAGGCGTTATATTTAGGGTAACCTTTAAGCAATTCCTTCGACTTGTTTCCGGAGATGCCAAGATGTAGATGTGTGGTTAAAATCTTTTTATTTGTGTTTTTGTATTTATTTAGTCATATGACTGAAATTTTAAACCTCCTTGCCAAACAAATAAAAACGTGGTAAAATATCTTTTCCAAGGAAACACCAAAATGACGACTCTAAGCTTCGAATGCGAGCGTGTCGATTATACGCCATCAAAACGACGATCTTAACCACTCAACCACACGGCCAAGTCCTTCTAACTTGCAGAGTTAGTTTAGGTGTAATTCACTAGTCATGGATGATTTGGTATCACAAACACTTACCTGAAGACTGATGAAACTACTTTATGCTAAGCGAAACTTAGTTTGTTGAAATTACTCAAGCAAACTTGTTTGGCTTTTTATTGTAACGGGGTTTTGTTTTTACATTGCTAAATTTTTATAAAAGACAAGATACGCCCAACAGGATAACCTGTTTTTCAAACAGGCTTTTAAGGAATATTTTAGAACATTTCGTAACAATTCGGAATTAAGATTTTGTGCAAAAACGGGCAACCTGCTTGAAAAGTATTGACAATTTTTTGCTTTTTAAAATTTTTGACAATTTGCGTAATTCCGGTGATGTCACTGCCACAACAACTTGAATAAACAATCAATCAATTATAATTTTTTAAAAAATCAGTGCAAAAGGGCCTAAAAATGATCTTTAAAATAAAGCAGATATTAACGAAAGCCTTGTAAAGTAATTTCTATTTGGTCTCATTTACGTCGCATTATAGTCTGATTGAAAGCTAAGTTATGACTTGAACTTGTTAAATTCATTTTTCAGAAAAACAACTTTAGTCAGACACATCGTACATACGTCATAATTTTAAATTTGTATATTTTAGCCGAACAGAATTTGCTTCTGTTAAGGGTTTTGGCCAGAGGTCACCAAGCTACGGGCCGCGAGGGTAGTTTGTCCGACAGGCTGCAAGTCTTCTTCAGCCGATTTTTTGATCATAGCGTTTATTATATTTAAAGGAAAACTTTTTTTTACAAACATAAGACATCTATTTTTATCTTTGATTGCGAATGAACACCTTTTTTTATCTCATAACCTAGCTGTTTAGGCCCAATGCAATAAATTAATATAGTCTGTTTGGAAAAAATACAGCCAGCCAAAATCTGGCCGGCAATGGTCATTGATATTCGTTAAGTCGCTTATTTCGAAAAAGTTTGGTGACCTGTGGTTTTCTCAAACCACCTATAAGAGGTATAATGCGAATACTCCGTGGTAGAAGAATTTGTTTTGATAAAAAAAAACAAGCGTAAAACCAAGATTTAATAATTTTTATTAATAAGTTATCTTAATCAAAAAGATTTATTTGATATAGCTTTTTGCACAGTAAAAAACATTTTTTCGAATTTAAAGCCTTATTTTGGTCGACCAAAGCGACCAGGTAAAGGTCTGTACTGACCAGGTAAACGTCTTTTTTGTCTCTGCTTAGTTTCTAGCAAGTATCTATCTTTTTTAGCTAGCCTGACCAAGTAAAGGCCTTTTTTGTCTCCGCTTAGTTTCGAACCTTTTTTTACCAGAGGTGTTCAGAAACGATAAAAAAACTTAAAAATTTCAATTGATTTGCGTTTTTGAGCAGTCAAGATTTTTTTTGTTTGTGTTTGGATAAAAAAGTGTTTGAAATCAAGCAAGATCAAACAATAAAAAAAAGATCTTTACCAATGTTCCTGGTCCGGCGGTTGCAAAATTTTAATTTCAAAAAACCGAAGTTTTTTTCTATTTTGAAAAGCATGTTTAGATTATCGCAATCTCGCGACACACCTGTTTTCGTCTTGCGGCATAGTGGTGTGCCGTGACAGTTTTCTACAGTACAGTGTGAGCCAAAAGTCACTTCCTATTCAAAAAATTTGTAATTTGTAACGGAATATGAATAGAAATATGAATAATTCAAAAATATAAACAAGTAATCAAAACAAAATTCATAATTTTTTTCTCATTTCTTATTAGGTTTTTTTCTTGAATATTAAAGTTAAATTCATAATTTTTTTCATCCATTTTTTTCAGATTAAAGTTGAATAATTGGAAAATTGGAAAATTGGAAAATTGTGACATTTTACTCGGAAAGTTAGAGAAATGTCACTAAAACACAATTAAAATTAAGAACGTTTTACACTGGTTATTTGAAAGGAATAACTTATGCCAATAAGCTACAAAATTTGAAAGAATTAAAGAAAATTTGAGCCGAAATAGTGGCAATACTGCCAGCAACATTGGTTACAACTATGCAAAATGTGTTAAAAAGAGCCCAGGTTTGTAAACGTTACAGAGGTCAGCATTTAAAAGATATAATTTTCAAAACCTAATTTAATAAATCATGTTTTGACCGAATTTCATTTAAAATTAACGAAAATTTGTAATGTTTATTGATAAAAGTGAGTAAAATGTGACTTTTAGCTCAACCTAGAACCGACGGCAAAAAGAAGTCATTTCTTTGGGAAATCGGTACCGCTGAAGAACTTAAAATGTTAAATTCTTTCAATCAATAAAGATATAACGATTAACTATGGTTTCTTTCTCGTTCGAATAAGATTGAATTTCTTTGTTTGAGGAGCGGCGCTTGAAAAAATGTCGTGTTCCAACAAATTTGAAAACCTTTTGTCGAGTTAGGTTACACACGATGCAACCAACTCTTATATAAGCATACCAGCTTTCATCCAAGAAATGGTTTGCTTGTCGAGTGGCGAAGATAAACCATCAGCAAAAGTTCAACTTCAGTTCTTCCACTTGGTCGAGATCACAAGCATAACCCAAGAAAACCTTTCATAGTACGATATTTAGACGTTTGCTGTCTGGAACAATCGAAGCAAAATATTCAATGACTGATTGCTGGTTCACTATTGATGGCTTCGCACTTGTCTGACTCTGGTTACCATGCATCGGGCTTTTTCTCGGAAAGTTCATCATCATGGTTCTTTTTCGAAAGTGATTGCAGGTTGACACAGCCTAGTGACGCAACAAGCATTTGATTTGATTTTTAATAATTTAATCAAACAAAACTATCAATTGTTATGTTACTTTAGGTTACTCCCGATAGCATATCTTTGCTGACGTTTGCAACAAAGTCAGCCATTGTTAAAGCGCAGTACTCTATTGATGATGAAAAAAAGCAAGTTTAAAACCCACTCCAGACCGTGTGGCTGTACAGTTTTGAAAAACGTTTTTAACGGCTTTTCCTACTCGTCTAACCTGATAAATAGTCCTAAGCAAGTCATTAATACACTAAAAAACAGAATATTGCTATCGAACTGGGCATCTGAAAGTCTTGAAAAGTAAATCTTTGCAATCTTTTTATAAATGCTCTTGAAACAAAGTTGGCATACTTACCTTACTTTTCACTGGAATCGTTTTATACGCCGTCGTGCGCCACGAATTCGCGATGCCTGTCTCGCAACACTGCTTCAGAGCAACACAGTCGCTTACGACCAATCAGTTGCCTTTGTGGCAAGTGTGTTTCTTATGATTCTTGAAATAAAGTTGAAATTCATCATCATTTATTTATCCTGAAACAGTAAACTCGGGTCTGACAGACCAAGCTTTTTGTGTCACCTTTGAATTTAACTATTTGCAGATGACAGATACCCCTGCTCTTTTCAATAGCTTCTTAGGTTTGAATACTGACCCTAAGTATGGGTATATAGTTTTCCAAGTCTCTCGCTAATTCTAAATATAAGGGAAAAATAGTGTTCAGGTCTGTGACCCAGGTGTGATGGATCTGAGGGGATTATTGTGTATGTATTTTATGTTTATGTTTCATATTATTTTTTTATTTTGTTATTTATGTTTTTCTCTTTATTTTTCAGAAAAAAATCATGTACGTTTTTCTCTTTATTTTTCAGAAAAAAAAAAGAAAAAAAAATGTTGATGTACAGTGGAAGTCTAAAACTCTTTGTCATTTTTTTAGTGGGTCCATTTAAATATTTTTATTTTTTTATTTTTTGCTTTTTTTGAAAAGTCAGAAAAATGTTTAAATACCCTCTTATGTAAATTTTTAATTTAATTTCGTTAATGAAATCAAAAACAGAACTAAGAAGGTTTTACAATTGACAAAGATTAAATAAAACCAACACAAATATAGTTACGTTTTTTTTTGGATTTCGGGTCTGTCAGACCAGGTGTACCATTTACGGTAGAACGAAAGTAAGTGTACCGTTCTAGGGTTATAAAGGGCGATCAACTTTTTTATTAATAGTTAAGGAAAATAATTTATTCCACACAGTTGATTGATTTGATTAAGATTCAAACAAAAGAACGCGAATAAACGAAGGAATAAAAAACAAAAAAAATTTGAGGTATAAAAATAGGAATGTACAAAAAATCATTCTGTCGCTACTTTTAATCTTTGCGAAACCAGCCAAAAATCCTTAAAAAATAAAACCCACTTATCATCTAGCTACCAAAGCTTCCCAAATGGCAAGAGTCTAAAATTAAGGCAAACGTCGTTGCAGCAATTTTGAAACAAGACAACATTCCGATCTTTTCAAAATACTTCGGCCTTTTATATGATTATCTTGCCCAGGTGTGATTTTTATTTGATGAGTTTTCAAGAGCACACGAATGTGAAAATGCTTTGAGTACACATGAAGAGTGAAATACAAGAGATCCTATTTGTGTCCTTGGCTTGTACATACAGAGTTTTTACAAATGTCTAGACAAGTTTTTACTTTGTTTTCAACCTTATATTCTAAAGACATTGCCAATTATATGCTTTTTCGAATCTGAATTGATGATGTCTGTTTGATTTTCAGAGTATAAGGTTAACGATCAGTTTGACTTAAAAGACGAAGCCGATCAAACTATCATATGGTGCCGGTGAAAAGCAGACAAAAATACATTAGACCATCTCAAATACAACATGACAAATTTTATAAATATTACATCACTTCCTTTAAAAATTGTGTACGTGCTCTTTTCATGACGCCAACCTTATTTTTATCAGCACACATGATATTCGGCTCTTACACTCAACACCCAATATAACATTTTTAGCATATATCCTATGTTGAACAGAATTTTTTTACTGCTCAGATAAGCAGCAAGTAATTTGAGCAGAAGTTCATGCGATCTGATCATCAATGTAAACACAAACGGCAGGAAGTAATGTCATTTGCGATACTATGACATTTTATCCCCTAAGCAAACCGCAGACCACGTCTTAACAGCGTGGCCCATACATCGGGCACCACATGGAGCGCGAGGTCTGATGATTCTGGATGACCAAACTCGATGCTGGCTTAATAACATCACTGCCAGCATCTGATTCAGGCAGTGCAACAGCCTGGGTTAGCAAAAGGATAAACCCTCGGCCCAATCCTATTTGTGTCTAACCTGGAGTGGATGTCCTTTCAAACGACTACATTTTATCAAAGCATAATTTAGGTATGTCCAACCTGCGATCCACTGCTTACTTAAATTTTTTAATTATACTTTCATAACTGTATCGAATTTGATGTCGCTGCTGTCATAGTAAGGTATAGGGGAAAGAAAATGAATATATCAGTTGATTGCTACGTCGAGTGACGTCCAAAGAATTGATCTACAAAAACTTTTGTGGGTGGAGCTTATTATAAAGACGCTTGCCCCAAGCATCATTTTCAAGATTCACATTGTTTTGTGATTAAACTAATACTGAATGTGTTATTTCTAAACATTTTTTACAATATCAAGTGATAGTTGTTAATGACTTTAGTGGTCGTAAATATAGTAACTTAGAATCAATGCAGAGTAATGTGGAATAAGATTACAGTAGTAGCAGCGATGCTGCTGGTGGTAAAAAAAGGAATCATGTAGATTTATTAGAAGAGTGGAAAGAGGATCAGATATTTTTAGAGATTCTTGGTCCAATCTAAAAATTTAAATATGGTTAGGGTCCAGGGTTGCATAGTCAGCCAAAGATAGTGTCACTCCTAGTCGGCGAAGCTCAGCTGGCTGGATGCCTGAAAGTGTTGGTAAGAGTCGATTGGTGGCACAAAACCTTAGGACAGCTTTAAAAAGCGTGTTCCTTCCTCAAAGACTTTTTATCTGACACTCATTGGCAGGAATCGTCAGAATGAACTGCGAGCAATCCAATCATGGTTATATAGGAAAGGAGAAGGAGTCTGATTTGTTGAAAAAAAAGGCGACCAATCAGGAATAGAAATGAAAACGAGAGTGCGTCTGATTGGTCAAGAGAGTAACCAATCAGAACTGAAAGAAAAAGAGCGTTAAAATGAGTTTTAGACTGTAAAGAAATTCCTTGTGTGGACATAGATTAGGTTGAAAAGATTTGATAAAAGTAGCTTCAAGAACAGAAAGTTGAAAAGAAGTACGTCCTCGGGAAACTATTAATACAATACGCATTAATACAATTGTTTTTACGTCTTTGTTAAAGAAAGACGCAACCCCATATGGAAGCATATTAAATTTTTTTGAACCAAACAAAAGTTTTTTGAAACATTGACTGGTAGCTTTGATAAAAATGTGAACCGATGAAAAGATATTGTATTAAAAGTCATTGATTACTTTTCCAAATCTTAATAGTTTCATTTTTTCTTTAAAGAAAAATTTGTAGCTAAATAATTTCAAAGTAAGGTTTGTTTTTGCGATATATTGAAAAAAATTACTGTAAGTTTTTATGTAGTTAAAATTAATATTTCTCGTATCCGAATCAACAAAAACCCTTCAGTATATAACAAAAAACACCGGAAATGCACCTTAATTTCTAGCACTGTAGGCTACACAAGAATATGTTTATTACTTTGAAAATAAGGAACCAATCAGAAATACAAATTAGCAAGTCTATTATTTCTCATTAATCAATTATTTTATTTACCAATAATGGTAAAATTACACTATTGCTTTTTTCTTTTTATACGTAAATACCTTGAAGAAGTAATTTGGAAAGTTTTCTTTTCGTAATTGATGTGTTGGTTTTTGTTTAAGCCAATCACATTTGGTTTTTCCTTTTATATCGTCATTTTAATTACAATAAACTGAGTTTTGTAATCAAGCGGTTCAATAAAAGAAATAAATTAAAAGTTAAAAAAAAAACAATTTCAATGTCACACATTTATTGGCGTCGGTTTTGTTCAAGTTGTCTTTCTGGTTTTCAGCTTAGCCTGGGGCAGGATATAGACCAGAGCTACAGCTCGCGTTTGGAACACAAAGTACGATACAACAGCTTTAGTTCGACGTGGCCAAGGAATAGCTTTAGAGTGACTTGATTAAAAAAATTGAAAGATGTTTTTCGTGTTTTGCCGCTGAAGTATTTTTGCTTTGACTCAAAAATGTTTAAAAAAGTTTAATTTCAACGAAAGATTAAAGTTTGATTAATTTTAACCATTAAAGTTCTTTCTTGAGGCAAAATCATTGAATGTCTAGTTTTTTAATCTTATACAAAAAAGATTGAAAATTAAACATTTTTACTTGTAATCTTTCGTAAACGATTTCGAAAATTAGAAAACCTACGTAAGTTTAATAGAAAAAGGGTAGATTAAAAATTGCAATGAGTGAAACACCATGTTGAAGGCTTTGTAATTAAAAACAGAAAGCTGGAAATGCAGGCTTTTCTGAAACATTTTAAAAAAGATCAATCTTCAACCCAAACTCCTGTAAGCTTAATAAACCGACTCTTAAATTTTAATCTCATCCATTGAAATGTTTATGCAATGTCATCTGAATCAACTCAGATTACAACATTTACCAACTAAAACGGCAAAAGTTTATTCAATAACAACGCTTTTGTCCGCAGTCGAACAAAAACTTTGACTAATGGAATGTTGAATGGCTAAACGCTGAAAAGACAAATAACAACTTGTTGACCATGGCCCTGACAATAAATCCGGGAATCGTGGCGGCGGTCGTTATTCTTGCCGTAGAATTGATCATTATCGTGATCGTGATTGGATTCTTGATCTGCAAAGGACGCAAAGGTAACAACGCAGTCGGTTTCATAATAAAATCCTGTTGTGTATAAGTGAGAAAGTGTAAATAATTAGAAAATCAAACATCTTTCAGGATTCTTTTAAGAATAATTGATCAGTTTCAATCATTATTCGCTGTGTTATTTATTTCAGTTTTTGTAATTTCTTTGACGCACTCTTTAGGTAAGATCTCTTTCATATATTTGTTCAATTAAAAACGCTTTTACAATTGTTTTGAAAAAGTAGAATTGACTAAAATGAGTTTTGTTTCCAAAGTTCAAACAAGAACTTCAAGTAATTACTTTCAAATGAAACGTTACCTTTAATTATTTCCAGATACAAAACAAAACAAAAATCTTTCTACCATTGGTGAAGATGGGGACTACAAGCCAAAACAAAATCAATCCGAAGGATCAGGTGAAAGGAATAATATTTCATTGACAAAATTCGATTGTCGAAAATCGAATCTTTTTAGCTTATTCAAAACCAGCCGTTTCTAAATACATGTATAATGTATATAGTTTATAGAATTGTAATTAGAAACAAAGAGCAGCTTAGAAATGTAATTTTAAATTGTTCTTATTTACATGGCAACCAAAGGTATGCCCACTCTCCACGAATTATTTTATTCCAATTGAATTTTAATGCAATCTATACGGTTTTTAGTTGACGAGAACTTGTGCGTGGTCGAAAATGAAATTGAAGAAGAAAAACCAGTAAGTTTTAACATTACATCTGATGATTCTACTACTGTAAGGCAGAATTATTTAACATTTGTCAGAAACTCAATTAAAAATTAATTTGTAGTGTAAAATTTGACTTGTATTTGATATTCTAATAAATTTTTGCCTGTAATGTATTCTTCTATTTAATGTAATGTAAAGAAAGATGATCTACTTGCAAAAATCACACAATGTTACACAATGTTGAGAGAAAAATATCGATTTATGCCAAAATTGTAATTTTTTTGTTTGTGTCATGTGGTGCTCTCAATAATTTAGAAATTACCCCTGTCGTCATCCGAAGTTTCACTGGATAATGAAGAAGATATAAAAGACCCAACGTTATTTATATCAAATTCGTTGGTTCAGAAAGAGATTGAAGAACCTGAGCCTATGGAGGATAATCTAAGTCAACCAGATACTCCAATTATAATAAATGATGAAAATTTTTCCAAAAGAGAAAAGTTCAATAAAAATTCCGACGCATCGTCATTAAAGTCTTCATCGTCATCATCATCCTCCTCATCATCGTCTTCGTCATCATCGTCATCATCGTCATCTTCTTCATCTTCATCTAAATCATCTCATGATAAACAAACGGCAAATTTTGAGAAAGAAGATGAAAAAAAAGATATTCTTATTAATAAAAAAGAAGATTCAACAATGCCTTCAGTTGAGATGAAGGAAGATGATAATCTATCATTGCAAAGCAATAAAGATCAATTAAGAGAAGAAACCCGTGTTATAGATATTAAAACACCAAAAAGCAACAAAGAAACTGCATTGGAAGTCGAACAATGCGCAAACGATCATCTTTCTAACACAGGTCAGCCCTTTCAAAATTATTAATATAATTTTGCTTTCAAAAAATTTTGTTGGTTTTTGATTTTTTAAAGTCTTCAAAAACAATCTGTAAATATCCATGATTAAAATGATTTTGACCGCAATAAAACAGCAAAAAATTAATGTGGCATTAACATCGGCGAATTAAAAATTTTAAAATTATTTACGGTTTTCCAAAACCTGTTTAGTTTTCTTCAAACTATTACAAACATAAAATTACAATATACCATAAGCGTTTTCTTAAATATTATTTATAATTACAAATACATGTGAAAAATTAACTTTAAGATATGAAACGAGGTTTGAAAAACATGACTGTTATGCATTTTTCAAAAAGATGGAAAAAAAACCTTTATCCGATTTGTCCTTCATACAACATTTTTTTGAATTTAGAAGGAGTTACGCTTTCACTGAGAATTGAACGGACAGCTTCTGGGCCGGTTTTGCGAGTGAATGGCGAGCAATCACGAAAACAGGCAAGTGTAGCGACAGAAACGTCTTCAGATTCCGAATTCGATTATGCAACGTACGAATATGACGACAAAATCAAAGTGATACGGAGATACGAAATCCCTCCCGATGAGCAGATCTTGTGCTCTGGACAAACTCGGGTAAGTTGCAAGCCCGAGTCAAGTACTTTTAAGATGTTTCTGAGTCCTTGAATTTTAGGGTTGTGTGTTTAACTGTAGATTAATTATTCCATTACCCTAAATTTCTCGATTGTTTAACAAGCTGCTTTTATTAGATCGAAAAAAAGAACAGCTACGCCAGCGACGGGTTTTCTGAGTATGACGTTGATGAAGAAACAAACACGGAAGAAGAGGAAACAGTGGCGGGAATAATTAATGTTACGAGCGGGGAGAAATTGACAATTTGCCAAGCGGTTAAAAACGGCCTCATACCGAGAAAAACAGCTTTGCTATTACTCGAAGCTCAAGCGGCAACCGGTAGTGTGGTGAATCCCCGGAATGGCGTTAAAATGACTGTGGTAGATGCTATTGCTGTCGGTGTCGTCGACGAAGAATACCGACAGACGCTGGTTGCTGCCGAAGGAGCTTTTTACGGTTACATGGACCCGAGAACAGGTGAAAGTATTTCACTAAGCACCGCGATGAGTAGAAATATATTTCCAAAAAATCAAGGCTTGAGACTTTTGGAGGCTCAAATAGCTACCGGAGGAATTATCAACCCCTGGACAGGGTTGCGCTATTCCATTAACAGCGCTGTTTCCGTTGGTCTGGTGGATCGAAAAACTACATCTCTAATAAAAAACAGAGCCAAACAAACAGCTTTTCTTGATCCATCAACTCAAAAAAGACTTGGATACAGCGATTTACTGAGCAAATGCACTCGTGACTTAGACACAGGACTGAAATTTCTCTACATCGAGGAGAAACCGAAAACAACCGAAATTCGCTATCAGCCGGAGCTTCTCACATTCAAGACAGCTTTTCGACGCAAAGTGACTTTACAAGAACTAATAGAAGCCGGAATTGTTGAACCTTCAACATTAAACGCTTTTCAAAACGGTCAAATCACAAAAGAAGAGCTTCGCGACATTTTGCATCCTTATCTGGTCGGTGAGAATCCAATCGCGGGAATCTTGAACAGGTCAACAAAGAAAGTGCGCACAATATGTCAAGCTGTTCAAGAAGGGATTTTGCAACGCAGTACTGCCATCGAACTTCTCGAGGCCCAGGTCGCCACTGGCAGTTTGATTGACCCTTTTTCGGGAAAAAAAATGTCGCTAAGCAGAGCGTTCAGCGTGGGATTAGTCGATCACCAGTTTAACTCCTATTTAGAAAAAGCGGCACAAGCTGTTCACGGATACACGGAGCCTGGAACTAATAGGACTATTTCTATATTTGAAGCCATGAAAAAAGGCATCGTAATTGAAAATCACGGAATTAGAATGCTTGAAGCTCAAATTGCAACCGGAGGAGTCGTCGATCCCGAAGGCGGATATAGAATTCCTATAGGAGTTGCTTTGGAAAAAGGTTTATTTGATGATCGTATGGCTCAAATATTGATGAGCTCAAATCACGATATGAAAGGATATTATGATCCAAACACAGGTAAGACCTTAAACTCGGACATAATTGTGTAGCACAGGAAGAAACTTTATCTATACAGACATATTTCTTTTAAAACATTTTGTTTAATTTCATCAAAACAAATAGCTCTACTCTTTAACTTTTTTTAATAATAACAGCAGAAGGATGAAATTTAGAATATCGTGCGATTATAACGACCAGACTTTTACAACGCCATGTTATTGCTCTTTGTTTAAAAAATTTTAATTGGTTTTTTTTTTGGTAATTGCATTTATGGCTTTCTTCTAAATTTGCTTTCCCTGACCTACCAGAAGAGGAAATAGTATAAAAATAGTTTATTTAAGCAAAGTGTTCAGTATGGAGTTTGTGTATCACCAGTTTAACTCCTATTTGAAAAATGAGCATAAGCTATTTACAGATGTACCAAGCCTAGAACTAGTTTATATTTCAAAACCTTGTAAAACCCCCAAACTAGCGTGGCTTAAACTTAAAACCATTGTTGTAGAAATAGTCGGAAAATAAATATTTTTAAGTTTTTCCTTTTTTTGTAGGTGACAATTTGAATTACGGAGAATTAATGAGGCGCTGTGTTAGAAACAAGAAAAAATACGGAAACATGTTGCTTCTGCCGGTGTACGACAAATCTCCACTTGCTTCTGTGTCAAGTAACAAGCTTAACAGCGACATCAAGCAGTTTTAAATTTTTTAATAAAAATCTGCACGCAGTCGCTTACGAGTCTTCGTTTTTTCGAGTGTTTCAGAACACGAACATTGTTCATCAACTTTTCCAACTTGATCCATCGATCACCGCTGATTTTAAATTTTTCGTATGACCTAAATGATTTACTGGAAACATAAACAATTATTATAGCAACTCATCTGGTTACGGATGCTACGCTTTTGAAGTCGTAGCAGAGAGATTAAAAAGTCATATGCGGCTTTTTGCCAGGGTTACAGTTAAAGTACACACATGAGTGTATATTGAATCCAACCTAAAAATGTTTTTAGTCCAAAAATGTACGAAGTATAATAAGGCTAAAAATTCGAGACATGTTTCTATTTACTGCGTGATAGTCGCCTGTTATCGATCGATTTATAAAAACAACCGTTATTACGCACGATTTTCGAAATAAAAATTCAAGATCATAGTCACGTTTAGACTTGGCAATATTACATTTGCCTTTAACAATGCCAGATTGCACTTGCGGTCGCAAAAATTTTTTTTTGACCTATGGTTGGCGGCCAGTGCTCTAGCATTCTTGTAGACCAAAGACCCAAAAAAATAAAAAATATTGTATTAGCAAAATAAATTATAAAAAAATATCATTCCGATGGCAACGAATCTCGTTCCGTTATAGCGAAGACCCTTGCTTACTAATTTGTTTTTGCGTATTTTTCAGTTGCTGACAAATTGCTAAAAATGTTCGCCTTTTTCTCATATTAAAAATTAAAATGGAAATTATATTGAATGTATTGAGAACGATCACTGGTCAACCGATAATATTCCAATATTGCTCTAGATGCTTTTTTTTGCGTTTTTAATGAAATGCAGCTTCAGGAAGCAAAGTGAAAAAATTTGTTTTTCTACATCGTGTAAACTGCTTTATACCGTATATCTTGTGTTTACTCGTGTTTTTTATTTAATAAATAAAGTTGAAATTAAGAAAAGAAAAAACGTATTCACACCGAATATATAGTTCGGTAAATTTTCTTAAAAGTCGGAAATGTTTTATTCAAATAAGGACTTAAAAAAGCACTCAAAAGAAATAATTTAATAGGGACGGTTGAATTACAATAACAGCTTTACGTTTAACCCTTTTGGGATGATTTTTTTATTGGGTGCAGTTTTTGTCCAATATAAAAATTAATACTGATAGGCTGTTAATATATAATCAAATATTTTATCAAAATCTTCATCCAACATCCAAGATTGCGGCAATTAAAAATAACAAAATTTTTTGGGGTGCATTTTAAAGGCTTGATAAAAAAAGTTATATTGAAGGAATCGCTGTCATCCGGATGTCACCATTGTTTCTCAGTCATTGAAGTAGAAACCTAGTTGCCACAGCACATTGCATAAAGGAGAGAGTGCCACAGGTTGGCTTTTGCTTTTAAGAAGCAGTGGAAGCCAAACCAGAAAGAAAAAATAAACCTTTTCTTTTTTAAAGTCAATTTTTGAAATATAATTTTATTTTTAAGATATTTAAGAGCATGATGATATTTTTATATTAACTTAACCAATAGCCTATAAACTCAAAAATACATTAAACCAGGGATATTCAACCCGCGGCCCACTTAAAGTTCTGGTGCGGCCCTGCGACGATTTCCAGTTTTCTGGTTATAATAAAGGTTACGAAGAAGAGTTCCGCGAGGTTGCTAAAAGATATTTCGGGCGGAAATCAATAAATAAGAAGAGATTCTAGGAGAAGACCTTTTTTTTAGAGAACATACAGATATTAGGACGAACCTTAAGAAATCGGAGCAAGAAAATAGTTGAAGACCTTTTTTTTTGGGGGGGAGCACCTGAGTTTAGGGACGAAATTTAAGAAATCGGAGCAAGATTCTGCGCAAACAGCTTTTTGCGGCCCACCGACTTCGGCTCGATATGAAATTTGGCCCAACTTCGAAAAAGGTTGGACATCCCTGCATAAAACCAATGCAATAATATTACGTACTTCATCTTTCCTGAACCAGAATTTAAGGAAATGCTTTACCAGCAAAACTACTTAAACGCATATTATTTATTTGCTTATCCTGCTAAGTAATAACAATATGATTTTAACAAAAGTAGCCACACAATATAGAAATAAATATTACCAAAGAATTTTAAAATCGCTTCATGATCCTTTTTGTATTGCTTTGGTGGTAATTCTGAACATAACTGAGTATAATTGAAATGTTAGGTTTAAGAATTTAAATTTAAATTTTCATGTATTTTCAGGAAATCATGCCAACGGATTTTATTTTCAGAGAAAGAATTTTTAGCTTCTGTTATTTTAAAAACTTAAAAACGTCCCAATAATCGTTTAATCAGCATGCCTGCCCGGCGTAACAGAAAAAAGAGGGCTAACTCTGGTGACCTCCTGGTCTTTCGCTACCATTCTCACAGAGCTAATAGATAATCCATCATCTAAAACCATTACTTTTTTCATACTGTGATCGTGTGTACCGACAAATAAACATAACTGAAGTGAAGTGTCTTTGGCGGTGGAGATCTTGGTTCGATTCTCATGCGAGTCAAATTTTATTTGGTGTTGCCAACAGCTTGCCTCCGCTCTGATGGGTGACTCTGTTCCCCAGGCGTACCGAAACGGAAACGGGCATCGCAAACTCTTTGCACACGACAACGTACGTATTTGACCCATGTAGAAATCGTTTTTAGTTTGGTTGAAAAGAATGAAAAAAATCAAAAATGGCGAGTAGCACCGACTTAGAATAATTTTGAAAAATTGCACATTACAATTGAAGTATAAAGAAAGTAAAAGAAAAAGCTAAAAGGCCAAATCACTTCAGCAAAAGCGGCGGCAATATGCGTTGCGCATGCCACAGATGCCAGTTAGAACTCATCGAAAAAGAAAGCAAGACAACAGTAGCATGCGCGATGCAGAATGCCGCCGAGAGCCCTCTTCAGTACTATCTTGCTCTATTTTCATTTTTAACGTTTTATGATCTGTCACGCTTTTTGAAACAAACCGCTTCAAAGTGCAATAAAATACTTAAACAAAATTAGTCAACACTCAATGACGTAATAAAAATAGGTCATGATTAGTTTCTGTAAAAAACATTAAAAATAAAACAGAATAATAGAAAGTTCTTCATTCTAACCGGATCCCGATTTCATTGACTAAAAGTGAAGAATCATTGAAAAACACAACGTAAGCAGTAGTACAGACACGCTTGCAACTATCGTAAAACGTAACGGGTTCAAAACCCATTCACGATTCTATGACAGAAAAATTTCATTGATATTGATTTAGCATTGAGATGATTTATCAATTCATTTACTCACTCCAATAAGGTTTTGTTCGGTTGTTTTACAAACATCATCATAAAACACTCTGTAATGCTAGGTTTTTGTGTAAGAGCGTCTAAAATTCAGATTTTAAATATAATTTTTGAAAGAGCAGTTCCGTTTTTAATATCACTGAGTTTAAATGACCTAAAAGGATCAGTCGGTTTTCCATCTGATAAATTTATATTTAATCTGATTTATTTCCATCTCATAGATATTGATATGTGTCTGGAGTTGTCTAGTGCTTTACAATGACGCTTCAGTTTGAGTAGAATCAGAATCCGGTTAAAATCGAAAAATTTTTATTACCATATTTAATGTTATTTACTATAATTAATAAATGGTTTTTACAAAAACTGATGATGACCTATTTTTTTTTACAAAAACTGATGATGATTTATTGTTTTTTGTTTTTAATTTCTTTTATTTCGTATTTGGCACATTGAATGTTGATTGATTTATATACTGATGTAAGTGCTTTATTTTGACAAGTTGAATAAAATTTTCCGTTTCGTTTTTGCTGAAAAGTTCAGGGTAAAAGATTTTAGTTTAAAACGCTTTAACCGCTGCTATTTACTCACATGAAATCGGTTGCAATGGCCGTAAACATTGATGTTCACGTGACAACTAAAACAATAGAGCTTGAGTTTTTAGCCAAAAATAAAATCCCTACGTAATGCCTTCAGAGCATCGATGACCACAGCAGAAATTAAACAAAAACTTCTATTCAACACTAATCACAATCTATCTTCCTCAGCTAAAACGAAATACTGTTGTACCTTAAGACAGAGACTTCTAAATAGTAATACCTGGACTGGAAACTGAATTCGCTTTGCGTACAACATGAGGCCGTAGAGAAAAACAGAAACAACAGTTCAGACGAAGCGATTTTGTCTTAGCTCACTAATCGCGGTTAGCTAAAGAAAGAAATTAAATGGAAAAGTGCTTTAAAAATACTATAAATCGTCACTGCAGTTAGAAAAATACTTTCTTATTGTTTATTTCAGAAAAGGCTTGTACATATTCACACAGCGCAAATGCGTCCACAATACAAAAGATAATGATATTCATTCGAAAAATTCTGAAAAATATTACATTAGCATATACAATAAATGGTCACTGTAGTTATAAAAGTACATTATTTTTGTTTATTTCAGACAAAGGTTTGTCCGTATGAAACACCGCAACAGAGAAAATGCATTAACAATGCAAATTACAATGATAAATATTCGAAGAATTTTGTAAAATAGTAGCACAGCATATACAATATGAAACCGCGTATTATTAGTATTAATCTCACAAATTTATAATAACGTGGATCATACATGATCCAATGCAAAGCCGAAAATAAAAAGTTGTAGGGAATCGATTTTTTGCATTAGTGATTTTGTAAATATCGCTTTCAATAATCAATCAATCCAAAAAAAAAAGAAATATAGACAGCTCAGTGAAAATGACAACTCTATACCATATAAATATGCAAATTAACACTTTGACTGCCAAGCTGGTTTTCTAGAAATATCTCAGTGGGGCCACAAAAAATTTTCTTAGATTTGCATAATACTGAAAATATACATGCAAAAAAACTATTTCCACTTAACTTTAACCCGTTTTTACCCGAATTTAATTTGTTTCAAAGTAATGAAATAGAAATTATACCAGACACAGCCTCATTAAAAATAAACAATATTTGTTGACATGGACGTCAAAGTGTTAATTCGAACTATATTGAAAATATTCAGTTGTTAATAGTGCAGGCCCTATTTTTAGTTCTGTCAGTTTGTTTTACAGGTGAGCTTTCGAATTTTTCTTTCTCCAGTACCGGAAGAACGTTCGCTTATGTTCTTCAACACGTTTTTGCACATGCAATTAAAAAATGCATTGCCACTCCTTCCACAATCTCGTGTCCTTTGTGGCATAGTGCTGGAACAGACCATGGCGAAACTACGGATCCTTCAAAAATGGCTATTGATACTATTTTTTAAAATATATTCCTTTGATCATGCCCATTCAAAAAAAAGTGTTTTAAATTTGTGTAATGTGTATGCTATCTCAGCAAATATCTTCCAGCACAATATCCCTACGTCAAAAAATGCCGTTGTTGGTTATTTGCCAAAGGCCACCGCGATTTATTTCATCAAAAAAATTCAACATATCTGGGGGTATGTCTGCTTCAACAAAAGCGTCATGCACAGTATCAATCGTTGCATCTTTGCACGCTTTACACTTGTTACATTTAATCATGGATCTGCAGCAGTAGCCAGTGATGTAATACACAATAGCAAAGTTATTCTCTGTGAGTATAATATTAAAAAGTAATTTAGCATGAAGAGATTCTGCCTTTGTTAAAATTGCTGAGATCCAAACATATTAGAATGTAAAACTAATGCAGAACTAAAAAAAATTAAAGACTGGATGAAAACAAATAAATTGACAATAAACTACAAAAAAAAACAAATTATATGATAATTACAAAACAAAATGAAACAAATTTTTGCTTAAAATGAAAATTGGACAAAATAAAATTATCCAAAAAGGTAGTGTTAAATACTTGGGCATAATGATTGATAACAAAATGAATTGGACACAACACATCAACTATCTAAATGCCAAATTTTGAAAAGGATCATGGGCATTTCGAAGCTTAAAAAATATGTTAATATCCATACTTTAAAAACTATTTATTATAGTTTGATATATTCCCATCTAAAATACTCTATAACTAATTTAGGAAGAGAGGTAATTTTTAAAATCCACTTAAAAATTATAGCAAGCAAAATTAAACATTTCATTTAGTTTGTAAAATTTTTATTAAAAAGCGTTCAGAAAACGTTCAGCTTTTTAATAAAAATTTTACAAACTAAATGAAATGTTTAATTTTGCTTGCTATAACTCTATAACTAGTTGGGGAAAAGCTGCTAAAACTATTATCCAACCTATTATAAATACGCAAAAACGCATTATTAAAATAATGACAGGAAGTAATTGCCAAACTAATTCAAGTCCCCTTTTTACAAAACTAAAAACTGTCAAGTGACTGGTAGGTCAATTACTAATTATTTTTTAAAACATTGCTCTATGAACTATCTTATCATTCATATGGATTTTTTTTGTGTCTCACTTTTAATTTTGAATGATACACTAGCACTACTTGACAAATAATAAACTGAACTGAACTGGATTGAACTAATTGAGCGTGCTTGTCCCATTATCTGTTTTCCACTTCAAGATGCAAAAATCTTGTAAAAAATCTTTCCAAGATTATACAACCAGGGATACAGGTAAACTTTCAGGTCTTTTCTCTGCACAACCCCTGTAAAAGCTGCTAACTTTATTTTTGCTGTTCTTTTACTAAGTACAAACATGGTTGACTAAGCTTTATACTTACTTTTTCTAAATGTGAATCTAAGTGTTTTCACTTATACTAACCACAATTGCTTTTAAATTGCAGGAAAATTAATTTTTTAAAAGTATTTAGGCTACATAAAAAAAGTTTGAAACAGTACCAACATTAATCCTAGCAAATTCTTAAAGACTTTTAGTTAGTATTTTTGACAAAGTACAGTAATTCAAAAATTAACGTATACCTGAAAAAACTAACTGCGATGAGTTTAGATAAGAACGCAAAAACTAAGACAGACTCTCTAAATATAACTTACTGTATAATTTATATTTTAAAAAAGACCGCAGCGAAGCTTTTAAAACTAGAACTTTCAATATAACTGTCGCTTGATTCTGAAATGTCGAAATTCGCTTTCCAGCAGCTCGATTCGTTTGTCGCTTTTGTCTGGCCTCATTATGTACGCGAAAGCTTTCATTAGCGATTCAGTTTCCAGTCCAGGTATTACTATTTAGAAGTCTCTGCTTAAGAGAACTCTGTTTCTACTAGCATAGAGGGTAAGACGCACCAAATCTGATTTACTAACACTTCGAATAACAAAGAGGATTTATGACGTCAAAATTAAAATATCAATTTTGTATGCCTGTGAATAACTTTTTAACTACATATCTTAACAGTCTATCTTCTACTCTGAAAAAAGAATTACCGAGAAGAAGTGAAACTTGACTTGGCACAATGAGTTAACAGAGATTCTTGGGACGCAGTCCAAACGTGCGTTTTTGCCAAGGAATATTAAATTGCATGGGTTTTGTATTTTCTAAATTAATGTTTTCCCGACTCTTGGTCGTGTTTTCAAGTTTTCCAGCTAAAGCTCCGTGGTGGAAACAAATTTTATTTATCTTTAAGCAGTGACAAGTTTAGATTTAGCGTGATTACACAATTATATTTGCAAACTAGCGGCACCTCAATCTTTCTCCTTTTTACACCTTAAGATGGTCTATTCTAAATGGATTTTTGTGTAAAATGGTAGTTCTGACAATCCTCTAAAGCTGTCATTCAAATGCATTGCTAAATATTATTCTGTTTGGAAATAGAAGAAGATATCGCACAGCAAATCCATCTAACAAGTGATTTTAAAAACAAATTTCAGCCATAATTTTTACCAGACATCTTATCAATTGTTTCCTTCCACTCGTTATTTTATAATCTTAATATACGTGACTTAACGCGCTCAAATGATTAATGTTCTTTGCGTAGATTTTGATAATCTGCCAGTTTTTTTAAATTGTTAATAGCGTTTTAAGTAAAGCTCATACAGAGTTTTAGTCCCTTTTAAATGAATTATTTCCTGTTGAACTTGTAAACTTTTTTATTTAATGGCAACGCGACCTAATTTCCGGTGTTCTTTTTAGTAAAAAAAACAAATGTAGAAAAAAAGCGGATATTCAAACGAGCTTTTTATTTTGGCTATATATATTGTGTCATCTAGTTAAGGCTCGTTTCCACTACGAGCGTGGAAAAGAGCATTCTTTGTTTGTTCTATTGACTTTTTTTTGCGCTCGCTTCAATTTCAACCGCTCGCTTCAATCGAAGATCAATAAAAGAAACAAAGAATGCTCTTTTTCACGCTCGTAGTGGAAACGGGCCTTTATAGTTTGCGGCCACACAAAAAACAATTAAGTCTCATTTGACATTTTACCATCAACAATTCTATAATTAGGGTTTTTTAAAGTTGTTTTAAAGGTTCTGAAGTATTTCTCAAATTTTTCTGATGGACTTTCGCCTGCATTTCTTTGAACTCGAGTTATTTTTTCATTCGGTGAAACAGGTTTCGGAGTTGGAAATTTTTTTGCTGTCTTCTAAACCAAACGTTTAAAAAAACTTCCATTAAGCTACACTTGTTCTTCACAAATATTCTCCTAGACATAAAAATAATACCAAATACTATACATAACAATTTTTAAAAGGCAAATATTTTATTCCATCGACACAAATTAGAATTGCAAGGTTTTCTACTTTTAAAACTCTTAACACATTCAGCCATACTTTTAAAAAAAAACTTTTGAAATGAATTTTGATAAAGACGCAAAAAAAGAATACCACAATATCTAACAAACCCTAAAATTTAACAAAGCTATTTTATTGTCAAAATATATTTAAGATGATTCAACTGCTTTTGCAAAGGTAATAATGCTTGTTAAATATACATTTCATTCACTCCTTTTTTTGGGTATCGTTTAGCAGAAATTTTCAACTCATTTTATGGTATTTAACGTAGCCATCGTTAACCGATCACATGCGATGATGCAAAAAGACGTGTATTAATGACGTCACCGTTTCACGAGCCAAAAAAATAAACCTCGATTGCCTTCTAAGCGCGAATGCATGATGTCATTAGTAAGGGCAGTTTTGCTTAATGCATATTATAAAACTGAAATCGTTGCTAGTTTAATGGTAAAAAAATAAATCAGGGATTTCGAGTTTTGTTTTGTGTTGCCAGGCAACAGAATAATGCCACTAATGGAAATAAGTTTTCGCCTCGTGAAATCACATGCAGTTACTTCAAACGTGTACAAACAAAAGACAGTTAAAAAACCTTAATTCTAGAATGTTGCATAATTTAAAAACAAAAGAGCACTAGTTGAAAATTAATAACGCAGTGATCGATTATGTCTATACAATGTAGTTAAAGTTTTAAAGTTGGTAGAGCAACCTTGCTTCCACATGATACATTTAAAAACACATTTCACCTTTAAATTAGTAAGCCACATTTTTAACTCGTTTTGCTTCTTTCTTTTTTTTTGATCTTGTCTTTAGGTAATTCATAAAGTTTGTAATGTTTCGTAATGTTTTGATTATGTCGCGGTGCAGGAATAAAAGAAAACTGAACTGAACTCAAATTTTGTTAATTAACAAGCGTTACTTTAATTAGAATTTATGTGTCACAGAGTGAATTAGATATAAAAAATGTTTTAGAAAAAGAAAAGTTCTTATGGAAAGTGACAAAATGTTGGCGTCATATTCTGTGTAATAGAAGCTTTTGTAAAAATGCTGTTGTAAAATAGTGAATCATAGGTACTTATTTAAAGACTAAACTTATATTTTTTTGATTTCAACTGTGGCAGGCAGCAAACTATCTCTAGCAAGTCGTAGAAATAAATCGAAACATGGAACGGGAAATCATTAGCAATAAATCATTTAACATATCACTGCTTGAACGGATAAATATCATTGTTCCAAAACCGGTTGGATTTAGCTCATCTAAAAATTGATTCGTTTTGTCCACCAGCCACCCGCTTTACAAATATTAGTGAAATCAAATCTTTAAAAGCGCTCAGCTAGGATAAGAGATTGTGGTAATCTTTTATCTGTCATAGGTATAGTTAGATCGTAAAAGCTAGTTTTGGACTAAGGCTTTTTACGTTTAACACTAGTTCCTTAACTTTTAGTTGCTGAAACCAATTTTTATGCTTCTCAATTGACTTGGTTAACTAGTCTCCTAAAAAATTAAGATCTAATCAAAGCTAGACAATATTTGTTTAATCTTTTTTTTCGTCCTCCATAGTAAATAACTGAGGATTTCAAATTGACAATTACCCGTAGATACTTGACTATAAGTCGACCTCGAGTATAAGTCGACCTCGAGTATAAGTCGAGGTAGAAAATTTACTAGATTTTGAAGAAAACTTGTTTTTTTTATTTTTTTTTATTGACCCGTCTATAAGTCGAATTCATTTTATCTGTCAAATTTTTCTGAAAAAAACCTCGACTTATAGTCGAGTATCTACGGTATATTACGATATAGACTATAAAGTTGCAGAACAAGAGCCATTTTTGTACTTAGCCTACGCAAATCGTTGAACAAGTAACTAAAAGTCAAAAATTAATTGCTGGGTAATGATTGCACAAAATATTTCGCTGTGTGAAACGCTCAATAATTTTTGGATTTGTAGATCATGTCTAAACCTGACTTTGAAATTACCAGTCTAAGTTTAATTAATTACGAGACTTTTTGTTCAAAACTTTATGAATAATAAGAATTTTGCTCGATTCTTAACATTAAAACTAATTGACAAAGCACATCAGTCTACAAAATTGATTAGCAAGGCTGAGGATAAAAGTGTAATCGTTGTGGACTTGAATATTGACATTTTGTTTAAATCACAAAAAAAGGTTTCTTTTTTTCAAAACACGATAAAAGTTTAAACTGATCGATTTTGTTGACGAAAATTATTGTTTCAAGATTTTTAACACTTATAACATTGCTTTAACGATAGGCTGATGTAGTAGTCTATAAATGGTTTGAACGCTCGCTAGTTTAATGTTTGTTTGCTTTAACCTATGTCAATCCAAGCTTTCATATTAATTATTAAAGTATTTTTAAGATGGTCGTCTTTTTTTTTAATCATTAAGTGATTTCTTGAGGTTTATCTTTTTTGGAGTCATGACCAACAGTGCTCTTTTACAGACTTTAAATTTTAATACAATTAAAGTAGGCGGCAAGTCAAACAAAATTGATGAGTCGATAATCAATTATTATTAAATTAGCTCTAATATTTTCAGACTTTTCCCTGCCAGTCCCGCAGTAACAAATCAATTTTTAAAGATTGATACGTCACAGGATTTGGTCATTATGAGCATGCAGATTACAGCAAAAATAGTTCTGCGTTTCCAGACAAGGAAAAGGCTAAGTTTTTTTTTATTAAACAGTTTTCAATAGCCAGCTGGTAGCAGTACCGGTACAGTAGTAGTAAAAAGAGTAGTTAAAAATGTTTAAAAAGTTAAAAATTATGTTTTTTTTAATAATTGCTTGATGGTTTTACTATTTTTTAATTTTTTTACAAGAATATGTTTTGTCTAAATTGGTAAAATCTTAATTTTTAGCTATCAGTATAAATTATTCTTAATTTTACTGATTTAAATAGGTCTTAAGACTCGTTTCCAGTATGAGCATGAAATTGAGCATTTTTTGTCTGTTTTACTGAATTTTTACTTCTTTTCGCGCTTAAGCGCTAAGCGAAGCAAAAAAAATCAATAAAAGAAACAAAAAATACCCCATTCCACGTTCATAGTGAAAACGAGCTATTACATTTATATTTTTAAATATATTAAATTTGGGTAGATGTTTTTGTAATTCCAAAAAAATAAGTCTATTTAAAATATATAAAGTTGTATTATCTGGAATAATATACTGGAATTTTAGATTTTGATTATTTAAAAAAGTCAAGGAGTTGTTTTTTAAGAACAAAGGGTAGAATTTACTTTTGACTAATTGTTGTTGGCCTATAAATTAAAATTTTTTTGATGGCTTACGTAAAGCCGCAACGTGATTTACGCAAAACGTTGTTCTCGCTGCTGTTTGTTAAATGAAATTATGACAAAGGCTGTAGCGAAAAAGATTTTACAACTCTCCCCTACTTAAAAAATCGTTGTAAACATTGTTTGACTCCATTTTAATGCACTTGTTTCATTTATATTTAGCTTTAATGACTGGCTAATTTCTTGGTCAAGTCTTTTTGATTGGAATAGTTTTCTGTTGGGAACGGTCTGGTTCGAACTCATCGCTCATGGATCGAGAAAGATGTTTAGACGTCATTTGTAAATTAAAACAATAGTAAAATATGTAATTTCACCGAATCACAAACAATTAGTAAAAAGAAATATGTTTGCAAGACATTCTTTTCTTAAAAATTGAACTGTGGCTGCTTTGATTTGCGATCTCTATAATAATGTAATTGTGATCTAATGGGTTAGTTTTGCATTTTTTTATAAGCCAACAATTTCAATAATTTAAAAAATAAACAAGCCAGGGAAAATAATACAAAAGTAACAAATGCTAATTCTATTCTTAATCTTAACTCGAGCCAAAATCTCAACTATTCTCTTAACGAACTCCAACACTATCACGATTAAAATATCTATAAAGTGGTTTAGTGACACAACAATCTTTACCTTAAAATAAAATCACAGTTCACGGCTAAGATGAAGTGCCAAAGTAGTTATATTACGTTCAAATCGCATATACGCAAAAACATTGCTTATCTTAATGTTAGAAGTCACCAGAGTGAATGGCTTGATTTTTTGAAATATTAGCAGCTAAAAGCACAAAAAAAAACTTTTAAACTCATGGAAACTTCTTTTTTTCCCGAATTGAGAAAGACAACCGAAAACAACTGATTTGTTAATTCAAGTATATAGGCAAAAAGAGTGTTTGCGCAAAAAAAATTATCTCGCATAAAACGTGCAGTACGGCATCCGTTTTCGTTTTCTATGAGCATAAGAAGGCAGAGCTTAGTCTAGTGAAAGCCAAACAACTTAAAAGCATCTTTCTTGACTGCGTCATTTCAATTGCTTCCGCCAACGACAATTATTAACATCTTTAGAATAATGCCGCCATGCGACCGCATTTAAATAATCTATTGTAACTAAACAAGGTGAAATGTTTATCAAAACTCTACTTAATAAAGTAAAGATGAAAGTGGTTGTTCAATATGTACAACTGCTTGCTGTTTTATATTATTTGTAACCGCTGCATATTGACGTACAGTTGAAAGTTCTAACTTCGCACTCAGCTTTTTACTATCACTTGGCTTGTTGTTGGTAAGGTGTGATTTCGTTTTATTTAGTGAAAATAATTCTAATGCAAAAGCAAATCAATAAAATACAAAGAAAATCTTTAAAAAGTATAAACGTAAAGGCAGAAGAATGACTTCGATACGTGAAATTACAGTTTCAGAAAACTTTTAAAAAATTAAGGTAGCATTTTTATTTATACTAATAGTTACAAACAATAACCTACTGAAGTATAGCAGTCTTCTCGTTCCTTTTTTATGTAAATTATCTCATTCGTTTTTTATGGTGACATATTTCTTATCAAACAGTTATCTGGTAACAATCTGACAGAGTTGTATTAACAAAGTTGAATCATTTGTATGAATAGCTAAGAGAGAAGAACAAAAACTTAAATCTAATTGATTTAATCCAGGAATTATTTACTTCGACTTTTCATAGAGTTGGAAAAAAATTAATAAAAAAAATCACTTACTTACCAGTAATTCTAACACTAATGGCCGGTTTTCGTGACTGTTTACGAAATACCTAAATAGACAAAAATTACTTTTTCGTGTCGAACTTGGAAAGCCTGATTCAATTATTCGTCAAGAAATTGTAACAATTTCTACATGAATAAAGTATGAAACAAAAGTTTCTACGCAATCTTACTTAAATTGACTTATAAACGCAAAGTATTTCAGTAGAATGATTTTTAAATCTTCAAAATGCGGTCATAAATTATCCATAGAAGATGTCATCAACTCTCATGGCTTGGCGTGAAAGTTCCCTATGGAAAAAGCTTTTGTTCGCTTTATCGATTTGTGCACAGTAAAATGTGCACAAGAAAGATGGCAAAACGCTCTAAAGCTTTATACATCCACATAGAAATCTAGCGTGTTTGTTTATTTAATTTACGCGGTTGGTTGCTAACTTATCACTACTGTGTTTACGATTGCTCAAAAAGCTTGATCAATTTAAAGCTTTTTTAGTAGAAATCAAATTCAAAGCGTCTTCAAAACTTTGATTTTTTTTGCCTGCGGCTTAATACGAGTTTAATTCCGGGGCACTTTGTCCTTATGCCAACAATGTGAAAGTTTACTATACCAAAATACTTTAAGATAGGTAAATTTTAGCATTTTAGGTTTATTTTTTGTTATCAGAAAGTTTATGCCTGCTGAAAACCGTGAAGATCTATTCATTAAAGCCAGAAAAAGCTTGCAATGATGATTTGACAGCATAGCTTATAAAAATTAATTTCAATAATACATTTAGATGCTTTTTTTATTACATTTAATTTGCCATGCTTATTACCAATTTGTATAAAACAGGTTTAGTGAACTTTCCAAACGTCAGAATTAATAATGGAACTCAATTTGAATATTCATTTAAACTTTATCGATCAAAAAAGCTCGGCATAGTGCTTTAAAAAAGCAAAAAAATCGGAAAATTTATTGGCAATTAAGACCGGGTTTACATCTGGCTTTTTATGTCGTATACGGTTCGCTTACCTTGTTTTTTTACCTTAATTTCCCATGGCAAACGCATGTCCTGAGCGTCGGACTAACGTACACCGAGTGTATACACTTGGTAGATGGAGACAACCAGGTGTAAATGTACGTGAGTGTAAACCAGATATACAGTATGTGCTTGAAAGGGTTGATATAAGTTGCAGTTTGTCAGTAGGTCTAATATATGGCAAAAAGAAAAGTTCTTGAAGTATTTTTATCTATGTTATACTGTTTATTTTAAATCGGAAGCTTGCAATAGCGATGAAGAAATTGGCTAAAATTCTTTGCAACGTTTTGAGAACTCGTGAAATGTGTTTTGTGTAAAAAGTTATGAAAAATTTTCGAAATCAATGCTTTTCAAAGAATGACAAATTTCGTGCGATTTCGTCACTACGAACCATATTGAGATTTGTTGCTTTAAAAAAACTACTTACACTTTTAGAATTTCTTCCGAAGCTCCTAGAATTGCTTTTTATCATAGACAAGACTTTTAAGAAATTGCTTCAATCAACACTACCTAAACAATGAATAGATGTTGCGTTAAATGCTTCACTCATGCTTGAGTGACTTGCTGGTTGCTATAACAGATTTCGATAGAATAGTAAAAATGTGAAATCTTTAAAGATTTCTGAGGCTTATAAAAATATTCTTCCATTTTATTCAGAGAACTTGTAAAGATAGATACATTAAAGACAATAGGGATTAATTTAAAACCAGAAGTGGGTTTTTACGCTTCCAAATTTAGTAATGAATTTCAAAAGTCTTTAAAAGATACATGCTTTCTCACGTATTCTTGTTGCCACAAACAAGTCACTTAAGCAAGCGTGACGCAATTGACTTTAGGTTTCTTACCATGTTCAAATTTTCGTGTTTTAATAACTATTTTTGTAAACGAAAGGTCGCGAGAGGGCACAAAATTTTCCTTAAATAGAATTTTAGGACATTGGAAATTTTCCTTATAGAAAAAAAATATGCGCGTCAAAATTGATTTATTTATTTTTCTTGCGGTACTGGCGGATACGAGCTCGAGTACAGTGGACAAACAATAATCATTTTAAGCGTTGATTGTAAATCTACACAACTGTTTGATTATAATGTTACAAATTTTAAAAAATTTAAATTTAAATCCTTCTATAATATTTTTTGTATATTCAACGTCATTTCTGCAATAATGGCATACTTGTGTGCCACTGTCCCTAAAAGGCTTTATCGTTTTGTTGTTGTAAAGTTTGTAGTAAACTACCGTGTTTCTCCGAAAATAAGACCTACGCTAAAAATAAGGGCTAGCGTGAATTTTCATGATGATTTTAATATAAGACCTACCCTTAAAATAAGCCCTAGTTATTAGTCAGAAATTGTGACATCATAAAATCAGGGTTGTTTTAAGTAGCATGCTGTAGCAACAAGACACATGAACCTAAATAGAAACAAATCTCTACTTAGTGACTTTCTTTGTTGATAGATGAAAATAAAAGACATCCACAAAAATAAGCCCTAGTGTTATATTTTAGAGTGAGAATTAATATAAGCCTTGTCTTATTTTCGGGGAAACACGGTATGTTATTGTTTTACTATGCGCTAAACTTTGCTTTGATTGCTATGTATCGACTGTAATTACCAACGTTTAATTAAGTACATTTGTGAGTAGTAATTGCCACACAAACCTGAATTTATATTGGGTGACACAAATAAAAATAATTGAAAAGTTATCTTGCAAAAAAAGCATTTGGTATACAAACAATTTTAAATCGTTTTAAGGGTCGATTTAAACTCTTGCGTTAATTAAATCTGAACAAAAATTGTACTTAAAGTTTGTAAAATCAGGAAGTTACTGTATTGGTTGCTCAAAAGATCGTAATAGTATCGGACAAGTTTTGCTCTCAAATGATGAATTAATTTTAGGCATTTAAAGTTTTTGTCATTGCTTTTTTGAAAAAAGATTCTTTGTGACAAAATTAGCTTTTTTATTGTTTTTTGTTGTTAATTTTTTTTACAAATTACGTAATGAAGATGGCGGTAAGCTAATTGTAAAATGCTAATCGATTTTTTCAAGCTACCTGATTAAGTTTTCAATTTAACTTCACAAAGTTATAGATCAATAATGCTAACGATGTTCCCATTCAAAATAACTGTTACGAGTACAAGTCCAAATTTATTGAGGTTTTGTATTTTTTAATTGTAAAGACTTAGCAATACTTTTTAATGAACTGTTAATTGAAAATAAAAGTTATATAAGAATATAAGATAGGGCTTTTTAACCTTTTTCACATTGCGGATCAGAAATTTCGAATATAATCCTTGTGGGCCAATCAGACGTCTCTACTTCATTTGAAAAAAATGAAGACCAAAAAAAAGGTTTAAGCTTTCTATAATAAATTAAAAACCATAAAAAAGGCTTCATCTTTAAAAAATAGGTAGTTTCCACGCTAACCTCAATTTTGATTGATGATAAAAATAAGCAAAATAAAATAGCTGCTATATGCACCTACCAAAATAAAATGTCTCCCACCTGAAAGGCCTTCGTGGACCACTGGTTGAGAAGCACCGCTACAAGGTATAACATAAAGCTTAACAGAGTCCTCTATCCAATTTTAAAAGCGCTAAAATTTTGATTCTCGTTTATTTCTGTACCAAACCTAACTTTTAAAAAAATTTTCTCCCTATATTTATTCACCTGACTCACAGAAAAACATCGGAGGCGTTATATTTAGGGCAAACGTCACACGATTACCTCGACTTGCTTCCGGATATGCCTGGTCATTGCTGTACGGTTCATTTTTTTTAGCTTTTTATCTAGAAATATGACTGAAATTTAGAGCTTCTAGCTAAGACCTCCAAGCAGAGGAAAGTGTCGTAAAGCGTCTTTTTGAAAGATACAACAGAATGATGCGAGAAGTTTTGAACTGTTACTGTTCCCACCCTTAACTAATCGATCACGCTGCCAACCATTACATTAGATGTATTTAGAAATTTCCCCACAAGCAGAATCGGTTTAACCATCAGGCTGTTAAATAGTCTTTACTGTTAGACCATGAAAAAATTCTGCCCTCATTTTTAAAAAAATTATTGCTTATTGTTTTTATTACTAGTTACTACTGAGTTATCTTCTAAAGTTTATCAAATTTAACGAAATTTGTCATCGCACGAACAAACCAATTTTAAGTGTTTGCCAGGGTCTTTTATTTAACATTATAAACGGAGGAAAAAGTTTAATGGTTTAGTGTCAAAATATCGACGACCGAAATATTGCTGACCAAAATATCAACTGACCAAACATTAACTGGCCAAAATATCAACAACCAAAAATAAGTATCGCAGGCAACTACTCCATCGAAGGATACTACAGAGGCTTTGAGTTCCAATTGACCTCCCAGCTTTCACCATCCCACCCTATGGAGGCTCCTTAATACCGAAAGTTGATGTTTTGGTCGTTGAATTTTGGTCGTTGATATTCTGACCGGATACCAGTATAACAATAATTCTTTTTTTCGGTTCCACGACAATTAACCGGGCGCAATTGACCGTGAACAAGTTAACCGGGACCAACTAACCGGGACCAACTGACCAACTGACCAACTAGACAAATGAACAAGTTAACGGGAGTTGTCAAAGCTGAGAAAGCTGATTTGTGCCGCCGGCCAATTTGTTGCCGATTGGTTTGTGTTGCCGGCCAATTTGTTGCAGGTCAGTTGATCAAAACCAATTGTCGCCGGTTAATTTGTTCACGGTTAATTGACGGGATACCCTTTTTTTCAATGCGCTATCGCTTTAAAAGTTGGGTTTTTCAACACAGAACTCTTAGTTTTATCATTTTAGCTTAGGAAACACTTAGTCAAAAAAATTTTAATCACAAATTATAAAAAACATAAAGTGACTTTAATTTTGCACGTTAAAAAATTAAAGCTGCTTCAGTTACTGTCAAAATAGCTTGTAACATATGAAATATGAATGTGAAATTTTTAAAAAATATCTAAACGCAATGCAAGCTCATTATGACGTACTTGCAAACGGTAATGCAAACGGTAATGCTCATTGTTCAGCAATACACTTGAAGTAAGCTCGCGGAACACAGTTTGAGCAACGCTCCTTCAGAGTATAGAGCAGTGGTTTTCAACCTTTTCTGTACGGTGGCCTATTTTTCAACCCAAGTTAACTTCACAACCCACTTTGGTCAACAAAATTAAATTACCATCCCAAAATCATAGTATTCTCTAAAAAAAAAAAAGTCTTCACTTGGAATTGCTGTCAATTTTCCCTATTTTTGTCCCAAAATCATAGTGTTCTCTAAAAAAAAAAAAGTCTTCATGTGGTTGACTGCACAGGACGCCAGAAAAATGCCTAAAAAATGGGACGGATGGCAAGCCTAATTATACATATATATTATACATATTGCTTTCATTTTGATTTATGCTCTATGGCCCACTAAAAAAACCACTGTGGCCCACTACTGGGCCATGGCCCATAGGTTGAAAACCCCTGGTATAGAGGGTGATGTTGTTAGAGGTTTGAATGCAGCTGATATCTACAGCTCTATAAATTTGCCAGCTGCAAAGCTATTGGAAATTGCATTTTTTAAATACACATTATAATACACTATAATACTGGGTTACATTTAAAATACATGTTTTTATAGTATGTTTTTCCCAATTCCAATTCCTATGTATGTATTTTTATTACTTTTAAGGTTTGGTTTGCAAGATTATAGAGGCTTTTCCAGTAACCAGCTGTAAGCCAGCAACGTTCTTAATCCGGTCCTGCCTAACTGTACAATGTTAACAAGTATAAAAAATTTTTTTTTTTTGGTTTCTTAAGATCATTTACTTAAAATAAACTTGATGAGTGTTTTAAGAATTAGCTGCAAAATTTTTTAAAAAGCATCGAATGAATGAAAATCTTCTTAGAAACGTATTACAACCATTAAGATATATTATGTCTTGTAGTCAGTGGCGTACCAAGGATTTTTAAAAGGGCAGGGGCATTTGAAAGGAGGGCATGCAAATACAATCAATTATGCTTAGTAGAAAATTTTTTTCCAAGTCTCTGGTTTCTTGACTTTCGTCGCAAAAATTTGGTGTTCTCTAAAAAAAATCTTGTACTTAGAATCTGTCTCTGATTTCTCGTATTAGTGATCTCCAAAGGGGAAGGCATGGCACAATGGCCCTCTAAATACGCTATTGCTTGTAGTTAAGAGTTACTGTTAGTGATGCAATAAACGTCAATGCAGAAAACTGGTGGTAAAATATAATAAACGTTGTACATATACGTTGTAGAACCTAGAACTTCAGCTTTTTGTAACAGGTCAACTACTATGTATGTTATCTTGAAACCCTTATAGGATATAAGACTTTGATTGTAAAATAAAATAACAATGGTTTTGTAATAATGTCGTAGATATTTAAAAATACAGTTAAATCCCTTCGCTAAAGTGTTTTGGTTACGTTATAATCACAAACATGGTACACATATGTACCACTGTCCACTAATCTTAAAACAAAGTTTGTTAGCAAAATTTTGATTAAACAGATTGTGTGTGCGTTATGTCTCTGCATCACGTGACCGAGATATTTGCTGCTTTGCATGGTACAGCTGAGCAAATTAGCGGATAAAGCGCTGTCCCCGTATTTCAGCATATCCTTTTACATAAGTTGTTAAGTTGTTTTGACCGCAAAAAGGCGGTTCTACGTTTGATTAGAAATTTTTGTTTTATTGGGCTTCGACAGCTGTACTGAAATTTGATGAAGTTACACAGTCGTGTACATTGTACTGAAAATAAATTTAAGCTTTTGAAGAAGGGCACTGGCACTAACAAGTTTTTAATTGAAGGCACTTTTTGTGTATTATAGTAATCGTCAAATGAATTTTATTCTTAGTATTAGTTTTAACAAATTGACAGCGTTGCTTGTTACCTCTACCAATGAAGCTGAACTGGTGTAAAATTCTTTTTTTTTATCTCAATTTGCCTGTGACATAAGAAAAACGGATTAATAAAAAACAAGAGAATTCTTGAGCATGCCAAACTTCGTGTGTAGCAGCAACGAGTTTTCGGTATGAAAAAAAACAGAAACCTATGTTTGATTTATAATTTTTTT
This sequence comes from Diplosoma virens, assembly GCA_963680785.1. NCBI lineage: Eukaryota > Metazoa > Chordata > Ascidiacea > Aplousobranchia > Didemnidae > Diplosoma > Diplosoma virens. The sequence goes on along the minus strand of OY796885.1, from coordinate 23,206,131 downwards.
TAGAAATTATTGTTATATCAAAGATAATTGCGTTCTTCTTAGCCATCTTTAGCTTGCCATCAGAAATAATCACTTAATTATCTGTAACACAAATTAACGGAAAAATGCATTAACTGAAGTTATTTTTTATTGACTTTGATTTAATAGTAAATCTCTGCGCTTTTTCCAAAAGTGAGCTGTTGGTTTGCTATGAATTTTGCACAGCTGTGCGTTTTTGATTATTTTAGCTTGACTGAAAGTAATAGAAAAATTATTTTAAAAAACGGAGTATTGGAAATCCAAAATTAAACTTTTCACTTTTCTCATTATTTACGCCGAAGCGTGTCACGAATTCGTGGTGCCCGTTTCTAGAATATTTAGGTCTGTTTTCAACAGATAGGCTTACATGATACTGTCGCGGCAGATGCGAGCGGTTTGTAACACAGTTAAATATGGCGGAAACTAGAATTGAAACCAAACCTCTAGAGCTAGAATCGGAAATGATAATCACAATAACAACCGAGTGGTTCATTTAACTTTGTAAAATGACTTTAAAATTTATGAACCAGCGGTCTGGAGCTGTGCTTTTGTTTTAATTTATCGAATACATCGTAATTTAAGATTTTGAGTAATTTGGATTTGGCCGATTGCTTTCAGTGCAGTAGTTTTTAATTCTAAAGGCCCGTTTGCACTACGAGCGTGGAAAAAAGCATTCTTTGTTTGTTTTATTGATTTTTTTTGCGCTCGCTTCAATTTTAACCGCTCTCTTCAATCGAAAATCAATAAAAGAGAGAAAGAATGCTCTTTTCCACGCTCGTAGTGGAAACGAACCGTAACGACTGTTTTTTTAGCCTTCACTTTTGAAAAACAATAAAGGCCCGTTTCCACTACAAGCGTGGAAAAAAGCATTCTTTGTTTGTTTTATTGATTTTTTTTGCGCTCGCTTCAATTTTAACCGCTCTCTTCAATCGAAAATCAATAAAAGAGACAAAGAATGCTTTTTTCCACGCTCGTAGTGGAAACGAACCGTAACGACTGTTTTTTTAGCCTTCACTTTTGAAAAACAATAAAGGCCTGTTTCCACTACAAGCGTGGAAAAGAGCATTCTTTGTCTCTTTTATTGATCTTCGATTGAGGCGAGCGGTTAAAATTGAAGCGAGCGCAAAAAAAAATCAATAAAACAAACAAAGAATGCTTTTTTCCACGCTCGTCGTGGAAACGGGCCTTAAAAGCAGTTTTATACTTTATTTCAAATTGAGCTAACTTTCATGGCATTTTATTGTTTTTCTTTTGCCTTGAAATAGGAATTGTCACACCGTGAAAAGTTGAAACAAAAGCAAAAAGAGAAAATTGAAATCATCTTTACTTGATTTAAAAATTGTCGCTTTATATTGGTTATCGCTGGTTGGTTGTAACGTCGCCTCTTTATGTAACGACTAAAGACAAAATTGGCGGTTTAATGCAAGCTTTTATTAAGCTTATGGTCCAACTATTTGTCGGTTAATCGCTATGAATAGTTTGGTGCTGCAGGTCAAAGCGGTTCTGGGCTTCGCATTGTTTTGACTTTCTATTTTTGCCAATTTCTTATTTGAACAGCACTCTGCATTGCGCTGCAACTGCCGCGCTTTATTAACTAACATCGCTTTGAATTATATTACGCAGTGAATATGCATTAGGCCATATCATAAAATTGACTTGTAGGATTTCGCTTGTCAACAGGTCAATACTACAAGTTAGTGGTGTGATCTTCGGCAAAAGTCCGCCTTTTTATTTAAAAAACGAAGCAAAACTTTATTTTATTCCAGTAGTTAATTTTAAGTCAATTATGTTGACGGTTCGCAAACTAGTTAACTTTTTATGTTACATTAACTTTGTTTACACTGAGCTTTGTTGTGAGTTAACTTGTAATTTGACAAAGAACCAACCTATCTCAACATTTGATGCCGAAACCTTACGTCTTTCTATCAAGTTTATCATTTACAAAATTATTTTTATTGAGTTATTGGTACAACTGGTTTGCCATAGGGTGTGTGTGCAACTAGCTAACCTGTTTAAAAATACAATTTTTGGAGCCGAAACTGATTGAAAAAAACTGGTTTGCTTAAACGTATTTTTCCACGTTTTTTGAAGTTCTTCGTATGAAGTTTTTGTCAGAAAATTTTTATAAAAGTAAATTTTTATTGTTAATCTTCTATTTGATAAAGCAGTTTAGACCTGACGTAGCTGCAACAAAATAGTGTATCTTATTAAGTTTTTAAGTCTGGTTTTGAAGTTTTGTAATAATTTCTTCTAAGGAATTGACCATAATTGCTCCTGAAAATGTTCAGATAGTGCTATCTGGTGGAAATTTTTTTATTTATTTTTTCTGTTATTTATAACGTAATATTTTAATTATTACCCTGCTTGTGGATATAGCGAAACAGAAGAAACCTAACTATGCGTCTTTTCCCAAAACACATCAAAATGACTAGAGCAGAATTTGAAACCAGGCCATGTCAGTCACGATCGCCGTAAAAACAACGTTTTTTAAACCGACCACGCAGGCAACAAATCAGCTCTCTAAAAAGATTTTATTTCATCGGGGTAAAGTTTTTTAAACCTTTTCTGAAACCCAAGTAATTGTTCCTTCAAAAGTATTCGTTTGTAACAACCTTGTTAGTTTTTTGGTTTTTTGTATTTGCACTGCAGACCTGGTTCACTTTTTTGGCCTTTCAAATTTCGAGCTGGCAGCAGTTTTACACCGAATAAAATATCGAAACAATTAAGACAGTATTTTGCAGACTTTTTTGATTATGTTATCATACCTTGTAACGACAGCGTTTTACGTTTGGTTTTTGCTATTTCATAGATCACAACGAAAATCATTATGATTTGCCCGCATTGCAGTAATTTTACTGAATAGTTTTATTGCGTTACATAGTCAGTTTAAAATTCAATACGTAGTCGCCTTTGGTTGCTGTATTTGATAAAATGTCTAGCTTTACCAAGTTTCTTTTTCTGGCTATGTAAAAATAACATGATTAATTAAGAAATCCAAAACCACCCTAAACAAGTTTTTCTCAAAACAATGCACATGTCTTAACGTCTTAAATATAGCAATTTGTTTCAAAACCTTGAAACGTGCGGCAGACCCGTAGTTAATGGGGAGGTTTGAGAGAAATAATTTTGCCAATAAATTTACTTTAACAATAGTTTTTTTTCAGATTTTCATGAAATTCTTTTCAACAGCAAAATAAGTTAATTTCATGCTTCAGTAAGTTTGTAATAAAAGGTTAGCAGAAAAAGAGCAAGTTCAGTTTAGAGACCTAATCTGCTAACCAGCATAATGCAACCAGACTCAGACAAGCATAGTGCTTTCACCTTGTATTTGTAGACTTGGGAGTTTTGGTGATGGTTTAAAATAATTTTTTAAACAGCCTTTCTGATAAATGGGAAAATTCTGGCCTGGGTTTTTTGGTGCTTTAAAGTAAGCCTTAGGGTTTGGACAGTTCGTGGCTTGCGTTGCAGGTTAGGATTTGGACTATTTAGAGCTATTGTAGTATTATTTTTACTCCAAGATAAAACCTAAGCTCAAGTGCCATACCAGTAGATAGTGATGACTTTAGTACGGAGCGAACGGAGCGACCGCACCGTCTCCTCTAAAAACGTCAAGAAGTGGCCTCTGTAAGCAAATATTGCTCTTCTTTTTCATACAGTAGTAGCATCATGACCGTGACCTCCTGTCTTCATTTTAACTTTAGAACGAAATTAGAGGTATTGCACTAGATTGGAAACGAAGACTTTTTTTGAGATGACTTTATTTTCCGATGAAAAAAGCTTGGCAAACTAAAAGTGGCCCCCTATTTTCTTGCACCAGGACCCTCCTTTTGTAAGGCCATCACTGCCAGTAGACCTTGATCTGTCACGTATGATTTTCATGTTAGTCCACTCCTATTATTAAACAAGCAAATTAATTAACTACAAGGGTCACGGTACTTACAGAAAAATAATCATACACGGAGACTTGTTAAGATTATGTTGTGGCAGCCATTTTGAAATTTGAAAGTACACGACGTCACTTGATGTCTAATCGTATTCGTTAAATTTGAAAGGGTTTGAGCTAATGTCGGAAATAGAATTAAAAAGGAGTGTGTTGCATTGCATGACGTGGTGTTACACAGATTTCAAATTGACTGCCATGGCAGCATCTTATTGAACCTAAAAAGTAATTTTTGGCCGCGGAAATTAGTGTATCTATTCAAGGTAATGACTTTAGGAGCGCCGGAAGCAGGGGTAGGGATGGCAATCGCTTCCCTTGCCCTGCAATATTTTTAGAACGCGGGGCATGGGGGCAAATAGTGCCTTTGAAATTGGAAAAAAAAGAACATTTAATTACACCTGTTTCTACAATAATATAATTTCGGCCAAAATTGAATCAAACAAAATTTGTAGTATTTGAGGGCCAATTAAATGAAACACCGCGACTGAATTTACAGACAAAAACCTTTTTTTTGCTTTTTTTTTTTTTGAAAATAGCGAGTAGAAATGAAATAAGCTTTAAAACTTTTTTTTGAAACTTTTTAGGAGAGATCGACAGAATGAAGAAGCGATCCGAACTGAGTTGTAAAGTGAAGAAGAGCTTTCATTGGTCAAGAATGCTTGACCTATGAGCAGAGAGAAGACTAAAAAGGTTTTAGGTCATAGACAAAATCTTTTTGTTTACAAAAAAAAAGAGTTAAAAGAATTGATAAAAGTAGCTTTTACAGAAGAGAAGTAAAAGGTAGAACGCTTTCGAGCGAAAATACAGAATCTGTTGTCGTTATAACAAAGAACTGTCCAAAAGTTGCCCAAAAGTTGCAGGCCGATGGCAGACCACCACCAGAAAAAGGCGATGTTGAAAACTACTATTGATTTTCCAGAGACGAGGAAGGCTGTCGCAGCTTTCAGAAGCGGGAAGATTAGTAGCAGACTTGGGGATTTGTTGCTTAATACGCTTTTGTAAGCATCAGAGCATGTAGCCAACGTACCACTATCACAGTGGCACACGAATTGGTGGATAACATTTCCTACAATGAGTGGAGGATAGCACGTCCTTCTTAGCTGCAGGGTTTGAAAACAACAAGTGGTTTGATGGCAAAGTTGCTGTGATTTTTTTCAAATTTTGTCGAAACAGTTTCTATTCATGAAACGTGAAGGCAGACAAGACATTTTTTCGCTTCGTAGACCAGATTGGCTTTTAATTTTCAAATTTTTTGGATAAGGGTAAAATTAATAATGTGTTCCAGGTAACCATTGTTGATTAAAAAGACGGAATTTTGTCCAATTCGTTTGCAATTTGCTTTTCGAGCAGATCATAAATACCCTTTTTTAACCCTAATTCTAACGAATCAAAGCAGTTTGCATCTTTTGAGGTCTCGATTTTTAATTCTTTGCTCACCCTCCTCAATCTTTATTTTTTGCATCTTTTTCTACAATTTAATCATGATAAAAACCACCCACTCTCTTTTCTCTTCTTAGAAGTTTTGGTAGAAAGGTAAGAATTCAAATTGCTAACTTCAGCATACGAAAATCAACTTTTCATGGCCTCTATGCGGTGGAATTTTTCTAATCCCCAAAGACTCTAAAGCAATAAGAGCTTTCTACTGTATAACTCAGTTCGGCTTGCTTCTCTATTTTGAAATTTCTCCTGAAGAGTGTCAAACGAAAAGTTTTGGAAAAGATTCCAATTTTGGTTGTCATTTGTAAATTCTATACAAAAAACAATTCTTTAAATTTTTTTGGTCTTCACTAAGGTTTTTAATAAAAATTTTCTGTAATAGTCTAAAATTTGGGTTTGTTGAGAGTGTCTTTTCATTAAAAAAATTCCCTTTTTCTAATTTTTTCCTCCTGCCAAAACATTTTCCGGCGCCCCCGAGTGATCTTTTTCTTGTTAATTAATTAATTAACAGCTTAAGTATGTAGCAAAGTTCAATTAGGAACTATTCTCTCTCTGGCACATTGACATGAACTTTAATTACACAAAACTGCATAGTTAAGCTGCAGATCCCGAATTTAAGATACATTTAAGCGGCATAACCGTTTAAGAAAGGAGCCTACCGATGAAGTCAACGTGATCGAATGTCGTCGGCAGCAAAGTCGAGTGGTTCAGAGAGCCATGATTGTGATAGACATTGCTTCGTTCAAAACCTATTCGCGCTATTCTGCTGTGTCCTTGAAAAAGACACTTTACGGCATTTTCTTCTACTTCGGCGGTCTTAGCAAACAGTTCTAAGTCTCATTCATATCTTTAAAAAACTAAAAAAACAAGTAATATCTTGGCATATCAGAAAGCAGGTTAGGGTAATTGCTTGCTTTATGTATAGCGCCTCAGTCGCTTCCCTGAGAGTCAGGAGAATAAATATAGAGATGAAATGAAAAAAATAAAAAATGAAATGTAGTTGTTTTTCTATATATATTAGCTAGGGATTCTGCAAATTAAAAAAAGCGTTTGTAAATTTCGTAAATCGGGCAGGTCTACATGTTTTTTAAATTTTTCGTGCTGCTATAGTATGAGTAATCTTGTGTGTGATTATGTGATAAAATTATGGCTTGACAAAACGTAAATCTGATTCTTTGCCTACTTTAGTTTACGGCCAAGGCCTTTTGTTGGTGGACTTTTTTTTGAATGCGACTAATTTTACTATATTCTCTGTAATCTTGTTAGTGATAGGCCTACACTTATGACTTCGACAAAGTGTAAATCTTATTCCAAGGCTACTTTAAGTTTAGGTATAAGACCTACTATTGTTTGGGCTTTTTTGTTGCGTGCGATTAATTTTGACCCCCCTCAAGCTAAAATGCATAACTACGACCCTGTGAGTTGCAGTTATTAGCTTCCAAAAGTTACGGTAGTTTTTTAATTGTTTTTTATTTATTGATATCGAACAATCAGGTTTTTGTAAAATTTGAAGCACAGTTATAAATTTATTTAAGTAATCTTATTTTGTTTTATAACAATATTTTGCCTTTTTTGTAGATTTAAACTTTGTAATAGTCTAAGTCAGGAGTTGTGAAACGGTTTAGATTCCCAACTTTTAACTAAAAATTAAGACTTGAAAAAGCTCAAGAAGAAGTCAGAAGACACTTGAAAACTGTAAGTTGTTCTGTCATGATTTCAATAGTTATTCGATTAACCTCCGGAAAATTTAAACAAGCCTTGGATTTTTCTTAAATAAAGAAAATTTATAAAAACCTGGCTAAAACTAAAAGTAAAGTGGTTATTGAACTCTTTCTAAGATTTCCCAAATCTTTTGTCATTTTGGCTTAATATACAGAAATTAATGTCCAACCTTGTTTCATTGTTGTTTTGATTAGAAATAATAACTTTTGCAGCTCCCAGGAGACATTAAATTTTCTAAAAATATTTTTGTGTCAAAACGGTTCGTCACCCTTTTTCTGGGGGCTGTACCATTTGGACCAATCTCATTATGCAAATTGAGCATAGTTTGAATTATTTATAAAGAACTTGAAATTATTTTTCACTGTTTTCTTTTTTTTACAGTAAATTTCTGTTTATGCTTGTAGAAGTGAATTAAATTGTAATTTGTTCCTTTGAGCTAATATTTAAAATTTTCTACAACTGTTCTATAAAATAAGAAGCATGGTTATCTTGTTTTGATATAATTCTTGCTGAAGTCATTGCAGCACTTGCTGCGGCTGCCAAAACAATTATGTAATAATACCATTTTGTACAGAAGCTTTCTCGCCAGTCAAAACTTAATATACCTTGGTGTCAATTTCAAATGCCACAGCATTTTAGGACGTACTACTTAATTTTTAAAACGCTTGAAAGCGGTCAAAAACAATTAGCTTTCTGTCTATTTCTTAGAAAGCAATATTTTTTTAGCATCCTTACCAAGCCAAATGACATTTCTTTTGTTTTTTTAATTACTAGTATTTTGAGGTATTCTGATTTTTAGCTATGACTAACGGTTCTCGTTATCTTAGTGACGTGCAAACCTTGTCTAATTTGAAACATATGATTCACTCATAAAAAATTCTGGTTTCAAACGTAAGAAATGAAGGAAAAGCATAATCAATGCTGGGCCCAATTGTGATTGAGTGATTGGGTGCTATTTTAATCAGAACCTGAATCGAAATGGTTTATGTTTAATATGTGTACCAGTCGCAGTAATGTATTTTTGGGAAAAAAAGCCGATTTCTCATAATTGATTTTAAGAACTGCGTTTTTAACCACTCAGTCATTTTTCGATTAGTGATAGAAACTCTTTTTTTAAATCTCTATATTTATCCGCCTGACTCGCAGGAAAGCGACGGAAGCGCTAATACATAGGGTAGGCAATTACCCCGATCTGCTTCCGGAGATACCAAGATATTGCTGTCCGCTTGTAATTTAATAGAGATATGACAGTAATTTTGAACTGTTTGCCAAGACCACCATGCAGGGGAAAGTGCCGTAATGTGTCTTTCGCAAGGACACAACAGAATGTCGCGAGTGGGTTTTGAACCGAGACCATGTTGATCATGAGCACGGCGCTTTAACCACTCGACCACGCTGCCGACTCTCGATCATAATAACTATAGACATCAACATTATGAAAAAAGAAGTTTTATTAATAGTTGGTTTTTTCTCGTAAAAATTAACAAATTTTTCCAAAACTTGTAACCCGTCTTACGTCATCTTTTTTGTGTGTTCTGAAAGGTTGTAAGTGGCTCTTGACCCAAATTCTAAGGGGCATTTCCACGCGAAGTCAATAAATTTCAGATATTTTTTTATTTATTTTTACAAGGCGGTTTTAACGAAAAATTTTTTCAAGTTTTCAGTAGCCAGGTATGTGCTACTAGATCAGTGGTTTTCAACATTTTTCATACCACGACCCAATTTCTAACCTAAATTAACGACCCACCCATAATTTCCCGATTTTCGACGTAAAAATCGGGTGATCTTCACATAAAATCTGTCTCCATTATCTCGTATTAGCGATCTCCAAACAACAGTCTTTACTTCAAATTAAAAATTCTCTTCACCAAATGCTTGCGCGAACCCCAAAAAATAACCAAACCACCACCGCGGGTCGGCATTCTCAGGTTGAAAACCGATGCTCTAGATTAGTGATTCTCAAACGGCAAGTCCCGGCGCTCTGCTGTGCAGCGAGAGATTTCCAAAAGTGCCGCAAAATTTTAAAGAAATGTTTGTCCAGTGCTCCGTAGCCGGGGTGCAATTTTCAATTTTGTACCCAAGGAATCGTGATGTACATATTTTCAATCTATCAAAAATCCAAATTTTTTTCTCTGCTCAAAAAATTTTCTTTCAGCTCTTTGCAGTTCAATCATATTTATTTTTCGGTACATTTACAAACGCTATATATGAAACAGATTGGTTCATTTATAATCTTAAAAGTCGCTAAAAAAAAGTTTTGTCATGGCAACTAACATGGAGTGCTTCTTGGTCGCTCCAAGAGCTGAGAGATAGAATCTTTATGAGCAGAGGAAAAATTTTTGGATTTTTGATCGGTTGAAAATATGTAGATCACGATTTCTTGGGTACAAAATTGAAAATTGCATCCGGGGTGGCGCGGAAAGCCTAAAAAATTCAATACAACAATCTAAAAATAAAGTGAAAACCTATTTTTTGATGACAAGTTGCCTCCCAACCTCGATTTAGGAAAGACGAAAAAAGCTTTTTACTTGATTTGTAGATTGTTTTGAGAAGATTGAAATTTGAGGCTTTTATGTGCGCTATATAAAGCCTCAAGTAAAGGAAAGCGTTAAAAGCTTAGTGAAGAACAAAAAGTCTTTCTTTAGTCCAAATGTGCCACGGGCGCAAAATAATTAAAAATGGACTACTGAAGACATTTTGCCTCTTTGCATTTTAAAAAAATTGATGTTTTTATGTTGTGTTTTTTTCTGAACCATCTACACAAAATTTAAAATTTTCGCTTTTATTCAGTTTGCATCTGATGGATCAGTGATTGGCAGCCGGCGTGACGAAAGAGATTATTAGGTGTGCCTTGAAAAATATTTTGTTTTCGTTTTTCAATTTCAAACTGCCGCTTTTGGTTCCACCTTTTGACTGTATTTGACCATTGTTTGGAAAATTAGCAAAGACCTTTTTGTTTAGGCTTTACTAAAAAAAAACATTTGAAGGTACTTTTCGTATGATTTTTGCTTGTTTGATAATGTGCCGTTCGATTTTTTAATTTAAAATGTTGGTCATGGCTCAAAACGTTTGGAAAACATTGTCATCTATGAGCGTGTTCGTCAACCTTTTTTTGTAGTTGTATAATTCTAGCTATTTTCTCTTTCCTAAAACATGTATACCTTAGCCCGATTTTATGAATGTTAAAAAAAAGAAATTAAAAGATACTTTGTTTTTAAACTTTTTAAGATTCTTTATTTGAAAAGACCAGGTCAAATGGAGCAGACCCACTTTAATTTTTGTCAATTTTCTTTTGCTAAAAAGTCACTTATATGAACTCTACAAACCAAAAGTTGACAAATATTCGAAAATAAAACAATTTAAGTTTATTATATAATTTAAATTTTTGCACCACTCATGAAGGACTCGAGACTGATTTTTTGTGGTCTCGGTCTCATCTCGGTTTTAATTTTGTGTTGGTGGTCTCGGTCTTGGTATCGAGTTGATGTGGTCTCGGTCTCTTTTTTTAAATTGGTCTCAAAACCGAACATTTTTTAATATTTTTGTTAGTTGATGATATTGGATTAATTTTGCAATTTGCTTAAGAACAACACTCAATTGACCTGCTTTGCTGCAATTTGAATTGGTAAAAAGCTCACAGTCAAACTTATTTAATTTTTAGTTTTGCAACAGTTTTATGTCTATTCTAATGAGGATTTTTAATGTGATCAAGACCATCTGTTACAAGCTAATCCGATTACGAAAAAACTTCACTTTTTTTTCAGCAAAAAGTCTGGTAATGCTTTGAATGCTTCTACCCACACCCTTGCCCGTTAAAGCATTCACACCAAATTAATCCGATTTTAGAAAAACGAAGTAATTTGATTACGAATAGTTTTTTTAAAGCTGTTTTTTTTCTGTTGATAAACAAGCTTTAACAGAAGAACAATAGAAATGATACAAAAAACTAGATCTTCAGCACCAAGATACAATAGATTATGCAGTTTTAATTTAACCTAAATACAGCAGTGGCTCCAGAGAGCGGACATGGATTTTTAAATGTTGTTTGTTACAGTTAATCTACAGCTAGTTGCCTACCTTAAAATTTAGTAGGCCTTCCAAAAGTTGCTTTAATAAGTAGTTAAAATGCTTGTTTCGGACCTTGATTTGAATGTATATTGTCATAGGCAATATATTTTACTAATGTGGGTTATAAAGCAGCCAAACTGAGATAAAAAAGATGACGTGAACGTTAACTTCATGGAACCTAAGTTTTTAAATATTCAGTTTAAAAACGTTTTAAAGTAGACTCCAATATTGGTAACCCTATGTTAACGATAAAATTGCCGGGAAATATGATATAAAGCGGGTAGTGCAATAGAATTACAATAGTATAGTTCAGACCTGTTCATAATTTAGCCCGTGAACGCCCAGAATATGGCCGGCGACACAATTAATAAAATTTTTTTTTTGAACTTTTTTTAGTTCCATATGCAGGAGTGCAGTTACATAAGATGCTGCAAATCTTAAATCGCTAACAGTTAGGATTACATCACGGATGTCCAAACCTTTAGACGCTTTAAGCCAAATTTTTTTGCAGGTATCCTTTGGGCCGCAATCGCCATAGAATTATAGTGATAAAACTTTTTTTTGGTCTTTTCTTTGATTTTAATGATTATTTCGAATTATTTTTCATGTGAACTGGAATGGAACACCTCCTCCCTCCAAAAAAATTATTATTTCGGTCCTACATATTTTTTTCTTAATGAAGCAAAAAAGTTCTTGCAATGAAATTAATGTATGCTATACTCTGAACACCATATTTGTGTATTTATTAATTGTGGCCCGCGATTATTTATAAAAGTGAAGAGGTTGTGGCCCTCTGGGTCACAGCGTTTTCTCACCTCTATAGTTTGTTTATTTTCATCTCCATATTCATCCTCCTGCCTCGCAGAAAAACTACAAAAGTCCGACGCTTTCCTGAGTCGTGTAATCAAGCGATCACCCGACTCACTTTCCAAGATGCCAAGATATTGCTCTCCGGTTGAAACTTTTCTACTTTGTTTTTTTAGTTTTTGAAATTTTAGAACTAACTTGCCCAGAAAAAGTGACCTAAAATGCCTTTCCCAAGGACACAAAAAAATGGCGCGAGTAGGTTTCAAACCACGGCCTTTTCGATGACAATTACCACGCTCTAAACATTTAACTACGCTGCCCAGAACCCGTTTAACCAGGTTAAACAATTGCGATTTATAAATCCATAGGTGTATGTGCGGCAGAAGGAGAGCTGGGGGTTAAAAAACTTCCACAAGGAATAATGCTAAAATTAAGGTTTATCAAAAGCATAAAAATTGTTAAAATTAAGTGAAGACGTTTTCAATTAAAAGAAAATTTAAGGCTTGAAAAAAAATGAAGAGCAAAAAGGTCTTCGCTTTCATTTTACATTCGGCGGTAGCCTGGTTGAGTTGGTTAAGTGGTTAAGAGCACCGTGATTGTGATTGTTGATCGATATGGTATCGGTTCAAAACCTGCTTGCGCCATTCTGTTGTATCCTTGGGGAAAAAAACTTTAAGGCACTTTTCCCTGCTTGGTGATTTTAACAAGCAGTCCTGAATTTCAATCAGATCTCCAAATATAAATAAAAAAACAAAAAAAAATATTTCACCCGGACAGCAACATCATGGCATCTCCGGAAGCAGGTCTATGTAATAATGACTTGACAGTTACTTTATATATAGCTGCTCCGAAATTTCCTGTGAGTCAGAAGTCAGGAGGATAAAAATAAAGATATCATCATAATAATAAAAATACATACATAATTTCAATTGTTTTTTTTAATAAATCTTTTTTTGTTCTTTTTTTCAGTAGCTCTTTAGTTAAGTAGCTCTTTTTTGTTGCAACAGGGCTTTTTTTTGTAAAATACATCACGAATTATAGTAATCGTGTTTTCGGCTCACAACCGCCCCTATAACAAATGTTTGCATTAGCCGCTGTATGAATCTAATTACTTAAAACAAAATAGGTAGTTGTTATAAAGTTAAACTAAAAAAGTGTTAATATGACGTGGTAGAAACGGACAAGGTTCTAAAAATTACTTTGAATAACTTACCCAAATATAGACAGAAAATAAACAGAAATAATACCAAAAAACCCAGCAAGTCATTAAACAGTTTCTATATGGTTTTATAATTCTTTATTGTTTCTATTTTTTTTTGAGGTAATTAATTAGAGGAATTCTATTCAATGTAAGCGAAAAATAGCCAGCGGGTCTCGGTCTCGACGTTTGTGATTTCAACTACATCACTGTTGTGCGCTACTTTATTGCATTCGTACAAGGTCAATGGCAACTTTTAATTGCATTTTATAAAGCAGTATAATTCCAAGCAAACAATATACTATTGCATATCATAAATTTGTTAAACTTTTTATATTTATTGTTATGTTTGCGTAGCGTTTGACAAACAAATAATTGTTCTGTAAAACTTAAAGATCTCGGTCGCTAGGTGACGTTATTGTGTTGTAATTGTCAAAACAATCTACATGCTTTGAATATGAAAGAGTGGCTTCTACAGAACCAGAAATCCGAGAAAAATAGTAAACCATAATGATGGGACACGTTTTAATTGCTTTTTTCAGATTAAAAAACGATACGGACTACTAGGCATATTTATTTCATAACTGATACGCAGAAGTTTTACATGTTATCGATTTGAATATCACGTCTTGGTATGGTGACCATCACGATAATAACATTGTCTCGTCGTTGTTTGAAAAGTATCCACTCCAGGTCAGACACAAACTGGACTGGGGCCGAGGGTTTATCCTTTTAGTACCCCAGACTGCTGCACTGCCTGGATCAGATGTTGGCAGTGATGTCATTAAGCCAGCATCGAGTTTCGTCATCCAAAACCGTCAGACCTCGTGCTCCATGTGGTGCCCGATGTATAGAGCACGCTGTTAGTACATGGTCTGCGGTTTGCTTAGAGGCGCCACACTCGCAACTCGGTGAAGGAGCGAGACCCCATTTGTGCATGGACGAATGGAATCGCCCAAAACCAGTCCGCAGGCGGTTGAGCTTAACCCAAGCTGCTCGGGGTAAGCCTATCCCAACAGGCCTGGCACCGGTCTCGGGCACAAAAGCACGGAGCCTGGAAGCATTTTCACAGTACTCCGTTTTCCATTTGTGATTTTTCCATTCAGAGGCGCGGATGCCAAGTCTGGCAAGGTTGTCCAAGAGATTCCGCGCACCTGGCACAAACGGGCGTCTGGATCTTAGTCTCACTTGGCGATTATCTGAGGACCCACTTAAAAGACCATGCAAGATATGATCGGGGTCCAGAGATCCACGGTAAGCCAAGGAGAGTGTCGCTCCCAGTCGGCGAAGCTCAGCTGGCTGGATGCATGAGAGTATAGGTAGGTGGTCCGTTGGAGTGAGTCGCAGGCATCCAGTGACTATGCGCAAGGCGTCATTCAAGACACTGTTGATGAGGCGAGTGTGAGCACTGCGACACCAGACTGGCGCACAGTACTCAGCTGCTGAGTAGACTAGAGACAAAGTAGCTATGCGTAGTGTTTTAGCACCAGCAACCCATCCCGAGCCCACGAGTCGCCTCAGCAGTGTGACGCGCGAGGATAGTTTTTTGCGCAATGTCACTAAATGGTGACGAAACGTGAGCGATTAGTCCAGTTTTACCCCAAGATAAGTAGGCGTTGGACAGAACGGTAAAAGTCTACCATTATTGTAGACCTTTAGCTCACGTTTGGCCTCTCGGTTGTTTAAGTGAAAGGCTGCCGTCACCGTCTTAGTGTGACTGAGCTTCAACCTCCAAGTCTGGAGATACGCTGACAGTGTGGACATGTCTTGGCTTAAGGTCCCCTCCAAGTCCTTTTAGTTTCCAGAAGAATGCAACAATGCTAGATCATCAGCATAAGCAAACTTTCTGGAAATCATGGAAGCAAGATCGTACGTATAGATGTTAAATAGGAGGGGAGCCAAGACCGATCCCTGAGGAATGCCGTTTTTAAGACGGCGTAGCCTGCTTTGCTTGCTGTCACCGGTGGTAAGGGTAAAACTTCGATTTCGGACAAGCTCCATGATCATTTTGACCATATGCTTATCCGGAAGTAGTCTCAGCAGCTTGCAGGTAAGGCCACGGTGCCAGACAATGTCATAAGCAGCTGTCAGATCGATAAATACGGCACCGGCCTTCTTTTTAGCCTCAAAAGAATCCTCGATGTTCTGGGTTAACAGAACAACTTGATCTACGGTTGACTTCCCGCGTCGGAACCCAGCCTGCTCTTTAGGGAGCAGTGGATCGATTAATGGCTCAACGCGGGCGTAGATAAGCCTCTCGAGAATCTTGTAGGGGACACAGAGCAGAGATATCGGTCGATAACTCTTTGGATCCCCCACGGGCTTTCCTGGTTTTGGGATGGCGACCACAGCGCTCTTTCTCCAGATCTTGGGAATTTTCAGTCGGCGCAAACAGGAAGAAAGGAAGTCACGTAACCATGACTTCAAAGCAGCTCCAGCATGGAGTATAAGCTCGGGCAGATGGAATCAGGACCCGGAGCTTTACCTGGTTTTAAATGTTGAAGGGCAGCAGCAAATTCTCTCTGTGAAAAATTGTCAAAGATATTTACTGCATCTGGTGTTGTGGCCCTCCAAAGGTCAGACACTTCTTGAAAGACAAGTCGAGAAGATTTGCCGTCAACAGCCTCTTATTTCCCATTTCTAACCAGCTGAGATGCAATAGCATCGGCTGAAACGGGACAGTGACGAGGAGAGTGTCGTGACCTACCAGAAAGGTTGTTCAAAATACTCCACGCTTTTCGACTAGAGTGTGAGAAATCAATGCTCCGAACTGCTTCGGACCATCGATTCCTCCGCTTTCTGTCAAGCTTGGCAAGCAAAGCTGTAGCAGCCAAACTTGAGTCGTCTCCCTGAGGAGACTGCAAAAAGGTTTTATAGAGGGATTCACACTCTGCATCCCGACACGGAACATAGTTGTTTCGATACCCGCGTGGGATAGTTTTTTTGGCTGCTTTCTTAATGGTGTTACAGAAGTCCTGGTAAGCCGCATCCACATCAAGTGAATCAGGCGGCAACAAAGTCTTTGCGAATTTATTCGTCAAAGCAATGTAGTGACTCCATTTGGCCTTGCGAAAGTTCGGCAGCGTGGTCGAGTGGTTAGAGCGCGGTGCTTATGATCAACATTGTCTCATAACTGGTAAAGTGTGATTTAGTATTTTATCTGAAATATTTGTTATCTCCATGTATGCTTTCTTTTAGTTCCGTTATGTTGTACGGCCTTCCTGCGTATACCCTCTTTTTAGGTAACCCGGCAGAAAATAGTCCACTTGGTTTAGATCAGGTGATCTGAGTATCATTAAATCTGGAAATGAGATGTTTGGAAAATTTTGATCGAAGAGTTGGCATTAAAAGTTGTGATGTATGGCAAGTGGCACCATCTTATTGCATCCAGATATCTGTCAAATTAAGTCTTTGTAACTCGGGAAGGAAGAGGGTATCTATCACGTGGTTGTAACGCTCTGCAGTAACTGTTAAGGCCCGTTTCCACTACGAGCGTGAAAAAGAGCATTCTTTGTTTCTTTTATTGATCTTCGATTGAAGCGAGCGCAAAAAAAATCAATAAAACAAAGAATGCTCTTTTCCACGCTTGTAGTGGAAACAGGCCTTTACAGTTGCACCAAGCTTGTCCTCAAAAAAGTAAGGACCAATCGCACATGAAGAATTCACTGCACAACATACTGTTACTGTCCCGCTGTTCAAAGGCTTTCATTCACCATTTGAGGACTGTCACAAAACCCAAACCCACAACCTTATGTACTGACATAACCAGACCGGCTATAGTGAGTTTCATCTGATGTAATCAGGTTTATATAAAAAGTTTTACACTAGATTG
The DNA here is from genome assembly GCA_963680785.1 of Diplosoma virens. Taxonomy (NCBI): domain Eukaryota; kingdom Metazoa; phylum Chordata; class Ascidiacea; order Aplousobranchia; family Didemnidae; genus Diplosoma; species Diplosoma virens. The sequence goes on along the minus strand of OY796885.1, from coordinate 23,189,109 downwards.
GCTACTACAATTCCTGTTTATACGAATACAGATGCAATCTGATTTTAAAATCCTGCTGCCTTTGGTTTGTGGAAGATTTGAACCCATCCGACCCGTAGATTTATTCTTATAAGTCTACATGTTCACAGTTCTCTACACTACAAGATGTTCGAGGTTGAATTGGAGATTTTATCTTACGAGCATTGCCTGTCTCTCGAAAATTTGCAACAGCACGAAAAATGAACTTGGGGATGATGTCTTTCGCTTTTTAAATTGCTGTCGGAATCTTCTTTGGGCTGTAACGATAAACCTTTGGGTAGCGAAGTATCCTTTGAATACATTTAAAAATTTTTTGGACTCCACGGCATTATGAGGTCACCAGAATTAATAAAAAAATATCTGAAATACCCTAATACTTGAAGGTAATAAAAACTTAACGTAATATTCAAACCTTAGATAACATGTAAAACTCAAATGTATCAATTATGCAATAAATATATTTAGTACTTGTGTCGTTTTCATAATCTGAGAAAAGAGCATTCAATGTGTCCCATCATTATGTTCCGCCTGTATAAGCAATTCTTTTTCCCGCTGGACTTGTTGATACAATTCTTTTGAATTCAGAGGCTTCGTCAATAAATTCAAAAAAATCTTAGAAACCCCATTGGAGTTTTGGTATAACAAAAATGGGTTTAAATGTGTAAGAATCGTAGGCTATTATATGCTTTTTCAATATCACTCCGAAAAGGAAAAAAGATTTTCTTTAAAATTTCTAAAGTTTCAGCTTAAAAAATGTTCAATTTTAACGAGTAACTGTAATTTAACGAGTATCTTGAGGTCGAGCGTTAAATTCGGATTTACTCGTAGTCTACGGTGCATGCGTCTGACTTCGTTCGCTTAAGTTTGATTGATTTTTTACATCAGCAAATGTAACATTGAACACGGGCTGCTGCTAATGTTATCTCAAATTTTCTTTCAACTAAAACTAAAAGCTTTTTGCGCCAATTGCCTTTTCCAATCAAGAGAATTGCAACAATCTTGGCTTTTAAACACAAAAAAGGATTCCTATTTAAAAAGTAACATAATTATGAATAAGAAACTCTTTTTTCCAAAATTTCGGTGATTTTCGAAATCGAAAAGGAATTTGTTTTCCTTTTTCGTTCATAAATAGCGAGTATTTCAGGCCGTTAACGTTTTAACTTACAACAAAAAAACTATTATTAACAATTCTTATTCTAGCTTCAATTTTTGTAATTTGCAGTTTAAGTCATGCAAAAAAAAGAGAAAGATTTATTTCTTTTCGATTGCCTGAACAACTTTTTAAGATATTTTATTTTATTTGGATTTGTTTCACGAATGAAGATCTAGAAATGATAAATGTGTTTTCAGTTATTTTTTGTTTAGCTCCGATTACCGCATATAAAATACGCATACAACTAACCGCTAGATGACGCTTCAGGTAATTCTAAAAGTTGTTTAAATAAATCGTGTAATTAAACAATAGACAAGAGTGTAACTTTCAAATTAAAAAAAAAGGTACAGTTTGCAACAATTTACAAAATAATGCAGCAGACCTTCATAAAAAAAAATTAAAAATGATATATTTCTTTTTTTTTCAAAAATAAGACAAAATTTTCCAAGTTTTGCATCTGAGCTCGAAACAAACATAAAATAAATTTCTTGGCTAATCTATTTAAAAGCGACAATTTGTGGACAAAAAAGTTTTTATTGCTGTTCTTATGTGAAGGTTTTATATTTAAATTTTATTTTTTGCTAAGTTCTTTACAATGAATTTATAAAATTGTGTATGATGGCACTTGCATGAGAAGAAAAGACTCATACTCGTATATCGCGCTCGTATTTGTAAAATATTGAAATGAAACCTTTTAAATTGATTGACTGGTAGAACCTTTGGATTAGTGATTCCCAGCCTTTAAAAGTGTCATTAACTTCTTAAAAATTTATTTTTTCTGCTGTCAAACCGCTGGTGTATACGAAACCTGCTAAGTAGATTTTTTTTCAAATGAAAAGGTATTCACTTCAAATTTTCGGCCCAAAAAACTTTTTCACGGCATTTTTTTGCGAATCTTAACTTTAGACCACACGAAGAAAAAAATTGTAAATGCTCATGAAGCCAAAAATTTTTTTCTGTGGACCCCTAGTTAAAAATTACTGGCATTAGCTTTTACAGCTTTTTAAAAACTTGTGCCATATTTTTTTAGAATTTTATTGACAAATCGTTGGAATCTGGCCCACTTTTTCGCCAGTGTCTGACATTTTGGAGTAAGCAGTTAAAGTTTAATCCAAAAATTTATGCCACTGTTTGAACCGACTTCTTTCTTTCCCTAACTACCGATCAGTCTTATTTGAACCTTTTAAACTTTCTATGATTAAAGTTTAATTTGACAATAAATTTGTCGATAGTAAATGACTTGGTCAAAACGTCTTCTTGTCACAAATTTCCAGTTAAAGGATGCCAGGTACTTCCTTCTAAAACTTTTTTTATATTTAATGCCTAACCTCGCAACAAAAGCTAGATATTAGTTAGTAGCCTGGAAAGTTTTCTTTCGAGGAAATGACATTATTTTCTTCCTAAAGTCGATCGTATTAGACGTCATTATCGCGTGTATCCATTGTTTTCTTCCTTGTGACACGAAGACAAAATTGGTAAACTTTCACATTTGATTCGTCGATTGCTGAAATTATTTCGCACGCACAACTAATGCAATCGTCATTGTGCGTGACTTTTGCTAACAAGAAACTTTGCGTCTTGACCCGATATCTTGTTATCTGAGTTCGTTTAGTTAATTGTTGACAAACTGTTGAACGTTTACAGCCCAACAAACAACGTTAAGATAGGGCTAACAACTTGCAGCAGCATCTAACACAATCGTCATCAAAATCCCGTTTAATACTATTATAACGTGTTAAACACAAGCCCTTCGCCAAGTATTCGTTAGCAGCGTTTAGTATATACACTTGTTCATAATGTCCCACTCTCACTTTGTTATTTTAACATAAAATAAAGGGTGTCCATAAATTATCACTACAACTTCAAAACTTTGCCACAAATCCATTTTTGACGTTATTTTTGTATAGTTTGTGCAAAAGGTATGATAAACACTTCAAGTTTTTATCTAATTATGTTTTTTTTGCATTTTTGCCTTTTTGCTGTATTTATTTAATTATTTACTTATTTTTTGTCTTTTTGCAGTTTCTTGAATTCCTAAAAACGAACACTCCCCAGGAAAAGGCCAAGTGCGTGGTTTATAGCAGGGGTGGGGAACCTGCGGCCCGCGAGACTATTTAATGTGGCCCGTGTTCAAAAGTTGTAAAATTTACAGATGCGAGACGATGACCTTTTTTTAGCGATCTTAGCAATTTCAGGACAAAAAGTTGAAAAACTGGCAATGATTTGAAGTGATGACCTTTTTTTTTTAGAGAATACCTTGATTTTAGGAGAAAAACTAAGAAATTTTTTTAAATTAACAAAAATTTTTTGCGGCCCACACTTATTTTGTATGTTGATGATGCGGCCCGCGAGTCCAATCAGATTCTTCTACCCTGGTTTAAAGAGACAAAATTAGACACTCAAGTCCAGAGAAACTTTCGAACTAACTATCTGATTTTGTTTCTTTAAACCAAGACACGCACTTGTTTTTTCCTGGGAAATGCTCATTTTAAGGAATTTAAGAATCTGCAAAAACACAGATAAATAGTTAAATAAATACAGCAAAAAGGCAAAAAAAGCATAATTAGATAAAAACTCAAAGTGTTTGTCTTTCTTTTTGCACAAACTGTACTAAAATAACGTCAAAAGTGGACTCATTGCAAAATTTTTGAAGTTGTAGTGGTAATTTATGGACACCCTGTATTTTGGGCCGAATAGAAACAGTTGTTGTTTATTGGTTTTGCAATAAAGTGATCGCAACCCAAAAAATAGGTATACATGTACTTAGTTTTGACAAGAGACTTAAGTAACTTTTCGATAAATACTCTATGTTGATGCGTCCATAGAAATCCAAGATTCTGCTAAATAAGTTGTTTCAACTTTATATTTATGTAAAAAGACATGTGCTCAAAAGGCAGGAATATGTGATTGTTTGATCGTAAAACAGTGCTTATCTTACTGTGCCGACCTGTATAGCTGCAATCGCACCACAGGATTTTAAATTTTGTGACAAAACGAGTTCTCACCGTACATTTATGTGAAAACGCTTTCAGCTTGCCGTCAGTTTTTAAAACAAAAACGACGTCATGCTTTCAATTTCGATTGTCTGTTTTTTACTGCTTACTGTGACGCACGCAGAGCTTATGTAAGAATAATGGTAAATGCAGCCGTGGTTGCAGACCTATAATTGCAGTTGCGAACAAGCAGGAAATACTGAAGTGAACTGGATCAGCAAGTAGTTAATCTTTTTCAAGATAAGTTACCTTATAACTTAAATCCTCATGCCATGTTTTTTTGAAATTGTCAATGTTTCGTTTGCTTTCGTAGCCAATGTAATCTAAATGATCTTTTCAGATCAAGATTTAAAAACGATTGGTGTGTAGATTGTAGCCTTGGGTGTGAATTTGTTTAACAACACATGACAAAATGACAAAAATAAATAAATATCATCACATAGCGCATCAATATTTGCATTTTTTGCATGAAGTGACGCAACTTTTTCAAATTTATTGCCGTTGAATTCGCATTTATTCGAACATAATATATTAGGTGCCCAAAAAAGTCTTTGCCGATTTTTATGAAGGAAATTAAAGATCTTCTATCTTCCATCTCTTTCCCAGCTGGTGCAAATGAAGTCTTATGGTTTCATAACTTACCTTAAACCTCGAAGTTCGTTCGTGACAGGTTAGACATGAATCTGACTCTACGGCTGCCTTTAAACCGCCATTGTTTAGAGGTATTGGTCGTCCAGCTCGAGGTTCATCTCCAAGGGTTTCATTGCCAGAACAAAACTTTTGAAACCAGTTTCGTGCAGTTCTTTCACTTACTGCACCTTCACCAAACGCTGTACATAGCTTACGAGAAGCAGATGAATTACTTGTGCCAAGTTTAAACTCGTACAACAGACAAGCACGAATATCATTTTTTATTAGTCATTTTTAAGGCTCTGAAATAAGAAATAAAATAACATTAGTCATGAAAAATTATAAAAACTGAAATCATTCAACAATTTACTTGTCAATACAAGTTGGTTCCTATATAACTATGCTTGTTAGTAATGAAAAAAAGGGGCCTAAAATAAGTCAACAAAAATCGGCAAAGACTTTTTTGGGCACCTGATATGTTTCAATATTACAGAAAGAGCTACTTCTGATATGTGCAACTGGTGGAATGGTAGAAACACGAATTCTTGTTTTCTAACAAGTCGACTTTTTGCCACTTCACGACGAAAAAAACAAAATTGGTTGCATTAAAAAGCGATTAAAAACATTTGTGGCAGAATCAGTTTGTTGATGTAAGCTCTACGGAAAACCTATCGGCTATAATTAAAGAAAAACAGCTTGAAAAAAATCAGAAACCGATTGCAAAAAAAAACGTTTAACGTTGTTGACTGAAACATAGCAAAAAGTATCTTAAGATAAAGTTCGTGATGTGATCACTAAAATACTGAAATGCTAGATTTTTGCAGTATAATACATTTTAGATGCAAAAATCGGGACAGTCGTAAACTGTTTTTTAACAATGATCATTCGATCTCAGTGCTATTTTGCTCCAGATAGTTGTTTGACATTTTTTGAATGCCTTCGACCAATTGCTGTTTTAAAGGAACATTAAATACGTTCTCTGGAGGCGTTTTCTGACGATCAAGACATCGTGGTCGTTGACAATATTTTGGCACTTTTTTGCAATATGGTGGAATCCTTGTTTTAAAGCGACAATAGATTAACAGCAGCAGTTCGATGTTGACGACAGTAATAGATAAAAAATCTCGGGTTTCTTACAGAGGTCACAGAATATCTTAGCTTTTTTGTGTTTTTTGTGACGTCGCAGATAAAAAAAGAAAGTACTAATTTATCTTGAATTAGAAATAAGCCTAAACTTTAAAGCATTTGAAAAATTTTCAAAAATTGATAATTATATAAAGCGAATAACATTTGGAGGATCTTTTGTAGAAAGTCCCCGCCAAAAAAACACCCCCGTCACCGTGCAGTACTTAAAACGTGGTGGGGGTGTTTTTCTCAAATCTCACATTTTTGCATTAGTGGCGGGGCTTTCTACAAAAGATCCCATTTGGATTTTATCCGTTTGGGTAAAACAAATGTGGCACAATATTTTACCGTAATTTCTTTTACCTATTGATATATTGTTCTATGCAGAATCAATTATTTTCTACAGCTTAGTTTCCGTACTATTGTTAAGTTTTATTTCAACTGCGAGCGTGGAATGGAGCATTGTTTGTTCTTTTATTGATTTTTTTGCTTCGCTTAGCGCTTCAGCGCGGAAACAAATATAAAAATCAATAAAACAAATTAATAAAAAATACTCCATTCCACGCTTGTAGTGGAAATGAGTTCTTATAATTTCATTATGCAGGGTAATTGAAAAGTCTCCATGCATAGGGAAAACTATTTATTGCTTAACTATTCTACCTGACCTGTTATTTCTACCAATTCTCCCTAAACCGCCTACCGATCCAGACATTTCTAGATGGCTGGATTGGTAGACACGGTCCTGTTGAGCGACCTCCTAGACCCAATCCCTCTTGATTTCTATTTTTGGGGTCATTTGAAAGCCATAGTGTGTCGTGAAAAGATAAAAGACATAAACCATTTAAAGGACCGCACCATCAACTCATTTGCACAAGTATCGCCAGGTGATTGCGAGTTTGCAGCGCGTAGGATAAATATATCACAATGTGTACTGTAAAAGAATGGTGGGCATATAGAACCTGTTATATATCAATAATTAAACGTGTAGTTATAAAAATAATATAAAAAATTTTCTTATGTACGGCGACCGTTGAACCACCCTGTGCTTGCATTGTTTGTTATTGAATTTCGAATGGTTACATAACAAAAATGTGTTGAATGACGAATTGCGGTTGTCAAAAATTTTTTTGTGTCTGCAGTGCAATGTGTAAAGCTTCTGTATTCAACGTGATATGCGAGAAATTTTAATGTGAGAAAAATGAGCAAAATTGCTTTTCTTATTTAAAAAAAATGGTTTGTGGTGCAGAATTTGAAAATAGCCAACAATAAACGGGCTAGAGATGAGTTTAGGTTTTTTTTTGTCTAGTTGAAAAAAGAAAAACTATCATTTGCCGGCAACTTTGTTTCTATCTTTATCACAAAAATCAAAAAGCAAAGGTTGCTTGCTTAATTTTTTTTAAATATAATATTTCGTAATTAGTCTTTCTACAATAAAATGCAATGCATTTTACAGTCATATAAAAGAGGTTAATATCAGTAGCTTTAAATGCAATCCAACATTTGTTTCAAACTTTAAGTGGTGCGCAAAGAATGAGAAGCAGCACTTATTATTTCTTATTAATGCATCTTACTCAAGGTCCGCCTCGGCAAACCTTCTGCATTTTTCTCAAGCATTTGCAAAAATACAAAAAAAGATTTTGCACCAAAATAAGTTAGAAATAGTCATAACCATCTAAGTTTTCAGTTCTTGAAATTTCAAACTTATTTCAATACATTCAATGTTTTTTTTGTTTGTAATTTGTATGCTGCATTAATAAAAAACTGAGTAAAGCCAAAAATTAGCCCCTTTTGACCTTTTCCAGATTCGCGTCTGTGAGGTAATATTCCTCGGAAAAATCACCAAAACCCCAAACCATTAAAATTTTTTGTAAAATACAGCTCAGTTTTTTTTTTTTTTTGTTAAAATTTAAAGGCCTTTTTTTAGTTTAGAATTAAATTAATATCTATTTTTTAAAATAATTAAAATATTGAATCGCTAAGGCTAAACCGAACTTCATAATATTGTGGAATTTTATTTTTATCATCCACCAAAATAGATCGTGATATTTATCTGCCGGTCGCTTCAGGTATACCCCCCCCCATGATATCCTGATAGTGAAGAGAATAATTAATGATTAGCTTTTAAAAGGCATGCCTACGAAAGATGGTAAATTGTTTTAAGTTGAAATTTAAACGAGTCGTTTCACAAAAAATTCGGATTGTTATTGCCTACCTTCAATTAAATTTTTTAGTTAGAAGTTTCCCGACGATTCGAGATTGCAGACGATCCAATCACGCGCCTTCATCGTTATCATCATTAATCAATTTTTGTGACATCGTGAAACGTTTTAAATTGCGGTTTTATTCAGTTTTCGTTTTGAAAACCTATTTGGCTTGTAGAGTTTGTAATATAATCTTTCAAGTATTTTTATATTTAGAGGTAAAACTGCATGAATTCATGCCGTAACCTATCATTTGGCTGGTTTTGCGAGTGCTTTGAAGTCTTTGATCAACCTTAAAAAGATAATTTATGGAAAAATACATTTACTTTCACAATTTTTTTACAGGCTGTTACGATTTACTTTAGTGCCGAGTTAGTATAAGTAATTGACAACTTGCAATTCTTTTTTTTTATTATAGTAAACACTTCGAAGAAATCGTTGCAACAGTTAGTCATACAGTGATAACAAAGCAGTGTAAACAGCTCATAAATTTTTCTTTTTTTTCGAAAGAATCTCAAATTTAAAAAAATGTAAAAAAACCTGCTTTTTACAAAGGGTTAGAAAATGCTACTTATTAGGATTTTGTACAAGCAGTTCAAATCTATTACATAAAAGTTGTTAGATTTCCTTTCTGAATTTTTATTGTAAAATTTTGTTTTTATCGCGTGATTTTTACTTGGTTTTTATAATTACGCAGCTATCTGTACTAAAACTGGAAAAAAAGTTTAACACAGTTTACTTTGTTAAAAAGTTTTTGGTCTTTTAAAACAAAGCTACAATATTTTAATATTAACCAAATCATAGCAGCACCCAAAATTTTTTGTTTACAAAATTGTTAAACATTTTTAAATATTTTGTAAAACAAAAAATTTGTTCGTGCTGCCATGATTAAAGTTTTGTTAACAAGTTTTAAAAAAATGACAACTCGTCATTTTTCTAACTTGCTATTCAGATAAGATGCAAAAAAAGTTTGATGCAAGAAAGGCGCTGCTGCAAAAATAACTGCATTACAAATATGCAGAGCTGTCTCAAATTTAGATTGCGACACGATGCCCTCTAAGCGACATTTAATTCATTTACTTTTTAATCCGAGCATGTAATGTATTATTGTTATTTTTTTGTTAAAGTTTAAACGTATAAACTGGGTATTTAGATCTATGACTAAAGTTGTTTGCGCGGTGTAACTTCATATTAAAGTTTTTTCGTTTCTTGCTTGGAATTAAACGCACGTAATAGTGAAAGCCAACAACGTTGTTGTGCTTGACATCTAGCTTTCGTTGGTTGATAATAAACAAGTTAATCCGAGTTTTTAAAAGCCGACAACGCTCTCTTTTGAGGCTCTTTATTTGCATGTATTAGAAGAAAATTTCCCTTCAAGCAATTCCAGTTTTTTCTTTTTGCTTTCGAGATAAAGCACAGTGGAAGTCAATACGTCACTTTTTCCATTGCGCAGAGTATTTTTTCTCTTTTTACTGACGAATGCAGAGCGGGTTTTTTTAGTCGATTATTGCTGTCTGCTTTAGCGCAGTAACAGATGTTAAGTATCGTTTTTAGCTACAACTTCCTCTACGCATTTTCACAGTTATCGATTGAAAATCTAATCTGTTAAAAATGAAGCGGTGATTAGACAGGAATTGTTTGGGAAGAAAATGATAGTAGATTTGTTAAAAGAGTAGAAACCATTTCGAGCTTCAGTGATTTAATATACCGGTATGCCATTCATTTTCGAGTAAAATCTAAAAACAATTAGTAAATTATTTAATATTAGTTTTTAAAATCTGTTCTAACGTAGAGTGTGAGACTATGGACTTGAATTTTTTAGAAAGCAATGAAAAAGTCACGTGTTGTATGGCAGAATTTAGGTAATTCATTTCATGTTTATTGCTCTGTGTAATTGAAATGTATTTTAATCAGAAAAACTGCACGTGGATTAAGTTTATATTATAATTTATTACAGTTCACTGGTTGAACTTTTGTGTTGTACACGGTAGGGCGTTTTTTTTTACGAATTTTGGATTAAACTGCAAAAAAGGAACTATCTGATTGCTCGAAATGCCTACGACACTCACTCAAAGGTTTCATTTCGGCCGAGTAAGCCAAAAATCTCGACAATATTCGAAAAGTACACCATCAAGCCCCTTAACAATAAATTCTGAACAGATGCTCCAGGAAGATGGAGAGGTAGGAAAATTTACTTTATTTTCAATTAAAAATTAAGGGCAAGTAACGAAACTCGCCCACAATCGTGTTAATGAGAAGGAAATTGAAAAGCGAATAACTAGCTTCTAGTCTTTGTAAGCTTCTAACAATACGCTGCTCTTAAATTTGTCATAAACTCGACTATTATTTCAAAAACACAAGTGTTATGGGGAATCGGGAACAATCTAAGCTGTAAATGCGGTTCAAACTCAGTTTTTTTGATACACATTAGTGAAAATAAAGTTTATCTATCAATCCCATTCTTCAGTAAAACTCATTAAAGAAAATGCATTTAAAATCAGATTTATTTGAATTCTGCGACATTTCGCTTCATTTCATTTTTTTAACTGTTTATGGTTTGGTTGTTCTAGCTGAGGTTGTTGTTTCGTCTTACAGTATCTTAAAACAGAGTTTTTTACAGTCTGCTTTAAGTGTTTTGGAAAGTAAAATAAAAAATAATCGAACTTTCTTTTGAAATTACTTAATTAACAGATGCATATTACTAAAGTTTTTTATAAGCCCATTAAACGAAAAGTTACCATGACAATACTTGGAATTTTTGAAAAAACATTTTTTGTTCGTGCGTTGTTCCAAAATGACAAAGGTTTTACAGATATGAAAATAAGATATTTTTAATAAATCTTTCTTTTCTATTTAAAGGAACTCATTTCCGTGCTTGGAAAACAGCTTACGATTAAATACAAAAGCGCTTTGAAATGGAAAATTATAAAAAATGAAAAACCCAAAATTGTAATTGACATTTTTTTGCGGTGCCCTGGCAGGCTTCGCTAGCGCATACAATAGTAACGCCTAATTGCTATAAATTACCGATGCATTAGAGGCTCGTTTCCACTACGAGCGTAAAATGGAGCATTCTTTGTTTATTTCATTAATCTTTTAGCGCTTAAAATCTACGCGAGCGCTAAGCAAAACAAAAAAATCGATAAAACAAATAAAGAATACTCCATTCCACGCTCCTAGTGGAAACGAGCCCTAAGAATCTTACATTTATTGAAACAACAATCTATTCAAAAAATCATATTAATTCAAATCAAGGGCCGAAAAGTGCTGTTCGGTTGTATTTGTCTCTTAAATGTTAACGGAAGATTGATTAGGTTGCGAGCTTGAATTCTAAAAAAATAATTATGCATAGTTTCTTGTCTTCGCCAATACCATACAGAAAGATTGCTCATTTTTTTGTATTTCTTATTTAAAATGCTATTCCATTCATCGCTTATTCGTTTGTAACAGGTTTTTTAGAATCGAAATATCTTGAACCCATGATGTTTCATATTTTCTTGAGTTAGTTTTTAAACTTGTAGGATAAAATCGTTTGTATTATGCATTGTGAATCATAATATATTAGTAATTGCTTTTAAAAATGCTATTATTGCCATGCTTATTTTTGATTTAGTTGATTAAATAAGAATTTTAAGCAATATTAATATTGCTTTACTCAATTTGCTTTTTAAAAACTAAAAGTTACCAACTTGACAAATGTAGGCCTACAAATTTTTTCAGTTTTTAATAGTGACGTCATTGGTTTCGTATTGTCAATCGACGAGCCAAAAATTTTTGCATTTTATAAATTCTGTACTTAGCTGGGTTGTTTAAATTCCAACTGCTTCCAAAAGCAACTCGTGTACAAAGATACGCCTTATTAGTGTTTGTTCGCGTTAATTACTTTAGTAGTTGCATGCATAACCGTCTACGTTAACACGCATTTTCTTCGTTCGTTTAGTTAAAATTTTAAGCTGGCTTTTTTATACTTCACTTTTATTTTTAATCTTTATTTGTTTTATCTTTTTTATTCTTTTAGGTGCTTTTTATAGTTGCGTGGCATCTTTGCCTTGTTGCTTCTTATGTTGTTATTAATTCGCGACAAAGCAGACGCATCTCATTTCGTCAATTAAGTCACCGTTTTCATAACCTTTTTTAAGGAACCGAAACAGTCTGTAAAATTTCTGCAACGAACTCTTGACACTAAAGTTTGCTACTTTAAATTGAATCGGTTTTTCGCTTACAAAATTTCTTCACAGCTTCCTGAACCAAACTTGAAAAACGAACAGCTTTTTGATTTTCACTTCTGTGTATCTCGGCTCAACTGCGCATTTGTTTCAGACTCCGACACTCGAAGAAGCTTACCGATCGAGAAAAAACACAAGTTTCTCGCCTCTGCAACGATTAACTTCCGTCAAAAATCGTCGCAGTTTCTTTTCAAAACGCCGATTTCAATCGAACAGTTTACGATCCAAGTTGCGCTCGAAAAATGACAGCACTGGTTCGTCACCTTCCTATCATTTCGCTGTAGTACGTTCGTCGACTGTTCCCGAGCGACGACCAAACAGCTTTCGTGACGTCGCCAAGCATTTCGTTCCCGCTTCGTTGCAACGATCCAACAGCTTGATTCAAAAGAAAAAAAAAGCAGCGCGGCCCCACACCCAGCTTTTATCCCCTCTAGTCAGCGGATCGAAAGAAAAAAACCTCCCGAACGGCCTCGAGCTTTCCGACATGGGACGCCGGATTACAAGCGAATGCGTTCCTTGCGAGAACGGCAAGCGCGACGAAGAGAGCAACCCAGCGAGCGTAGAGAGCTTCGTTCGAAAATGCGCCGATTGCTTTGGTAAGTAATAAACTGTGCTTGAATTAGCAGTGAAGGCAATTGACGTAATGACTTGAACCAGAACCAACAAGTGACAATTCAGCTGTGAATCCCATAAATCAATTAAAACTGGAGCCGAACAAAATTTTAACGAAGCTCTTTCTAGATGCGTCTGGGAATTGCACCAACGAGCATTTTCTAAGGATTCTTTTCCTCACTCATCCTTGGTTCATGACGTCAGAACAGCTGATGGTTTTGTTTTCAAAACTATATCCTTTTAAATTTCATTTAGTTCTTTAAGCTCTTATGATAAGTGTTGCAAAATTGATTTTGTCGGTTTTGTTTGAATCGTTTGCTGATAATTGCACCGTTTAAAATTCTTTTGAAAAATCACATCAACAAATTTCATTCTAGCATGTTGCTTTGTCGTTATAAAATTTGTAAATTTGTAAGCGTTAAAGTTTTACGTTTGCCCTGAGTAACCTTCGGGAATGTTCGAGACTCGACAATAGCACTTGAAGCGTTGAAAGCAGTAAACGACTTCGTACCAAATGAAAGAGAGTTTTACATTTGGCGTTTTGAAGATAATGGTTTACATTAAATAGTCGAAAAGAAAAAAACCTTTTCCGGTATTTTCAGCTTTGAAAAGCTTCTGTGTTAGCAAGTTTTCAATTTTCGGCGCAAAAATTTTTTTAGGAAACAGAAAATAGTTCTTAATTTTGTTTTACAGCTGTGATGTGTAAACATTGTTAAAGTTACAAAAATTCCTGCTCTCATTGTTCTGTTTTGTCCTTGGAAAAGATTCTTTACAACCCTTTTCTCTGCTTGGCCGTCTCATCAAGTAGCCTTAACTTTCAGCTATATTGCTATATAAAAACGAAAAGCCCCGATTTTAAAAATTTAAACAGGTCAACAATATCTTGGGATCTCTAAAAATAGGTCAGACTTTGAACGTTGCTTTAAAAGTTTAAAACGTTTTTCTGTGAGTCGAGAGAATAAATGATGATATAATTGCTTCTTTAATTCAAAGCTCAGTAACTTGCCCAATGGTTTTTTGTGTTACCGCTTTATTTAGAACTTTTACTAAAAAAACGCTTTTACTTAAAATTTAATATGCCAATCATTGTCTTTGTTTAGTTTAAACCTACTCGTATGTTACTTATCGATAAAATATTGGTTTTCAATGCCAAAGGCATTTGTAGTCCCAGAAGTTAGCGATAGGCTATTTTTAAAAGCAACTTTTTTCGTAATCACTAAAAATTCCTAAAAGAGCATCGTGCAATTTTTTATCTATTTGTTTTCAATCACGCGACAAACCGCTGGCCGAATGATTGTGTTTAATTATTTGGGCCCAAACAGCAACTTATCATCATTAGCTTCTCTTACATGAAATTAATCTTTTTTTAGCTAAATTATTTTTAGAAAAGCGATATGCTGTGTTGCGTCATAGAACTTGATTTGTTTATGATTGGCATAAAGCTCCATGTTTATGTGCAGTGATTACTTGTGCCTTGAATTTTTTTATCAAACATAGGTTAAAAAAGCAATGACATCCTAATGTCTTTTTATAACCAATAAAGAAAAAGTTGTCTGTTTTCCGGTAGTGTGGTAGTTATTGGTAAATCGATACATCAACTGAATGCAGTAAAATTATTTATTAACGATATTAGGCATAATGTCGAACGATGTTATATTCTACTGTTTTGTGCACCATACTAATTTGTACTTTTTTAAAAGTATGCACATAACCCTAGTAATTTCGACTTGAATAATCACGAACTTTGAGATTTTTCAAGTGCTCTTGAAGTTGAAGATATAAAAGTCATTGCCAAGAAAATCTAGAAAAGATTAAAAGTATTTTTATGAGGTACAATGGTGCGCATATCATTCTAGTAATGTATCAAATCCTTAAAAGTTATGTACAGAAAAGTAGTACAGTTAAAGTGTAAGTTAAAGTTTAACGTGCAGTACACTTAAATGAAATATCACTTATAGCACCGCGCATGCGCAAAGTTTTGGCGTATGTTTTCGTTTCACTAGACAAACCTATTTAAATTTCCTATTTGTCGCGCGAGCCGTCTTTCTTATTTTACAATTTCGTTTGCATTTGCCGAGTTGCAAAATTTAATTAAATTTGCGTAAAATGTCGATTGCTTTTAAAGTGTCAAAAACTTTATTTCTTAACTCTCGTGTTACGTATGAAGAAGAAAAATCACCCCAAGGCTACCGATCGAAAATCTTCTTCACAATCAGGTTGGTGATTGCTAGTTATGTTAAAGTAGATTGTGATCTACTTGATAATACAAGTCATTTTGTTTTTGAGTCGTGATTTTAAAAAAAAGTGAAACTATTGTTTCTTGTACTTTTTTTCGACTATCAATCAGTCGGGATGTCGCATTTGTTAAATAAATAATCTGACAAATTCATTCTTTCAGTGATTTGATTACTGTTTTTATTTGTGCATTTCGCCTTTTTTTGATTGCTGAAGTTATCTCGAATCTTGCCGATCTGCAAAGAGTGGCTCATTAACAAAAGAGTGCAATGGCCAGTATCTTATAAAAACTTCAATTAAATCAGTAGTTAGATCACGAACCTGGCAGCGTTTCCGCATTAAAATTCCTCAAAGTCTGATTGCGACGAGCACAAAGCATTCAGATGTCTTTGTTGGAAGAGCGATTGGAATTTTTGAATTTCTCTGCTTTGTTTTTGACCGGCGATCGCGTTTAGATTCTGGATGAACGAATGTCCACATATGTTCGACCTCGACCCGAAGCTGGTCATCGCTCTGCGCGAGTTGCAAGACTTGAGCGTTAACGATCCGAACGTCGACCGAAGTCTCATCGACCTCGACAACAAGTCAGTTGCTCGTTTCGCTCTCAAAGTCAATGCCGAACTGCAGTCGCGCTCTTTCCTGAGTTCGAAAGCATTCGTTGTCGTTATTCGGCGCTCTTTTTCTTCAAAGGCGCTCGTTCAAGTGGATGTCGGCGGCGCAGATGTCGATGAGGCCGAGCTGCGTCGATCGCAAGCAGCGGAAAGTCTCCTTGGTTTTCAATCACCTCGAGCCGGAGGATATCGCGATCCACATGTCCTACTTGGAATACAACTGTTTCCGAAGGCTCACGGTCAGTGCTTTGGTAACCCGAAAAGCGACAGCCGTAAATTGAAAGCATCTTTTTACAACAATAGCCATGGCCTTTGTGATAATTTGTTCATTTTTTGTCGAACAAGTCGATGAATCGCAAACCTCTTCTCTTTCAACATCTTGATCTCCTTTCATTGATCTTTATGTTTGTTGAACTTTTTCTTGGTTTGCACCGACAGTTAGGGTCCAAACGCGTATTGCTTTTACACCCATTCAAACCAACTGCTTTTTAATTAATTCTTTTGAGGAAATCGTGCGTTGCGTTTCAAAGTTCGTGAGCAGAAGCGATGTTTTTCTTTCCAAATCTTAGTTTTGCCAGTTGCGATAAAGAGTTTTAGCATGTCTTTGACAAATTATTTTAAATTAATTTCTTAAAGAACCCGACCGACATTTTGACTCATGCACTAATAAGCGCGCTTTCATTCAGCTGTCGGACTTCCACAATTACGCCGTGAATGGAGTCATCAAGAACAACGAAAAGCTGGAACGGGCCGTGTTTTTATTCAACAACATCACACATTGGGTGCAGTGCATGGTGCTAGACCACCACAACGTGAATGATCGCGCCTTGGCAATTGTTAAGTTTGTCGAAGTTGCCAAGGTAAGTTTCTTGCCTTTAGTTCTGTTTCTTTTGCTTAATCCAAGCTCCGCAATCTTTTTTTAATCAAGAATTTTGCGGCACGCCTCGACTAGGTGAAGACTTTTTTTGGTCTTTGTTGGAGTTGGAATGCTTTTTTTACTTGGAATGTCCAGAAACGACGAACCAACCTAAGAATTTTACTTACTTGTTTTACCTTTTTGAGTAGTGAAAACCTTTTTTTGGTTTTTGCCTGGATATAAAGGGCAAAAAAAATTAGACAAATAAGCTAAGACCAAAAGAAATGGTTTTCACAAATGTTCACCATTTTCGTCCTAGCATTACGGGCTGAATTTAGAAAACAAAGGATGTTTAGATTGTAATTGTTTCGCACCACTTCTATTTCGTCTTGCGACACACCGGTTGCGGAGTAATGGCTTTAGCATGCAATTACTTGTTTATTTTGCAATGTTTCAATTGCGGCTTTTTTAAACACGAATTTTTCCCTCTCCGGGTTTTTTCATTGAAAACGCCATTTTAACCCGAGTTTCCGCCCCAAAATTCGGGATTTTATGAACATTAATTTCAGCGTGATTATGACATCGAAAATGCTATGACGTTTAGTTGTGAACCAGACGACGGCTTTTGACCTAGCACGTCGCTATAATTCTTGTAATTTCCTAACATAAACAAAAAGGTTACATCACGGTCACCTTCTTACAAAATTAAGTTGCAATTTTGCAGTTATATTGATTTGTTTGATTTAAAGCCAGCACAGTATTTGCCGACGGCCAGCCATAGCTGCGACAGCTTTACATAGGTTACTATTATGCCCAGGCGCAATGTTGCAAAGACGAGCACCGCGAATTCGTTACATGTTTTATCACGTAAAGACGCGAGTCCAATCAAAGGTTTTAAATTGATATGAACTTGGTTTGAACCAAGTTTGCTTCATCCAAAATCTGTTTTAATTTTAAAGTGTAGAAAAAATTTAAAAAGAAAAAATAGCAATTTTATAAGATAAAATAGTGTTCAACTTATTCTCGTGTATTTCCATGCTGCCCCTCCCTCATCCTAGCAATTGCTTTTTTCGATATTTAGTACAAAATTTGCTTGTACTGAATAGTTGTGCAATAATGAGCATTGTGTTCAGTCTGCTCTGAATTACGCGAAAAAAGCTACAGCAACTCAAAATAGTGGTGACATACCGGAAAAAGGTTGCTCGCTCCAGCTGTAATGCAATCCGCGTATGCCATCGCAACGTGCTTTTGCGTTTTACAACATGCCATTCGCGTTTATGAGTTGTTCAAGCCAGACAACCAATTTTTAATTTGATGTCACCTTCCTGATTACAGAGACTAATTTTCTGTTTACAATTTAGTCAGTGCGTGACAATAGTTTCGCTTTCGTTTGCTTGTCGCGATTATTTGCACCTTGCCCGCTTTCAAGAAAGCTTTGTCAGAACCGTCTTGTTTTTCTTAATAATACGTATTTCATAAGTCAATTGAGTTTTGAAAATAAGATGACTCTGTCAAATAACGTCGAAATGGAAAATGATACGCTGTGCTGTCCTGACTTTTACTTAAATTTTTGTAGAAATTGCACAAAATGCACAACTTCAACACTCTGATGGCTATCGTCGGAGCCTTAACGCACACCGCCATTTCTCGTTTAAAAAAGACAATGACTGAAGTGCCGAAAGCAACGCAAAAGGTGAAAAAATTATGTCGCTTATTAATCTGATTTCACTTGAAATATCGACTTAGCGTCGATTTTGAATTTAATCCTTTTCCCAGTTGAGTTGCAATGTTTCTTGTTGTCGGATTTGTGTTTTTCTGACGTCATGTTCTAAACAGCCAATAAAAACATTGCCAAGCTCTGACGCAGAAGCTCTTATGTTTCGTCTTCGATTCGTGTCGCTTTAAAATATAAATATGCGTTCCGTCCAATAGAGAAAAAATGCTAAAACTAATAAACACCGGACTGCTGGAATCGCGATGCCAAACTGATCGAACAAAGATTTTATCTATTGTTGCTCAACTTTAGACTCTTCAAGAATTTGTCGAACTCTTGGATTCGAAAGTGAATTACACGAGTTACCGTCGCGCGTACAAGAACGTCACAGACGAGTTCAAGATTCCCGTCATGTAAGCTGCTAGTCACGTAAAAGCAGAGCGATCAATCGCTGAACAGAAGTCGTTTTACAGAGGCATTCTCATGAAGGACCTGACCGCTTTGCACGCCGCGCTGCCCGATCGAGTCGGAGATGGTCTGATCAACGTCAAAAAGATGATGATGATTGGCGGAAAATTTGAGGTTTGTCACGTGGTTTTGTTTAGCTAATCAAGACGGAGAAAATCTTTAGAGCCAAACAAATTTTCATCGTTTTGTAGTTTGCGTGGCTTTGAATACAGAGAAATAACGGATTATAAATATTCATAACATTCATTATTGTCATACTACATTATTTGAATATTATTCAAAGCACCTTCATTGAAATTCCTACTCTTTTGTTGCTTCATAACAAACCTGTATCTATTGACTGAGTATTTAATTTTTAAAACAGGAAATTTATCGCTTGCAAAAAATCGGGTTTCCTTTCACGGTCAATAGAGATTTGGTGAACACGCTCCGGGTTTCCCTGTATCTTTACTATAACGAAGAAGAGATCTACCAGCTCTCGGTGCGACGCGAACCAAGGGACGTCAAATATAGCACCTCGGGCTTGGTACGGAACAGTTTTTTGTTTTGTTCTATAGACTCGATTACAGATTTCGAAAACAAGTTGTTTGTGCACCGCTGTGTGCGTGGAATGCTTGTGGCAGTTTGTTTTTCGTTTTTTTTTTTGCCCCGTGACGCAATGTTTTCGCGACGCCGAGCGCTTTGTCACGTGACTCCCGATCGCTTTGTTTTCTTCTTGAAGCGTAAGCGTTCTGAATTGACCTTGCGTTTGCAGACCGCATCCCCCACCAAAGTGACCCACGTCGGGTTTTCGGAATTCGCCCGCTTCACCTGTCAGGTCGATGACGCCACCATCAAACAACACGTGACCGCGATGGTGAACGTGAGTAGCGAAAGCGACCTACCCAAATGCATAGCCCAGACTGATTTGTTGTTTCGCGCACAGTCGGTCTTCAAGACGTACGATTTGAATTCGGACGGTTTCATTTCCGAGTACGAGTTCGGTTGTTTTATCCGCAATTTTCCCGGACTGGATCCGTTTGCCACTGTGGACAAGGACAAGTAAGGAATTGGTTATTAAATTTCGATTTAGTGCGGCACTTGAAACAACTAGAAAGTTGATTTTTAAACATGAAATTCAGTCGCTTTTGTCGCTATTGAAATTAAAACAAGGCTTTAATTTGGGCGCGTTGAAAACAGCCTTCATTTGTAACTGCCGTAATTTTCGCGGAAGTCAATTCGTCTCAGTATTTGGCGACGTCTCGGCATGCCACGAAACGGCATTTTATTTTGAAAATAACACCTTTTGCTTGACAGGGATGGTCGGATTAGCATGGACGAAATGGTCGAATATTTTATGAAGATAAGTTCCGCCCGGAGAAATCAAGTCTGCCAGAGTTTCAAACACGACTTTGCCGAAACAACTTATTTCCATCCAACTTTCTGCGAGGAATGCGACCGACTGGTGTGTATTGGGAAATAGTCTAAAGCTGATTAACCTAACTCTGATTAAAGTTTCATTGTTTCTTAATAACATATTTAGTCTCCTTTGACGGTGGATATAAGGCTCAAAAAGCTATCATAGATAAAAATTTCTGTCATCCAGGATTAGTTTTTCGCACTGGGCTTTATTTGGCATTTTGTAAAGTTTACCTTTAAAAGAAGATAGTTTTGCTGTTATTTAATATCTTTTAAAATAAAATAAGCATCTTTTTGAAAATTTTTCGCTTTTTTTTAGCTTTGGGGATTAGTCAAGCAAGGCTGGAAATGCAAAGGTGAGTGTTGAATGCAATTCAAAGCGATTTGCCTGCCCTCGAGCTCCCGCCTTGACATTTAATGTTCAGCTCCTAAAGCGTTGATATTTTCTGTCAAGCTTTTTTTAAATCGATGTTCAGTCTTTTGCGCACACAAAGTTGCTTGCGTCAACGTCCAACTGCAATGTCACTGCCAAGCTGCCGAGAGTTTAGATTAGATTGACGACTTGTTAATGCGCGCTACGCATGCTTCGAATACTCTAGATGCGATTTCATTCGAGCAATATTGAATCGAAGCTCTTGGCAACAATTATCGTAATTGCATGCTGAGCTTGAGGCTAAACTGGTTGTTAGGTGAAATACAGCCTGTGTTTTATAACAGGAATTTAAGGGGGTTAGGTCATCACCGTTTCCTTTTAGTTTCATCGAACTGCCAATTGAGATAAAAGAATAAGCTACTTCTAAGATTGCAGACTGGGTATCATAAACTGTTGCGATTTAGTTCTTGATTCGGATGTTTTCTTCATGTTTTAAAAACCTCGGCCGTAATACAACTTTGATTTTATTTTTCTTCCAGAACTTTATTTCGTTGACGCGCTGATGCATATTTGATGAGATTTTAACGTTAATGAGAAATTATGGGCTTTTAGAAATTTTATTGCAAAACTGGCACCGGCATTTCGTATAAACTAATTAAAAGGTGGCCTGAATTTGAAAACATGACTGATTGAAAAAGAATTCAGAAAAGACATTTTTCAGAGGCGAACGGTCGTCGTCGTCGAGTTGTTTACATGGATGGCCTCATTTTGTTTTTTGTTTTTTTTACCCCAAACTGTTAGCCAGACAATTTTTCAAATCGATCATTGCACTCTAGTTTTCTATTCTTTTTAACACTTATAATGGCTAATTTCGACTTTAAAATTTACATGATTTACACCAACCTCGGTTGATGCTTTTTATGTCAAAACGAAACTTTAACTGGTGATAAAAAAAAGAATGCGTTGAACGTTATGTTGGAAAAATTCCTAAAACTTCTTAAAAAGTTAGTCAGTTTAGAAAGTTTTGGCAGAAAAGCTTTAGAATGTGGCGATCTAAAAACAGAAAATTGCGTGTTTGCTCGAATTTCGAATCCCGATTACGATGCAAGAGTCGTAAAAGTGTAAGTCAACGGAAGTGTCCGAAGCAGAAACGCACGCGAATGAAATAAACTAAATATTTCTCTCTGAATTTCTGCGACCTTATTATAGTAGTTTATTATTCGATTCTATTAGTATATCATTCGTTTCTTCAATTTTTATTGCTATGAATAGCAACTTGTGCAAAGAGCATGCAAAGACAAATTTAAACTTTCATAAGTGAGACTTTGAATATCTGATTTCGGTGGTGTTATAGGTCGCTGCCTTGAATTGCTTTTGCTAGAGCAAACTTTAAATGTTTTCCCGGAAATAATCTTTTGTTGATTTCACTTTTATTTTGATTTAGATTGTGGCATCAACTGTCACAAGCACTGCAAGGATAGAATTGTTCAAGAGTGTCGTTCCAAAACTGATACAAAAGGGTCCAACTTCTCCCTTCATTCAAACAAGAAACAAGCAAAAGAAAAAGTCTCTCTTTCGTCCGAGTCCGATTTATCTGTCAACGGAGGTGAGAGTTTTTGCGTATTTTGCTCTTGTTTTTTTGTTTTGTTTGTTTATATAAATCTTACTGCCCGTTTTCACTACGAGCGTGAAATAGAGCAAGCATTCTTTGTTGTTTAATTGATTCTTTTACTTCTTTCCGCGCTTAAGGGCTGAGCGAAGCAAAATAATCAATAAAAGAAACAAAAAATACTTTATTCCACGCTCGTAGTAGAAACGGGCCTGAAAGTTGGGTGCTCAGCCTGACTAGTGAAGCAGAGGCATTTATTCTGTTGATAGTAAAGCATTCCAATCACAAAAAATTGCCAAAGCTAGAATAAATGCTTGAAATGTTGTGGTTGCACTAAAGCAAAAAATTTGGGGTGGCAGCTCTGCAATCGTGTAATGCCGAGCTGCTGAATCAAATAAGCTTTAATCGAAAAAGTTTTTTTAGGAAAAGGGGCAAAGGTAAATTTGTTCTGCTTTTTAAAGAACCCTTTAAAGATCGCTTTTTTAGCATTCAAACATCCGAATTTAAACGAGCTGCTTTTTACTTTTCATGAACGCGGCGTTGAGTTTTTTTTAACCGCGATTTTGAAAAGTTTTCTCCGACAATGAAAAGAACCTGCAAACAAAGCACAAGGCTTTGGTAAATGACCACCTAAGTCGAAATAGGTCAATCGAGAGCTGCTTGCAAAGAGATTGATTTAATCGTGACGCGACGTTCATGTGGCAGCCGTTGATAACTTCGTATTTTCATTACGTCATTGAATTTTAAAAAGTCGGAAATCCCAATTTCAGCAGCTTGGCAAAAAGAGTGTTCTTAAAATATCGCTATGGTATTTTGTTCTATATCAGCTTTTGAACCATTGACCAATCAGTTCGGTCGCTTTTCAAAACTGAATGTTTTTTCATTTCATCTGACTCAACACATTTCCTCTTTAATGATGTTGGCCTCCTTGTCACTTGCTTTATGCTCTGGCTTGTTAACGTACATAATGACGCCTTAATGCTTTGCTTCACTTTTTCAATGACATCGCGTAACATAGCTGTACAAAGCTGGGAGCACTGAACTAATTAACCTACAAAACAATTAGTTTATAATCACCTTTTATGGGCTCTGAATAGGTTTGTTAAAGCATAAATAACTTTGGTAAAATTGTTTTTTGGCAGAAGGAAGTTATTTTATGCCAAATAGTTTATATCAACCTGTACGCGAAATTAAACAAAGAAAATTCTCTGGGAACATATAAATATTTTAACGCATAAAGCTTTCTTGTAAATTGTTTTTTCAAGTACCGAAAAAAATTTTGGGCATATAAAAAATCTTAAGTATTCTGGTTAGTAATAGTTGTTCTATTTGGGCTTCCTTGTGGATCATGCTGAAGTCCAAATTAGGCAATCGTCGCATAAAATTTGGGTGAAATTGTTTCGCCCTCTCAAAATGTTTTGATTTGGCGAGCTTATGTCGCGTAAAACGTAATTTTGTTTCACAACTTTGAAAGAATTCAAGTAGAAAAAGTTTTTTTTAAGCTAGAAAATATTAGTACCATTTAGTGTAGTAAAACAGCAATATTTTCTCAATGTAACATATTAAGAAAAACTGGCTGTTGCTTTGAAGAGAATAAAATCACTGCTTCGACTTCCTTCTGTTTTGCAAACTCGCGAGCAGCGCCATTTGAAAAATTTTTTCAAAAGAGCGTCGTTCCTTAGAAATTTCCAGAACTACTGATTTCAAAAGCGGATCAATTTAGTAAAACTGACGTAATACAGAGAGTTGTTCTTGCTTTGAAATTGAACCGGATTAGCATTAACCCGTTTATCTGGTTAGAAGTAGGTTACTTCTAAAAACTTTTAACGTTCCTGACAGCTTGTAATCGTACTGAATCTAAAAAGTTCCGCTCAATCAAACGAGAAAAGTTCTTGTTAAAAATTGTCAAAACCCTCTTGCTTGAGTCAAAACTTAAGATTAATCGTCGTTTTTAAATGTTTTTTTCTTTGTTAAATTTTTTTGTTGATTGTTCATTTTCTTACAGATCATTCGAGAACTTTGGTTTTAACCGAGGAAGATCCGTTTGAAGGAGGCGAAAAGAAACCCCACATGAGTAGGCTGAAGAAGAAGTTATCCAGCGCCACTTTTAAGTCCTCACACCCCACTCCCACCAAGAAATGGGGCAAGTCGTCATCAGCGGCGAGATATTTTCGAAAGTCGTCGTCGCCCAATTTGGGAATCGAATCAAGTCGAAAAATAAAAGGATTAAATCTCTTCCTAAAAAGGAGCTCACCAAAACTTGGATTACGCAGTCCCGAGTCCCCTGTGGTCGAAAACAAAGATGCTCTTGGTACGTCGTCGCCTATGTTTTACAAGAAAGCGAAGAGTTTCGAAAACGTGAGCGTCTGCAGTCTAAACTCAACTAGCGCCGAGAAACCCGAAAACGACATTGCCGTCAATGGATCGAGCGAGACCGTTTCGGCTCCCCACTTCGACACCAACTCAACGCCAAATTCGAACTTGAAAATCTCAAACAGTAGACAAGACAGCGGTGTTGTTACTCCCTCAACCTCATCCAGCCCTCACACGCCCATTTCCACCGACCAATCCAACCCTGATTTACGCTTTCAGTATCCTAATCCTCCCGCCGTTCATCTCCCTATTAGCGACGACATTGACAAAGTTGAAACAGCCTTAAACAATAACAACGTCAAAGTGAGTATTTCTTTGTTTTTGTGGAAGTGAGTAAGTCGAATTTTTGGGGAAATAATTAGGTAACTTAAATTTAAGTTTAAATAAGTTCAAAATAAAAACAAAGCTAATCTAATGCAAGGCATAATTTATGCAAGCGTTTCGAAGTTTTTAATCATTTCATTGGCAGAATTCAACAAAATTTGACTAAAGTCAGTTAATAGAATGAGTAAAAATTTTGAAACGTTTTAATAAACCACACTTCGCGTTGTACTCGCTTTACTTTTCGTTCTAAAGTTGGAAAAACTTTTGTGTAAAAGCTTTCTGCTTTGACTTATTCTTTAAATCTTTATCTTTAAGCTCTGGTTTACTTTGACCATTTGAAAAAAACTACATTGTTAATTGATTTTTTAACGTTCTTAATGAAGGACTGACCGTTTTATTGGTTAATCTATTTCGCCAAACCATGTCAGCAAATAAAAAAAAACCATCAGCTGTCTGGACCAATAAACATCTGTTTTAGGTTTTTCTTTTTCCCGTGACATAAAGCAAGTAAAACCAAAAAGCTCAATATCCCAGTCAATTTTATATTCATGAAGCATTTTCGTAATTTTGCTGCACCTGTTTTTCAATTCATTTTGTTTCCTCATAAATTATTTACATTGAAGACAAGTTAGAGCTTCTTATTTCAGACAAACAATAAAGTCAAGTTAATATTTCGCGTGGCAAATTAAGTTTTAATGGTTTTAAGTTATTTAGAGACCTTGACTTAAGCTTCAACCCAGTCAAACAATGGAATTTAATATTTTTTTGTGTCGTGTTCGCACAAGTTTAATCTCTAATTTCGCTTGTTTTTTGATATTAATAAACTTTTGAAAATGGCATAGATATTTTGCATTATTGACTTAATCAGATTTTCTCTTGTTTTCTCTGATAATTGTTAACTGGGTTTTAATCGTAATGACGTCAAAGATAGCTTTTATTTGCTTGCAATTCCAGAGGTCATTGCAATAAAAGGAGGGTTGTTTTACTCGAAAAATGATTAAATATTGACGTCATGCCGTCAAATACGCTCGAAGTTCTATAAATCACAAAGAATTTTTTATGGATTAACATCAATTTACAGAACATTATCTGAAATTTAAATGATTTTAATTTTTTTATAGAAATCAGTCTACGAACACAACGAAAGGTTAATTCGCGAAAACCAAGATCTCCGTCGTCAACTGAAAGATGCGCGTGACGTCATCAAAGACCTTGAGTCGCGATTGGTCCGCTAGAAAACAAAACTATGATCAAAGCAGCCAATTGGAACTGTTTTGGTTTACTTCTTTTTGTTCTTTCACATTTTTTGACTGTTGAACTTCTGCAAAATTTTCAACTAATACGTCTATTTGTTGCTTCTCTCTTGCCATTTTTTGTCACTGTGTTGTTTCGTATTTAATTGAATTTCTAAAGCGTTGTTTGCAATACAAAATTCAATTTAAAGTTCAACTTTTTTGTTAATTTAGTTTAAGACAAACATTAACAGACAGCTTGTTCTTATTTTTCTTGTAAGATTAAATGGTTGCCCTGATTTTTTGGATACGATAGGCTGAAAAACTGGTTGAAGAGTATGACGTAGCATACAATTTGTAAATGATGGCACACAGAATAAAGAAAAACTGTGATGGGAAAATAGCATCCAGTGATTATGAATTCAATGATATACAAAAACTTAAAAGATTTAAAACTCACAAACAATATTTTTGTTTTATTTTTGTCCACAATTACAACAACACAATCTGTTTTATTTTATTAATCCCACAACCTCGCTCTTGGCCACACATGAGCTCAAACCCAAAAAATAAATGAGAGATCGTCAAACAATAGCTTCTCGCATGCTGGCAGTGGCGTACGCCGAAATTTGTCAAGGAGGGGTTTGCAAACACGATTAATAAACTATATTTTAATTGCATGATAGCTTGATTCAGAATTATTCAGCTCTAACTGACTTATCGATCACTCTGTATTGCAACTAAAATCAACAATATCGAGCTCAGTGTTTTTCAAAATAAGGCCCTCGGCTGCCTAGGATGGAATTCGTACTCTGTAGAAAAAAATAATTGTTGAGGGAGGAATTTGAATAAAATGTAAGTTGATTCAAAAATATTAACTGAAACTGCCACGTCCTTTATACTTTGCACAGTTTTTTCATAGTTCAAAAAATTATTTCACTAAAGTGAAGACCGAAAAAAAGGATGTTGTTGTTGTTTGGAAAGTTATCGACTCTGGGTCAACACAAACAGGGCTGGGGCCGAGAATTTATCCTTTTACTATACCAGGTTGTTGCACTGCCTGGATCAGATACTGGCAGCGATGTTGTTGAGCCAGCATCGGATTTCGTCATCAAGAACTATCAGATCACATACTCCATGTCATGGCCAATAGCAGGCTGTTAAGATGTGGTCTGCGATTTGTTCAACGGCGCTGCACTCGTAATCTAGTGAAGGAGCGAGACCTTGTTGTGCATGGACGAATAGAATTGCCCAACACCAGTGCAGGCGATTGACCTTATCCCAAGCTGTTTAAGGCTAACTCATTTCTTATTTCCTATTCCTAACCCTATTTCAACAAGCCTGGTATAGGTCATAGGTATGGAAGCCCGATCCCTGGATGTATTCTCACAATACTTTGTAATTCGTCTATGATTCGTCCAATGGGAACACCAGACTGGCACACAGTATTTAGCTGCTGAGTAGGCCAGAGATAGGGCAGCTGTAGTCTACACAATGTTTTGGCCCAACAACCCATCTTCGCAAGTCGCCTCAGCAATGTGACGCGAGATAGTTTTTAAAGCAATGCCACAAAATAATGACGGAATGTGAGCGATCTGTCTAGTTTTACCCCAAAGAAAATAGGGACCGGACAGAATGGTAAAAGTTTATTGTTGTTATAAACCAGCGTTTCCCAAACTGTGGTACGCGTACCACTTGTGGTAAGCGAAGGATTTACAGGTGGTACGCCTAACATTCAGAAATTGATTTATTTTTTTATCAATATACATGAATGTAAAATGTAAAGTCATTTCCATTAAATTTTTCATAAAAATAAAAATTTTGCGTAACAATTTTGATTTATTAAGTTTGTTCTTATACTGTTACGACACAATGCCCTTTACGTCCACGCAGCATGTGGGTGCTTGATGTACGGTACACTTAAAATTTAGTTTTGGTTGTGAGTAAGTATGGATAAGTGGTTGGGACTATCTTCTTCATCAGCTGCAAGCACCAGTTCAGGTGAACAGGAAATTTGCAAAAAGCGTAAGTCACAGCCCATTCGAAAATATAGTAAAGAGTACCTTCAATATGGGTTTACCTTTACTATGGACGAAAACGCAGAGGCTAAGCCACAATGTTTAGTTTGCAATGAGGTTCTGACGAACCATTCGATGAAACCTTCTTTGTTGAAGCGCCATTTTTTAGGTAAGCACAACTCTTTGAAAGACAAACCTGTAACTTACTTTGAAGAAATTCTTGCAAATATGCAACAGTCACGTAAGCTCATCAGAAAATTTACCACTTCGAATGAAAAATCTTTAAAAGCCTCATATCTTGTTAGTTTACGAATAGCAAAAACTGCTCAACCTCACACAATTGCAGAAAGATTAATTCTTCCCGCGGCCAAGGACTTAGTTGAGAATCTTATTGGAGAAGCACAAGCTCGAAAATTAGATGAAGTTCCAGTTTCTAACAACACAGTTTGCAGGCGTATTCACTATTCAGGACATGGCAGATTATTCGAAATCGCAGCTTGTGAGACGAGTAGCAGAAAGTCCGTTTTTTGCAATTTAGCTCGATGCAAGCACAGATGTGACAAATTTTCCTCAATTACTAGTATATGTTCGATATGTAGGTGTATATGATTTTGAAATGATTGAAGACTTCTTGTTTTGCAAATTTCTTGAAGGGCGAACTACGAGTGCTTTAATATTCAAAGTATTAAATGATTTTATTGAACAAAATGGAATTTCATGGGAAAAATGTGTTGGGGTTTGTTCAGACGGTACTCGCGCGATGACAGGGAGACACGGTGGTGTAGTTACGCGAATACAATCTGTTGCTCCAATTGCAGTCTTTACACACTGCAGCATCCACAGAGAAGCTTTAGCTGCAAAAACGCTACAATCTTCATTTAAAGACGTGTTGGATAACGCCATCAAAGTTGTGAATTTGATTAAAGCAAGAGCATTAAACTCCCGCATGTTTACAATTATGTGCAACGATATGGGCGCTAAGCATGATAAACTTCTTCTACACACAGAAGTGCGATGGTTATCAAGGGGGAAAGTGCTTTTCCGGTTGTTTGAACTCCGTGCTGAAGTTCGTCTTTTCTTGATTGATATCAATTCTCCTTTTTAAAACTTGTTCTGTGACGATGTGTGGCTATCGAAACTAGCTTATCTGGCAGATGTTTTCAGATTTCTAAATGAGCTGAATATAAGCCTTCAAGGAGCAACAGTTGATATATTTCAAGTCAGTGACAAAATTAATAGCACTGTTAGAAAACTACAGCTAAGACTCGGAGATATTGAAAAAAATAATCTGGCTGCATTTCCACTTCTGTGCGAATTTATTTCAGAAAATGATTTGCATATTCGACAGTCAATTGAAGTCGGATATTGCTCAGCATTGTCGGTAGTTAATAGAAAAATTTCATTTGTATTTTCCAAAAAATTATGAAAAATTTGATTGGATTCGTTTTCCATTTTCAACTACTGTCGAGCTTCCTGATGATTTTTCCACTCATGAAAAGGATTCTTTTTCTGATCTTTCTTGTGATGGTAGATTGAAAAATAAATTTGAAACATCAACCCTGTCCAGTTTCTGGCTTCACTGCCAAAGTGACTTCCCAAAAATTTCTACTCGAGCCACAAAGTTTCTTTTGCCTTTCTGCACGTCTTATTTGTGTGAATGTGGTTTCTCAGCAATGCTTGCCATCAAATCTAAATACAGAAGCCGTTTGGAACTGGAGCCAAATCTTCGTCTCAATCTGACAAAAATTCACATTAACATTGACGAGCTTGTTGCGCAGAAGCAAGCGCATCCATCTCATTGAATACTAAATGGAAATGATAATTTAATAAATTGCCTTTTTTCTTTCATTAAACAAACATGTCATAAATACGAATGTTATTGTAGTTGAGGGTTTTTTCGTAAGCATCTTTAATTTTTATGCTGAAGTGGTACGGTGAGTTTTTGAAATTGTTTTAGCGGTACGTTCATAAAAAAGTTTGGGAAACCCTGTTATAAACCTTTAGCTCACTTTTCGCCTCTCGGTTATTAAAATAAAAGGCTGCTCTCACCGCCTTTGAAAAACAAAGTTTAACTTTAAGGTTTGGAGATACGCAGAAACTGTAATCATGTCTTGACTTTCGAGTCCTTTCAGTCTCCAAAAGAGTAAACTTTGCAAAAGCAAAGTTAACTTTGCAAAAGCAAAGTTTACTCTTGCAAAAGTTTTTGTTACGTTACGTTGCAAAAGTTTTGTTTACTCCTGCAAAAGTTTACTCTTACTTTGCAAAAGCAGAGTAAACTTTGCAAAAGCAAGGTTTTTGAAGATTGTGGAAGACAGAAATCATGCGCGCGTATTAAAAAAAAAAGAGGAAGCAACTCCGATTCCTGCGGATCGCCATTTCTTTGACGGTGGAGTTTGCTTCGCTTATTGTCAAGTGGTAGAAGTAAAACCTCTGTTCCAAACAAGCTTTACAATCATTCTAATCATGTGCTTGTTTGACAGAATTCTCAGCAGCTTGCAAGCAAGACGACGGTGCTTCGCTTTATAACAAAAACCAAAAAAGATGTTTTACATAACCAAAAGAACTTTTCTCAAAAAAATTTTGTCATACACTTTTGGGGAATAGCTGTAGCTAAGTCTTGAAAGAAAAGAATACGATTTAAACTTTGAGAATCACTGATCTACCAGAATATTGAAATATTTTTTGTAAAAATTAAGAACCATTTTCATTAAATTTGCATATACTGTATTTTTAATTTTTTTAATCGTCTTTTCCAGAGTATAATCGAGTTTCTTTTAGAGATCCTCCCTAGATGCTTAGCACTTATTTTGCTTTTCCTATGTATCCTCAATTATGTATACCATAGCGGAGTAGAATAGGCTTGCATCTCACGCGCAAGCATTGCGATAAAACATCAAAAGTAAACCATAGAAAACCTATCTTTGTGTTAAAATATTTTTCGGTTTTGAAAGTTTTACTCAGATTAGCAAACTTTGAAGCAATCGGGGCGATAGAAAAAACAATCTTCAATAAATTTACTAATAAAGATTAAAAAAAACAAAGCGCCAAAACGATAAACCCCTGTACCATGTTGTTGTAGTCTACCTGTCGCTAATATGATATTTACGTATAATTGCATATCTCTGATTACCTTTCTTTAACACGTTTACAACGGTTGCTACTTTCGCGGTTTTTTCCTGAGCAACGGTTGCTATTTGTTAAAATCATAAAAATAGAACTCGCACTGAAATTGAAAAAGTTAATTAACTGCATAGAAGTCTTTTTTGAAACCTCTTAATTAATTCTATTGTTTGCGTTCACTGCTTTATAAG
Source organism: Diplosoma virens (assembly GCA_963680785.1). NCBI lineage: Eukaryota > Metazoa > Chordata > Ascidiacea > Aplousobranchia > Didemnidae > Diplosoma > Diplosoma virens. Next base: position 23,157,629 of record OY796885.1, on the reverse strand, counting down.
CAGATCACGTGCAGCGATCTTAATGAAATCTGATTGGCTCACTTACACGTGGCAAGCACACTATAAATTGAGATGTTGATAAATTTAATTCCTTTCAGTCGTTGGTAATCAAGTGGTTCGGTGGTTTAGTTTTGTAGAGTGAGTTTGTAGATCGCAAGCGAAACTTGGGTCGTTTTGCGATTGCATCGTTGGCTGCATCGTTGGCTGCACGTTGGTTGCATAATTGGCTGAACGTTGTTTGCACGTTGGCTGCACCGTTTGAGCTGTCGTGTTTAGTAAATAAGTGGTTGTTGGCTTGTGGAAGCCTGTTATACTGTCATATAGAATTTTCAACGTAAATATATATATTGTAAACCATAAGACGTGTGGAAAGCCAGCGGTGTGATTGGGGAAAGCTCGGATAGCTTCCCCATAGTTGAAGAAATTGAAGCCAAGAAGAGAGGGATTCGCTGTGCGGTCTACAGTAAACCTTTGAAATTAACACTATTTTCTCCGACTGCATCAGTATGGCATAGTGGTACATATTGTATGACGTAGTGGTACTTACATATTTGTACCACTACGTCTGTCAGTAATGCACGTCGTGGTACATATATGCACCAATACGTAGGGAACGTGTTAAGGGGGGTTTGAACCTCAACCCCCACCCCCCGTACGTACGCCTATGCGTGCTGGTTTAAGTTTTTATGAAAGCACATATCAAACTGTGATGTGAAGACCTTTTTTTTAGCCATGATGATTTTTACAAAACAGATACCATCTAAAAGTGCTTTTTATTCTTGATTTGAAGTAAAAAGTTTTTGTAATCTCATTGTAGGCGTACACAAAGGGTTTTCATAAAAAACCATTAATTTAATAAAACACAGTCTGTTTTACCCATGTGCAATCATCATTCTATTTAAATAGAATTCAATATGTGAATACAAGGTAAATGATCCGCATGCTTTCGTAGCAATGCTATATGATTGAGTTCAATTTAAACTGAATTAATTCGATTATACCAGTGAGCTAAACTCGTGAAGAATTTATTTGTACAGGTATTCCATTGTTGCGCTTAAGGATGGCCAAAAAAATTTGTGCAACTTCAATATGCTCTGAAAAGTACAACAGGCTTAACTCTAATTTGGATTGTAAGCTTGGAAAAGTTTTTGGACCATGACCAGGACCACTTTTAGTAATCGTGTTTTTGACTTGCTAAACCCCCTCTCTCTATGACAAATTTTTACGTACGCCTCTAAGTCTCATAGTTAACTTTTGAAGAACAAATTTTTTTGTTAAGTTTTTGATATTTTTAACATCACGGAGACAAAATTTCGCCGGCAGTTTCCATGCATTTCAAAAGTGTTCATTCCGAAATAATTCCTTTGTCGCACAGGGAGTCGAAAATCGCTGTCACCACGTCTGAAAAAAAAGCATGGTGTAGAAAGAAAATTACGATTTATTATGTTTTTATGAAGTAATTTTTATTAATTGATCATCCCAGGCATCAGAGGCACATTTCTGTGTCTCTTGATGCCGGTCCCAAGCCCGGATAAATGGGGAGGGTTGCGGCAGGAAGGGCATCCGGCGTAAAACTTTTTTGCCAGATGTATACAAATGCGTAATCATTGTCAATCCATACCGAATCGGTCGCGGCCCGGGTTACCAACGACCACCTCAGGTGTCGCACAGCAAGGCATCTGCGGAAATTATGCTACTGCTAAACAAAGTGAAAATAAGAGCAGAAATAGAGGAGGAAGGCGAGTAAAGAAGCAGCGAGAAGCATGGAGAGGAAGACGCTCACTCATAAGGGTGGGTACCTTAAATATTGGTACGATGACTGGAAGGGGAAGAGAGCTGGCAGATATGATGGAGCGAAGGAATGTAGACATATTGTGCCTACAAGAAACTAAGTAAAAAGGGAGTAAAGCAAGGAACATTGGAGGTGGATGTAAAATATTTTACTACGGAGCTGATGGAAGAATAAATGGGATAGGGATAGTGGTGAGAGAGAAGCTGGCTGAAAGTGTCCTGGAGGTGAAGAGGGTGTCGGACTGACTGATGGCCATGAAGCTGGAGGTAAATGGGTCCATCCTAAATATAGTAAGCGCATATGCTCCACAGGTTAACGACAGCATGGAGGAGAAAAATGATTTTTAGGAAGACCTGGATGGATTGATAGAAAGTATATCAACAGAAGAGAGGATAGTTCTTGGTGCAGACCTTAATGGACATGTGGGCGAAGGAAACATAGGGGATGAGGAAATAATGGGGAGGTATGGTGCTGGAACAAGAAATAAGGAAGGATCAATGGTTGTGGATTTTGGAAAAGGATGGATTTGGCGATTGTCAATACTTATTTCAAGAAGAAAGATGAACACAGGGTGACGTATAAAAGTGGCGGAAAAAGTACCCAAGTAGATTATGTGATGTGCAGAAGGAGGAACCTGAAGGAAATGTGCGATTATAAGGTAATAGTGAATGAGTGTGTCGCAAAGCAGCACCGTATAGTGGTATGCAAAATGACTCTGATGATGAAAAAGAAAAAAAGCAGAAAGCCAAAGATACGATGGTGGAAACTGAAGGAGTCAAGCTGTCAAGAAGCGTTTTTTAGACCAGAAATGACCAGGACTCTGGGAGGCAAGGATGGGTTACCTGATGAGTGGACAAAACAGCAGAAATGCTAAGAATACAGCTAAAACTGTTCTGGGAGTGATATTTGAGAAACGAAAAAGAGACAGGGAGACGTGGTGGTGGAATGAGGAAGTTCAGGAGAGCATAAGAAAAGAAAGAGGCGAAGAAAGCATGGGATAAAATAAGAAATCAAAATACTAAAAAGATCTACAAAGAAAAGAAGAGTAAGGCAAAAAAGGCGCAGTTGCAATGGCGAAGAGACGTGCGTATGATGATTTGCATGCTAGATTGGAAACAAAAGAAGGTGAAAAGGAGTTGTATAGATTGGCTAGGCAGAGAGACAGAGCAGGGAAAGATGTACAGAACGTGAGGGTTATAAATGATGAAAACGATAGTGTTATGGTAAATTCGGAGGCAGTGTTAAAGAGATGGAAGGAGTACTTGAGAAACTGATGAACAAGAAAAATAACAGAGACTCTAGGACAAAAGAAGCAGAAGTGGTTAACGAAGAGGTAAATTGCGTCAGTAGAGAAGTGAAGAATGAACTAAGAAGGATGAAAAAAGGTAAAGAGGTTGGGCCAGATGAGTTGCCAGTAGAAGTTTGGAAGTGTATGGGAGAGATGGGGATAGAGTTTTTGATCAGACTGTTCAACAGACTATTAATGGGTGAACGGATGCCAGAAGAATGGAGAAGGAATGTGCTTATCCCAATCTATAAAAACAAAGGAAATGCCCAGTGCTGTGGAAACTACAGAGGAATAAAGCTAATGAGCCACACAATGAAAGTATGGGAAAGAATTATTGAAACCAGGTTAAGGGATAGAGTGGAGATTAGCAAACAGCAATATGGATTTATGCCAGGAAAGGGAACCACCGATGCCATGTTTGCTCTAAGAATGTTAATGGAAAAATACAGGGAAGGTCAAAGAGAGCTACATTGTGTATTCGTGGACCTAGAGAAGGTTTACGACAGGGTTCCACGGGAAGAGCTGTGGTACTGCATGAGAAAATCTGGAATAGTGGAAAAGTATGTGCGACTAGTACAGAATATGTATGAGGGAAGCGAAACAGTGGTGAGGTGTGCAGTAGGAACTATAGAAAGTTTCAAGGTTAAGGTTGGACTACACCAGGGATCAGCGTTAAGTCCATTCCTGTTTGCAGTGATAATGGACAGGCTAACGAAAGAAGTAAGGAGAGAATCACCATGGACGATGCTGTTTGCTGATGATATTGTGATTTGTGAAGAGACCAGGGAAGAAGTGGAGCGGAGATTAGAATCCTGGAAGTATGCATTGGAAATAAGAGAAATGAAAGTAAGTAGGTCGAAGACCGAATATCTGTGCATAAATGGAGGAAATGACGACGAAACAGTAAAGATGGAGGATACAAAAGTGCCAAGAGTAAAGAAATTTATGTATTTGGGATCAACGGTGCAAGAAAGTGGTGGTTGTGAGAGGGAGGTAAAGAAGAGAGTACAGGCAGGATGGAACGGATGGAGAAAAGTATCAGGAGTAATCTGTGACAAGAGGTTACCAGCTAGAGTAAAAGAAAAAGTGTACAGTTCAGTGGTAAGACCAGCAATGGTGTATGGACTTGAGACAGTAGCAGTCACAAAGAAACAAGTGGAAGAGATGGAAGTCGCAGAGATGAAAATGCTGAGGTTTGCTATGGGAATGACAAGAAAAGACAAGATTAGAAACGAGCACATCAGGAGTACTGTTAAGGTAGAACGGTTAGGAATGAAAATGAGAGAGGGCAGGCTGAGGTGGTATGGACATGTCATCAGGAGAGACCAAGAATATGTAGGAAGAAAGATGATGGAAATGGAGTTACCAGGAAAGAGAAAAAGAGGGAGACCAAAGAGAAGATTTTTAGATGTGGTAAAAGAAGATATGGAGGAAGTTGGTGCGAAGAAGATGGACATTGAAGACAGAAAGATGTGGAAAATGATGGTACGCTGTGGCTACCCCTGACTAACGGGAAAGGCCGAAAGGAGAAGAAGAAGAATTTTTATTAATTGATCCTTACTCGAATATCAAATTTAATTTTTTAACCGAGAAAAATCGTTTATGAAGAGATTATCGATTTAACTTCGGGCCTACGACGAAGTGACTACGGAAAATCTGGAGAAGTCGCTTAAACTGTGGCACAAACGGGATCAATTCTATCTATTAACTTTCCTTTTTGTTAAAGTTCTCGTATTGACGGTATAAAAAAATATTTAACTGCCAAGTATCTCTAATATTTTTTCTGACATCAAACGTACTCGAGAATTGTTTTTGAGCGGCGAACAACTTCTGCAGCGCTTGGATAACTTGCGATTCAGACGCTTTGTTGTTCACAAAGGTTTTTAAAAGTGGACATCTCGATGACAAGCAATTTTTGCTCACTCGTAAGCCTGCCAAAAGCAGTTTCATGAAAAAGTTGTTGACATGCTTGTCAGCTAAACCAGGCATGTCAAACTCATGAGCGTATGCGGGCCGCATCGGTGAAATTTTAACCCAAAAATTTGACGCGGGCCGCAATTCGGTCCGCAAAAAGAAGATGACCTTTTTTTTTGGTCTTCACTTAGATTTCTACATTAAATCTTAAAATTTCTCTTAGGTCTTAGGTTTCTTTCTTAGGTTTTAGGTCTAGAATTTAGGTCTTAGGTTTTTACCTTTTTTAATTTTTACGTTAAAATCAAAGTAAAGATTAAACAAAAAAAGGTCTTCACTTCAATTGAATGGCAAATCTTGGCCACTTAGGGACTCGCGTAAACTTTTGTTTAATTTGATCTTGAAATCAAAGTGAAGACCAAACAAATTTAAAAAAGGACACACAACATTTCATTAGTTCTTCCAAAAGATTCATGTCGTTTTCGTAAGTAAAACCTAGTTTTAAATTAATTAATATTTGATTTCGTATCGAGCATTTGATTTAAAAAATTCTTCAAAAGACTTTGCAGGCCGCACCAAAAAACTTTAAGGGCCGCGAGTTTGACATGCCTGAGCTGAACCGCCAAAATCCTTCGTGCTGAACAAAGTATTCACCTTGAAGAATCGCTTCGTTGGAGATTGCCGTGGCTAAAGCGGAAATGAAATCCGGTTGGGAGTTATCGTTGAACGGAATGTTAGATTCGATCCAGTCAAAAATAGGATCGTTAGTCGGGTGTCGGTCGAATTGCTCAGTTAAGAGGAAAACGAGTTCGTCAAAGCAGAAGTGTTTTGACTTCGTGTTACTTGGTTTGGCTTTCGACTCGACATCTAAATCAAAAACAACAATGAAAGGACTTTTTTAAAGAATGCTTTAAATAATTTTAAAATCAATCAATCAAAAATAAGAATAAGTAATTAACATAGTTTGTTTTTAGAAACTTATTAAATGACATAAATTCAAAATTTGAAAATTGAACAAGCCATCTTTTATTTACTTTTATTTATGAAGCCACGAAACTGGACTTACCGACAGAGAGTAATTTTCCTTTTCTATCTCTGTTCCTAAAAGATTTATCTTGTTTTTCGATTTTTGTCACAGTAATATCCGAGCAAGGATTTACTTGGGTATAAAAACTATTAAAACTGGTTTCGTCATTGACATCACAGCCAGATTTCTGCTTTTTCTCGTCTCGGTCAAGTTTTTTCCTCAGAGAAGGTGAGTTGTTAATAATCTGAAAGTTATCAGTCACAAAATATTACAAGTGCAATCTTTACTACCTCTACAAACAAAGCATAAAAAATAAATAAAATTTTTTTTTCCAAACTTTTAAAGTTTTCGGCCTTTTTTCGCTCGTAAAGAGATAGCAATTAATGGAAAAAATTTTTCTTGCAGGTTTGCAATTTAACTTTAAATTTTTCATTAATTCCACATCGAAAATAGGGTGTTTTCAAACAAAAAAGTTTTAAATAAAATGCAGCCACCTTTTGTTTAATTTGATTGAAGAAAAAATAAACGAAGAGCTTTTAAATACTCTGCATGAAACAAAGATATACGCATAACGCTTAAGGCCCGTTTCCACTACGAGTGTGGAAAAGAACATTCTTTGTTTCTTTTATTGATCTTCGATTGAAGCGAGCGGTTAAAATTGAACCGAGCGCAAAAAAAAATTAATAAAACAAAGAATGCCTTTTCCACACTCGTAGTGGAAACGGGCCTTTAATCTCACTTTATTCTTTCCTTCTTTTCCTTTCTTTGGCGGACCTTTTCGAAGTCGTTCAATTGTTTCGAGTCTTTGTATTGTTATCACTCGTGGCAACCATTGGTTCTATAATTTGGTTTGTTAAAATTTCTGTCAAAAAACTTCTTTCAACAACTCACTTTTCTTAAATCAACAAGATTTTTGAGCAATAATTTTACTCGTAATGAAATTTTGTTTTCTGCTATTATCCTGTTCAATTCCGTGAAATATCGATCCATCAAATGCTGCAACAACAGAAAACAATTACAATTAAAGCAATTTATTAATTACTTAATTTATAATCAATATTAGCATGTATTTTATTCTTACTTTTCCATTCATGTGATCCAATCGTTTGCCAATTCTTGAAAATAAAACACACAACGCTTCAAGATGCTTTTCTTTGTGACTTAGCAATAAGAAGTTGATGAAGTTTTCATGCATGACTTCTTCTGATAACATTTGAAGTCTGAACAATTCGCCGATGAAACAAATAATTCCAACTACCCGATCTCGCTCATTCGACGTGTGAATCTCTAAATCTTTTTTTAGTTGCTTTTTTTCTTCCTGAAAAATCTGAAGTAAGGAGATCTGAGGTCTGAGATCAATGGGACAAAAATGACTTAGTATGTTAAAGTAGAAAAATCATACTTGAATTATAGCTTGTTGAGTTCATTTCATATGATTTTATCATTTCATCATTATTTGAATAACAAAAAACTAACTTTTTTAGTTTTTTTAATTTATTTAATTAAGATTAAAAATTTCTTCACCATTGGTTTCTTTTATAAGAATAGAGAGGATTGAAATCAATGAAACGCATCTTTGTCTAAATAAGTAGATCTTAAAAATGTTAAAGCGTTTTAATAATTTTTCTTTGACAGTTCAAACTAAGTTCCTGTCCAGAAAAAAGCGCGCGTCAAGCCACAAGTTCATGCTGAGTGAGACCGGTTCTGAAACCCAACAAGTCACTTCAGGGTTGCTATGTTGGGAGAATTTGAAAAATTTGGCCTTTTTTTGGCTTTTTTATATGAAACAAAATCTTATTCTTGAAAATTAATATAATGTTTTTAATATTTGAAGTTTGTGAGCAAACGTGTTACAATTTTTATTGTTTATTAATTTTTCAATTGTCTTCACCTTAAATTTAAAAAGAAAATACAAATATTGGACCCTGGTTGAAAGTAATGACCGTTTTTGTTTTTTTAGTGTAATGAAAGAAAGTGTCAGTAATGATTGCTGATTTCTTTTTCCTTTTCTTCCGCTGCACATAACGGAAAAGATGTTTGGGAAAGAAAAACTGCAAAACGATCCATCTGAGAGCATTATGGATCATTGTCTCAAAGGTTACTTTATAGAATCTTCCAAAGGTTCACGGCATTGGCTTATAACTTTTTTTCTTTAGCAGATTTTGTAATTTAGACATAGCTACAAAAAAATATAACAAAATTTGAATAGTAGTCATTTTGTAAAAAGTTTGAATCTTTTGGTTATTCACGGTCAAGAGATTCAAACAACTATTCACTTCTAAAAATCACTATGCAAGTCAAAAGCGAAACTTTTTATTGTAACCGAAACTAGCAAGCTTTTTCAAGTAAAATAAGAACACGTGAACGATGCTTCCAAATATAAAATTGCCATCGCTTTATTTTTTACCAGTACTGTAATGGAGGAGATGGAATGCTCCATTGCTGTTTGTGTCATTTTGGTACCTGCTTGTCTCCCTTACATGATCAAATTAGTTTTCACGCTAAATTAAATAAAACACCTGAATTAGTTCTTAAATGAAAACAGTGAGACAAAGAAACTGTATACAGACATACTAATAAATTAATAATTATTACTAAAAAAAAGAAGTTATCTTTCAACTTACCATACTATCAGCTTTTTTAAGCCTCTTTTGTAAATTGCAAATAAAACTATGAAACGGGTATTGATCTTCAAGCTCTATCCGACAGCGTTCCAAGAAAATCTTCCGAATAATGGCTTGCGAAGAAGCAGCAGAACCTTTCATTTCCCCCTCGATACTTGGCGTCAAGACAGTGTGCCGGGACAAAACGCGACACATTTTGGCGTACACTTCACTGTACACAGGCGCTTTTATAGCCTGCAATTAATAAAAAACTTCAATGAATTGCAAACTTCAAATATTTACTATTAAGAAATCCGTCATGTAGCACGACGCAGTTTATTTATTTACACTAATATCATTATGCGCCATTTTTGAAAACCAAGTAAGAATTGGTCGCTCTTTGCAAATTCTTTTTGAACTCCAAGATGAAGACATATTTATTTTAATTAAGCAAAAGTAGAAATCCATGTAGCTTGGTTTTGTTTGTAAAGTTATATTCATGTTTGCCGATAAGGCCAAGTAGTAACCTTTAAGAGATGGTCGGATTCAAATAAAAACATTTTTTTGTGTTCAATTGACTAACAAAGACAAAAATCGTTTTCGAGCTTCACTTTTGTTGTCTAGTCCAGTGGTTTCCAACCGGGGGTCCACATAGTGATTTTGGGGTTCCATGAGCCTAAGATGAAAGCAATAGCAAAAGAAAAGAACCCCCCGAATGGGTCAAGCTTGGAAAAAATAACTAGTCTCCGTAACGCTAGAAACCAACCTGCACCCTCCGCCTAACACGAGATCTAGACCAGGGGTCGGCAACCCCCAGCACGCGTGCCAATCATGGCACACGAGGTGATTTTATAGGGTACGCGGCGTCGTGAATATTTTTCAAAAACACGTTCACGGACCTTTTTTTTTTAGAGATCACCCTGATTTTGGGAGAAAAATAGGGAAATCAGAGATGAAATCGAAGTGAAGACCTTTTTTTAGAGAACATCCTGAGTTTGGAAGAAAAATAGGGAAATCAGAGATGAAATCGAAGTGAAGACCTTTTTTTTTAGAGAACATCCTGAGTTTGGAAGAAAAATAGGGAAATCAGAGATGAAATCGAAGTGAAGACCTTTTTTTTTAGAGAACATCCTGAGTTTGGGAGAAAAATAGGGAAATCAGAGATGAAATCGAAGTGAAGATCTTTTTTTTTAGAGAACATCCTGAGTTTGGAAGAAAAATAGGGAAATCAGAGATGAAATCGAAGTGAAGACCTTTTTTTTTAGAGAACATCCTGAGTTTGGAAGAAAAATAGGGAAATCAGAGATGAAATCGAAGTGAAGACCTTTTTTTTTTAGAGAACATCCTGAGTTTGGGAGAAAAATAGGGAAATCAGAGATGAATCGAAGTGAAGACCTTTTTTTTTTAGAGAACATCCTGAGTTTGGAAGAAAAATAGGGAAATCAGAGATGAAATCGAAGTGAAGACCTTTTTTTTTAGAGAACATCCTGAGTTTGGGAGAAAAATAGGGAAATCAGAGATGAAATCGAAGTGAAGACCTTTTTTTTTAGAGAACATCCTGAGTTTGGAAGAAAAATAGGGAAATCAGAGATGAAATCGAAGTGAAGATTTTTTTTTTTTGAGAACATCCTGAGTTTGGGAGAAAAATAGGGAAATCAGAGATGAATCGAAGTGAAGACCTTTTTTTTTAGAGAACATCCTGAGTTTGGGAGAAAAATAGGGAAATCAGAGATGAAATCGAAGTGAAGACCTTTTTTTTTTAGAGAACATCCTGAGTTTGGGAGAAAAACAGGAAAATCAGAGATGAAATCGAAGTGAAGACCTTTTTTTTTAGAGAACATCCTGATTTTGGAAGAAAAATAGGGAAATCAGAGATGAAATCGAAGTGAAGACCTTTTTTTTTAGAGAACATCCTGAGTTTGGAAGAAAAATAGGGAAATCAGAGATGAAATCGAAGTGAAGACCTTTTTTTTTAGAGAACATCCTGAGTTTGGGAGAAAAATAGGGAAATCAGAGATGAAATCGAAGTGAAGACCTTTTTTTTTTAGAGAACATCCTGAGTTTGGAAGAAAAATAGGGAAATCAGAGATGAAATCGAAGTGAAGACCTTTTTTTTAGAGAACATCCTGAGTTTGGGAGAAAAATAGGGAAATCGGAGATGAAATCGAAGTGAAGACATCGGCACGCAAACGTATATTTTGACATTGAATTTCACAACTTGGCACACTGGAAAGAAAACGTTGCCAACCCCTGTACTATATTATCAAAAATAGTTCGGCACGCGCAGCTAACAAAATTCAAAAACTGGCACACTGCGTTGAAAAGGTTGCCGACCCCTGATCTAGACCATATGAACAAACAACGAAAATATTTATTAATTTTAAAATGGTATTAAAGTTCTCATTCAGTCAAATTAATACGACATTTTGGTATGTTTTTTTGTTTTTTTTGAGGAGCTTGTCTATTCGTAGAAAAATTTCTAACAGAGCACATCTTATACCATTCTCCGATTAAAGACGGTTTCTTTGCGTAGTTTTCATAAGAAGCGTGATTGAGTAGCAGGACTGGGGTATTCTTTGACTGTAATAAAGCAGCTATTTTTCTTTTTTCAAATTTTTATATTTATCTTTCTAATTCGCACGATAGCGTCGGAAACACTATACTAAGGGCAACCGTGAAGCGATTGTCCCGATCTGCTTTTGGAGATGTCGAGATATTGGTGTGCAGTTAAAATGTTTTATTTTGGTTCGTTAGTTTTTATTAAAAATATAAGTGAAACTTAGAGCTACTTGCTAGGACCGCCAAGCAGAGGAAAGTGTGATCAAGTGTCTTTCCCAAGGACACAACAGAACTGTGTATGTACGTAGTTTGTGAACAGCGACCGTGTCGATAAAGTTTGCCATTAATCATAGCGCTTTTATATATGCACAGACTGTTTTCTTGATAGCTTTCTTTTCAATCACAATTTCGTCCATTTTTTTGCACATGGCTTCATCAGCTTTTAACGAGGATTTTTTTTTTTCTTTTGCAACAGTGAGAGATGGAAATTACAAGAAGTTTAGCATTGGTTTCATTTAAAATTTTATCAGAATCAAGTTTCGTGCTGTAGGTGGAGCTTCGGTGTCTTTTCAAAAAAGCTCGGTCTTTTTGCGAGTACTTTGAGCGATGAGTTTGCAAATACATGTACAATTTAATTTTGAAAACTTCATAAGAGTTAGAGAGAACTCAGAAACAAATGACACATTAAGGTTTTTTCTTTTCTAACAGTATTTATGCATGTACCCCCATACTGGTACTCAATTTAGCCTACAAGTCATTGTACTTTCGCTTATTCTTGTATCTCATTTAAACTAAATAAAAATGCGCAGCAGATCTGTATATAAAAAATCTGTTTAATCTGTCAAATTTAATCAATTGTGGAAATGAACAGAAACGATGTTAGCCCACTTTACTTTTTCCAGTTTATTGGAACTACTACAATACGAGCTGCTTTCAGTGCTATAATATTTTAAGTTGTAATAGTGACGATTCTAATCAGCTGTTAGTGTATAATCTTTCAGAGTGAGGTTACATATGCCACAAATTATATTTCCACAAAATATTAATTAACACGCCAATCCTACGGTTTGTCTGCCATACTTCATTTTTCCTAAATACTGTATATCTATCAGTTTGTACGGATTATAAAGCAAACCCTGTCAGCTTTTGCTCAACTTACAGATTCAGGACACCGAAAGGCCTATTTATTCAAGCAAAAAATTGCATTTGATACTACAATGACGCAGCAATGTTGTTTTTGAAATCTTTTCTCTCATCTTCCTGATTGCACAATATAATCTTCCCAAAATGTTATTGATCTACTGTAAACGTAAATTACTACATTTTCTCAAGACATATTTCGTATTCTCTTCAATACTATTTGAAATTTTGTTTAATTTTCCAATAGATACCACGTACACGTAACAATAATAACTGGTTTTATAGTAAGAATGGTCAAGTCAATCAACAAGCAAGTGCCGACAGACCTGTTTCGTCCTTATTAGGACTCGTCAGGACACTACAACCGCCGCCAGTATGCCCTTGCGGCTTAGCGGTGTCTTTTGCAGTTGCGCTGGTGGAACATTGTTTTCATTGTAATAACTGGTTTTATTAAAAGAGTTTACAAGCTTTAGCCAAATCATTCAAAGGGTATAGGACACTGAAAACGTTGGGAACCACTGGTCTATGCCCTTTTTTAGCCTCTGTACATTAACCATAAATAGTAAACACTTTTTTCGCCTACCTTTGGAATAATTAAAAGATATTTTTTATTTTATATTTTTGTAGTTAATTTGAACTGGCTCATAATTAGCTCTACTTATATCACAGAGTTTTTAAAGTTGTTTTCAATCATGATTTTCTTATACCTCAAATGTATTCTCGAGAAAAAACATTAAAGCTTTTAAATTTAAAAAATGCTTTCCAAATGACTTTCAGTTTTTAAATTAAAAATTTCCTTTCACGCAAGCAGAGGAATCATTGTTAAATATTCTACCAGGTCACAACAATTGAAAAATGTCGGAGCTTACACAATCGGATGATGCCTACGTACTTGGAAGAATCTTTGTGACATATGTTGCGATTGACAAAGTCTTTGGTCACTTCTGTCTGAGTTATGTTGCTCTGGCCTTAAGTAAGATGCTTCTCTTGAAATTTTTTGAGTTAATTTTGACAAAAACCTCAAATTAATTACTTGTAAAGCAACGGTTAAGGGGGACAGTATGTTAAATCCGTGTAAAAATATTTTATAACTCAGTAAATTACTGTTTCCACTATCAAGTGTGCGACTTTACGCATTTGAGTTTTGGTGTTGATGGGCAGCTTTCGAATTTTCTTGATGAAACTTGGGTATCTTTGAGGAGTCAATTTGTTCATGAAAGACCGAACTCTCCTCAGCAAACCCTGAAAAAATATTCTGATTGAAATAATTTTAAAAATCAGACTCAAGTAAGTCGTAAATTGTGTTTTGTCAAATTGTTGTTTTACGGCCTAATGCATAAGCAAAATAATCGGGTTAGAGTCGTGATAACTTTTTTGAAAAGGATCGCAAGCAACTACTTTGATGCACGTATAGATCACAGGGGTGGGCAAACTGTGGCCCGCGATGAGTCTCTGTGCAGCTCGCGAAATCCTCAAGCAAATAATTTAAAAAATTAATTAGAATTTTTTTTGTCTCCAACCAAATTCCAGGTAGTTAGTTCAAGGGCAAAATTCACGTTGAAACGAGAGTTTTAACTATTTTAAGATTTAAGGTGAAGACCTTTTTTAGAGATCACTACATTTTAGGGACGAAAATCAAAAAATTCGAGACAGATTTAAAGTGAAAACCTTTTTTGTTTTCATCCTAAATTTTAGACAAAGTTTGTTTACATGTCCGTAGAGTCCTATAAAATTTTCAATCGGCCAAACGTCACAAAATGTGGACAAAACTATTTTCCCCCAAACTGGGCACATAACAAAGTGGACCGGGAACAAATTGCCCCATAACAAAATGTTGTACTCCCAAATATGCTTGCGAAATTAAAGATGTACCCGTCAATGGCCCATAGTTATTAAAATTTACCAATGTTAGTTTATGTTCGGCCCGCGAATCATTCCAAAATCCCCAATGTGACCCGAGGTTGAAAATTATTGCCCATCCCAGGTATAAATGTATGTAACTTAATTTTTTTTGTTGGCCATAGTTTAATTACTAATTCAGCAATATTGACCAGAAGTTTTGTGAAAATAGTGGTCAATAGCTAAAAAACCTTTTTGTCTTGCGTCACACAATACGTACGGTAGTTGGGGACTGAAATTTTAGGAAAAGTGGCAGATTTATATCAAATTTTTTTTACTTGAGTTTTCTTTTTGCATATCTTTTGTTTCCTTGGATATTATCGGCTTTGCAAAGTAAAATTTTCCTGTTATTGTTCGTTTGAGTAAAACTCGTTTCCGCTACGAGCGTTGGCGAGAGTATTCTTTGTTTGTTTCATTGATTTTTTATTTTTTTTCGCGCTTAAGCGCTAAGAGAAGCAAAAAATTAAAGAAACAAACAAAGAATACTCCCGCCAACGCTCGTAGTAAAAACGAGCCCTAAATGTTTCTATGGAAGTTCTTGAATGTTTTATTCTTGATTGCGTAATTTAAATTAACTTTTGAATAGCTCATTTTTTAAGAGAACAATTTCCAAAAAGTCGCCTTTGATTGACAGAAACCGAAAGCTGGATAAGATTTCTAGAAGTGAAATTGTTTATTTTATTATTCCTCATAAGTGCTCAATAAAATTCCCTTCGGTGTTTGCAACAAGATGAAAGACAAAGCAACAGAAAAAATCATGTGAGCATAAGGAGACTACAACACATCGACAAAAGAGCAAAACCGTTATAAGGAACGGATAATAACCTAACGAAAAGCAGATTTTGCCCGCCACGCTGCACTCATTTTATGGTCGTCCGCAACAGCATTATTTGTTGCCCGCTGAAGAAGTTCAATTATACACCAGGGATGGCAAACCACACTCTTAAAATCCACTGTCCTTTTAAAATTTTTTGGCATTAAGAGGGTTCAATTTTTTTTTTCATAAAAATTATATGTGAATAAATTCTTAGTTGTACCTCGTAGAAAACTTCAAAATGACAAGTGGTACTGACAGAACGATTAACTCTTTTAATTTAAGATAATCTTAAAACAAGAATAGTTTTCTTTAGAATTCCTTTGGCTAACTCTCGTCAGAAGAAATCATGCGCAATAACAAACTGTAAGAAAACATGGTTTATTGTTGCATCTTTGCACGAATACACAGGTTTATAAAAAAACAATAGTTAAAATTCACAAAAGTACTTAGCCAAAAAACAACCGTATTGAAAATAGAATGCTTTTAGTTCGTTTGCTGTAGTAGCTTGATAACTTTGAACTGACTGATGAACCGAAATGGATGCGCAGATTTAACTGGTTACAATTCTGCTTGGAGATGCGCGTGTCCAATAATTGTTCGAGCAGAAGGCGCTGATTACGATTAGAAGCGTTTAAGAAAACACTACGTCATCTATTGCACAATATCACAACACCTCCCCAAATAAACTACGACAAAAAAAAATATATACATATTAGCAACAATATTTTTTTGGAGGTCTCTTTGTTCTCGCTGATCGTCGTAGATTGTGTCGCCCGTACTCGTCTCCGGTTGGTAGTCTCGGATTGTTGCGTTGGTTCATCGAAGAAGAACTAGATGCGTGGTCAGTCCCGGCTGGAAGTGTTTCTGTAGACAAAACGCTCGTTGGGATTTCACAGGGATCATCATCTTGATCCGAACCGTATCGAGGTCGAAGTTGATCAAGATGTCTTCTCCAAGTTGGTCCTCGAGGAATGACTCGTACATTGACGCTTCGTGTACCATGGACTTTGGGTCACGATCTCTTCTAGGGCCGAAGTACAGTACGTAACAAGGGTCTCCTAGTGAGTAATAATGTTCGACTTTCGAAACCACTTCCGAGTCTTCAGCATTTGAATGCTTGCTCGCTTGTCTTGACTGTCTTTTCTGCAGGAGATGCGGAATGGATGGAACCAAAGTGTCAATTTTGGTGCGTATTCTTCTTCCATTCAACAATTCGCTTGGTGACAGTCCCGATGCAAAAGGAATTCTTCTATATTGCATTAGAAATTCTTGCAAAGCTTCCTTTGGAGGTAACGAGGATTTTCTCAATGCCTGTTTGAACGATTGTATCAAACGCTCGGCAGCACCGTTTGTTGCTGGATGATAAGGTGCTCCGGTGAGATGTACAATGCCTCGTTGTTTGCACCAAGCTTGGAACTCTTGAGACATGAATGTTGTGGCATTATCGGTCACCAACGTGTGGGGATATCCGAAATGAGCAAATTCTTGTTCAAGTATAGCAGTAGTACTTTTCGAAGACGTTGAGGTTGTTGGATGAATGCAAGGATATTTTGAATAAGCGTCTACAAGGACTAACCAGTTTCTTCCCAGAAAGTTGACCGCATGGTCCAAGTGGAGTCTTGACCATGGTTTTTCTGGCATCATCCACGGATGAATTGAAGGTTTATCCGGCTTAAGTGCATTTGCGACATAAATCCTCAATGTCAAAGTCAATTCTAGGCCAATAGACAGTTGACCTGGCAAGTTGTTTCATCCGTTGCATGCCGAAATGTCCAAGGTGTAATAATTTAAGAATATGATTACGTAGGGTTGAAGGAATTATTACCCGTAAGCCGTAAAAAACGCAACCATTCTCTGTTGACAACGAATTTTCCAACTTTTTTGAAGTCTTTAAGCTCTTCCGAAAATGCATGCGGCCATCCTTCCTTCACAAATCGCATTAGTTGGGAAAGAATTGGATCCTTGGCAGTCTCTCTGACCACAAGTAATGGATTGTCAGGATTGATTTGACGACTGATTGTTCGAACTAAACAAACGCTATCGACATCATCTTCCATCTCCTCCCCATCAAAACTTGTGTCAGCTAAGTGATCAGTTAAGTTGGTGAGTTTCAACTTCATCATCGCCAGACGACCTAGTAAATTTAGATTGGGCACCTTAGTGACAATTACAGGAAAGGTCACGTCAGGTGATTTTCCATCAATACTTGCAGTTGATTGGAATTGTCCCACGACGGGTAGCGGGCTACCTTCAGCAACTTGATATCGAACTGTTACAGCTTGTAGAGTGGGCTTACCCAGCGTTTGCCACGTCGCTTCACAGCAAATTGTGTCACTGGCTCCGCTATCAATTTCAAACTTAATAGATGGGTGAAACAGAACATTGGACTTTGTGCACCAATATACAGATTGCAGATGACCTGTTTTCTTGCAGAAGCTGCAAATAGCTTTAATGTGGGGACAAGCTTTGCTAAAATGTCCAGAATTTCCACACCTGAAGCAGGCGGTTTTCTTTTCTTGCGTTTTGGAAGTTTTGGACTTTGCGTGATAAACTTTCTGCACCGACGTAGAAGGTTGACCGTGTACGGTTTCCTTTGCTACCTTGGCTGCTTCTTCCACTTCTTGAGCCACTCTGATGGCGTTGCTAAACTTCAGTTCATCGTCCTTGAGCTTGAAGAGTGTCTTCAAAACTGCTTCGTTGTCGACTGAACAGATAAATTTAGTTCGCAAGGCTTCATCTAAAGGATTTTTAATGGATTGAAAATCACATGTAGCTGCATCTTGTCGTATTCTGCTTGCCAGTTCAGGAATAGTTTCGCCAGGTTTGCGTTTCATGTCAGACCAGAACTTGAAACGTTCTCTGACAACAAATCGTTTTGGGTCGAACTGCTCTGCCATAAACGTCTGAATATCATTCATGGTTAGCTCATGTATGCTTTTGACAGGTTGTTGCTGAGCCGCTAAGTTGCTAAGCATTTTGTAAACGGAGTTAGATTGGTAAGAAAAATTTGTGCTTGCTTGTTGTCGGGAATAGAGTTAGCAGTGACGAATGTTCGGAACCTTGCCAAATAATCAGTCCATAACTCAGATGTGGAATCGAATGGTTGAAAACTTGCCATCGGTGTTGGAACATTTTCTCGCGGGTTGTTCAAGCTGCTTTGTAAAGTTTTCAGCTGCTCTTGAAGCATTGTCATTTGCTCTTGGTGTTGCTTGTTCTGCTCGCGATGCTCGCCGCGTAAAACTGCCATTTGCTCTTGGTGTTGCTTATTTAACAACAAAATCAGTTCAGAAATTTCAGTCATTTTGACAATTCAAGCTGTTAATGCAAATTCAACAAATTTACTTTTTTTCTTTCTTGACGCAGTTGAATCCCATCCTTGTCGCCACTTTTGCCTGTTGTATCTTTGCACGAATACACAGGTTTATAAAAAAACAATAGTTAAAATTCACAAAAGTACTTAGCCAAAAAACAACCGTATTGAAAATAGAATGCTTTTAGTTCGTTTGCTGTAGTAGCTTGATAACTTTGAACTGACTGATGAACCGAAATAGATGCGCAGATTTAACTGGTTACAATTATGCTTGGAGATGCGCGTGTCCAATAATTGTTCGAGCAGAAGGCGCTGATTACGATTAGAAGCGTTTAAGAAAACACTACGTCATCTATTGCACAATATCACAACATTTATATAAAATTAGAGAACATCGAAAGTAACGCGGCTCTGATTGGTTTAGAGAAAGAGAGCACGCGATTGGTTGCGCGCTCACTTGCGCCGTAAGCGAGAAAGCTTCAGTTACAAGCTTTCTTGCCTACGGAGAAAGTGAGCGCGCAACCAATCGCGTGCTCTCTTTCTCTAAACCAGGGGTCACCAAACTATCGCATATAATTTTAAAACGCGGCCCGCAGGAGGGACGAGCTTGGACTGTTCTAAAAAATGGCGCAATAAACAAGAGATATGGAAATATTAAAATTTACCGCAAGTTTTTTTTACTTTAATTAAACAAGCTGTTCTGTTTTATCAGCAAAAATTGGTATGACTATTTTCAATTAAAAAACAGTAAAGTTTAATTACTGTCGGCTTTGTTCTATCCCTGTTGAAATGTCGGTGAATTTATCAAAAAAATTAAGCCATGATAAGGTCTGAAGTCATAATTAGTGTTGAATGTTCAATTGATTCTAAAAGTGCAGCATGTGCCATGGGCTAATAATAAACCGTTTTGTATACAATACTAATTGAGAGAAAAAATTTTCTATAGTTCTCACAAAATTTTAATCCACAATTTTATGTTTTGAACGTGGACTTTTTAAAGTGGGCCCTAGATTAAAAATCTGTGACTGCATGTCACAATGTCACAAACATGTCACAAACATGTCACTAACATATCACAATGTCACAAACATTGTGACATGTGGTGGCAGTTTTATATTACATTGCTGCTCCGCCAGGTTTAAGGATGCAAGTGTAAAAACGAAAAGAAGAAAAGATCAAATTCCTCTTTTGAAATTTATATTGTATGATTGGTGAAAGATCTCAATCCAAAGAGCAATGTGATATGCTGGTTGTGACTTAGGCCATTTTAAAACCTTTTAGCTATCAAATTGTAGCATTCGTGTAGCAGCGATGAAAATAGAGCGGTTAAATGCAATTAAAAGCACTTGAAATTTTATTTATATAATATTAATGAAATGTACGGTATTTGTCTAATATTTACCCTTGCGTAATTTAAATTAACTTTTGAACAGCTCATTTTTTAAGAAAACAATTTCCAAAAATAGAACGTACACGTTGTTGAAACAATGTGGTAAAGTATTAATTAAAGCGTATTGTAGGTCTACTTTATACACTAATTAATTGTCCCATGGCCTACTTAAAATATTACACGGTCGGACATTCCAGCGCGAATGCACAAAATTACAAGGGTAGCATTTGCGATTTACCAATGTTATCGATTTGAATATTTCCGTGTTTGGTGATAATTTATTGTCAACATTTTAATTTGTTTAAGTTTTGTGCTACATTTTCTGACTTTGGTTTGTTTTAAAAATTAACTGGGATCCGCCATCACTTCAAGGAAGAGGAAAAGGTCCGCTTGCTAAAAAAGTTTAAGAACCAATGGGTTAAGCATTGTTTCAGTGATGGTTCTACTAAAAAAAAGAGGTCTAGTGGAAGGAAGAAAAAGAGGCCGACTATACAACATTTCTTTTCGGAAGAAAAAAACGCGCAAGTAAAGTAAAGAATCTTTTGTCTTAAAAAAAAGTTTCGCGGCACACAGGTTGAGAAACACTGGGCTATACTGTATTTCAAATCGAAAACAGGGTTTTTTAAACAAAACAAGTTTCAAATAAAATGCAACAATCTTTCTTTTAATTTTCTTGAAGAAAAAACAAACAAAGAATTTTTGAAAACTCTTTGCATGAAACAAGGATATGCGCAAACACTTCAATCTCACTTTTTTCTTTGGCGGACCTTTTCGAAGTCGTTCAATTGTTTCGAGTCTTCGAATTGTTATCACTCGTGGCAACCATTGGTTCTATAATTTGGTTTGTTAAAATTTCTGTCAAAAAACTTCTTTCAACAACTCACTTTTCTTAAATCAACAAGATTTTTGAGCAATAATTTTACTCGTAATGAAATTTTGTTTTCTGCTATTATCCTGCTGAATTCCGAGAAATATTGATCCATTAAATGCTGCAACAACAAAAACAACAATTACAATCACTTAATTTATAATCAATATTAGCATGTATTTTACTCTTACTTTTCCATTCAAGTGATCCAATCGTTTGCCAATTCTTGAAAATAAAACACACAACGCTTCAAGATGCTTTTCTTTGTGACTTCGCAACAAGAAGTTGATGAAGTTTTCATGCATGACTTCTTCTGATAACATTTGAAGTCTGAACAATTCGCCGATGAAACAAATAATTCCAACTACCCGATCTCGCTCATTCGACGTGTGAATCTCTAAATCTTTTTTTAGTTGCTTTTTTTCTTCCTGAAAAATTCAAAGCACATGATTAAATTAGCTTTTTTTTATTCGAATAAAAGAATTTGCATTGACTGTAAAATGAAGAGTCAGACAAAGAAACTGTATGTTTTTGTACAGAGCTCAATACAGTGATATAGAAAGTTATAAATTCATTGTTTTTTAAATTTTGTACCATTACCGGTTTGTTTTAATATAGACAAAACAATCGAATTGCAATAGACCTTTTTCCAGACACCTAGTGGACTTGGCAACCGTTGTTAAGCCGAGCAAGCTTTGGCTCAATGTAATTTGCTTCAATAATCAAGTCATAAAGTGGATAACTTATTTCGGTAATTTGAATTTGTGTTGAGAGTATAAATTTAGTATAAATTTTACAATCTGTTAGCTAAGTAATGAGAACTAATTTATTGCACTTATTAAGCAGACACTGTAGTTTTTTTTTAAAGGAATTGTTAAAACATTTTTTACACTCCAGCTCGCGGAAATTTTGCTTTTAAAATTTATTTAGGTCCAATGTTTCATAGTTCAAATTAAAACCAAAATTAGGAAAACGACCGAACTATTTTGTAACTTTATTATGTTAAGCAGATTCTGTTAATTTAATTTACAAGCATTAGTCACTTTAACGTCTGTGTCGACATTTTTTGTAGAAATGTGTAAAATAGTTAAATTCTTGTTTCAAATTATATAATTGAATCTGGTTTGTTTCTAGTGCTTATGTGTATTCTTGTTCGTAATTATATAAACATCACAGCGTAATGAATTTCAGTTCGTTTTTGTTAATATGTTCTGCTAGTTTTTTCCATTTATTTACTTGGAAAATGTAAAGATAGCTTAATACAAATATGTGCTCGTTGCCTTTTGAGGAAGTATAGCTTCTTTGTAGCCTTTATCTTCTACAGTTACTAGCTAAAATCAATCAAAAAATAACAATAATTTAATCCTGTAATTATAATTGTTGTGGTACCATACTTTTCTGTTTTTGAATAATTTGTTTTTTGCATTAAGTAGCATTTAAGAGCTTGAAGGCTTACATACTTGCATAGTCTAACTTGAAAAGAAATAAAAATTAATTTCTTATTACTTAGCTAACAAATTGTAAAATTTAAATTAAATTTATATATAAATACTTTTTTTTTATTGAAAATAATTTTATTTAATTATAGGACAAGCACACGCATAAAAACACATCACTTGTATATAGAGAAAAAGTTACAAGAAACAGAGTCATTTGCATAAATTTTTGTACTTTTTTTTGGTAATTTAACATTTAATTTAGTCAGACGTAATTTAAAGAAGCAAAAAAAAAGGATAAATTTTTTATTTATTTATTTCACTCAGACTCACGATCTATATCAGGAAAAAAAGTAAAAACTACACAGAAATAAAGAAGAGACACATACAAAAAAATCACTTAAAAAAAGAAAAGTGAGTATAGTAGGATCAGTGATAATTATATGCAAAAGGGAAAAGGATCACAATATCTAACAATAAAACAAAAATAATGGTGGAACTCCCAACTCAAATTCAAATCATCGAAATAAACTATCCGCTTTATGGCTACTAAAACAAAACAAATGAAGCCAAGCTTGCTCGGGCTTAGCAACGGTTACCATGTCCGCTAGGTGGGTGAAAAAAGATTTATTGTCATAAGCACATCTTTCAACGTACCACATAATCGGCTTTGTCGATCCTATTTTTTAAATCATGAAGAATGCTTTGAGACGGGGATTCTTTTTCAAGGTCTATCCGACAGCGTTCAAACAAAATCGTCCGGACAATGACTGACGAAGAAGCAGGAGGTTGTATTTTTCCGTCGATACTTAGTGTCAAGACAGTGTGCCGGGATATAACGCGACACATTTTGGCGTACACTTTACTGTACAAAGGCGCTTTTATAGCCTGTAATTGATAAAAATTTTCAATAAACTGCAAACTTCAAATATGTATTAAGAAATCTGTCAAATTATAAGACGAAGTTTATTTGTTTAACATTATCACTTGTCATTTTTCAAAATCAAGTAACAAATGATTGTTCTTAGCAAATCTTTTCTGAAGTCCAAAATGAAGACAAACTGTTATTAACTAGCAAAAATAGAAAATATGCTACATGGCTTAGTTTTGTTTGTAAAGTTATGCTTACCTTGACATGGATTCCAAGAGGTACCTTTAGATTGATGTCCCGATTCAAATAAAAACATTATTTTTGTGTACACTTAAAGCAAAAAATTGTTTTCGAGCTTCACTTTTGCTGTCTACATTTCTGAAGCAACTCACATAGCTGATAGCTGAGACGACTGATGTTGGGGTGCTGGTGCAAACACTGCGTACAGCTGTCTTGTTTCTGGTCTCTGATCTACTCGACTACTGAATACTGTTCAAAGTCTGCTGTCGCAGCGCACATGCTTGCCTCATAAAAGATGTTTCCAGCTTTTACGGATCTACTTGTATTCAAAAACAAACAAGATTTATTGGACTAAAATTTCTTGGCACTTATATATTACTCCAATGCTCCGCAACCGGTGTGCCGCGAGACAATGTCAGGTATGCCGCAGAGTAACTGTAACCTTTCTCTTCTTTTTACAAAATACTTTTCATACTTTGCAAATTTGAACGTTGTTCTATCTGCTTCAGGCACTCAAATCCAAATTCCAGACTCCCCACTGTGCATTTGTGACGTAAGAAGAGAGATACGCGATGCATTTACGCATCGCTACCTTTATATTGGCAAAGCAAAACAGAGCACGTGTATGTAGAGTCAGGGCTCAGCGGTCTATAAAAAGTTTAGCAAAATAAATAAATTCCTGAAAAGAACATACGAACTTGTGATTATGAGCAAGATAATGTACTAACACAAGCAACGTTGTAAAGAAACAAAAACTTGTCAAAAGGTAATACAGGGAAGATTACATTCGTTATGGATTTTTTTTGGTGTGGTAACAAAGACGCTCCAAAGCCACTCTGCGTTATTTGTAGGGAGCAACTTGCAAATGAAACAATGTTTCCTAGTAAACTTATTCACCACTTAAATACAAAACATGCCGTTCATGCACACAAAAAAAAACTATTTTTAGCGAATGTTAAGTTAAAATAAGAAGCAAGAGTGTTATATGAAGCTATCTTTCACAGCTCCGAAAAAGCATTAGAAGCTAGTTATCATGTTGCTAAAGTGATTGCACGTCAAAAAAACCGCATACTATTGGCAAAAGTTTATTAAAACCAGCATGCCTGGAAATTGTTCGATTAATACGTGGACCAAAGGAAGTTAAGGAAGTCAGAGAAGTGTCATTGTCTGCGGATACTATTAAAAAACGAATTGACGATATGTCAAATGATATACTTGAAACTTTAATAAAAAAAATACAAGAATTCCCAAAATTTTTCATTCAGATTGACGAAACAACAGACATTAGTAGGAAAGCACAGCTGTTAAGTGTAGTACGTTTTGTAGATGTTGATTCCATAACCGAAGAATATTTATTTTGCAAAGAATTTCCGGAGCGAACTACTGGTCAGGAAACTTTTTGCATAACCAAACAGTTTTTTACAACCCATGGTATGCATTGGAGTAACTGCATCAGCGTTTGTGTTGATGGTGCTTCAGCGATGATGGGCGCAGATAAAGGCTTTGCTGCATGGGTAAAACGTCAAAATCCAGCAATACAAATTACGCATTCCTGCATATATAGGGAAGCTTTGATGATCAAACTTTTAACACAGGAACTTTCTGAAACGATGAGCGATTGCATCGAAATTGTTAACCTCATTAAAGCAAAAGCCTTAAATTCGCGAATTTTTTTAATACTATGCGACGAAATGGGATCAGAACATCAATCATTGCTCTTTTACACTTCTGTGCGTTGGCTTTTACGAGGAAAAATTTTCGCAAGACTATTTGAGCTCCTGAGCGAAATAAAGCAGTTATTAAAACAGAACAAGCACGAATTGTATAAATATCTTGAAGACGATCATTGGATTGCTAAACTTGTTTACATGGCTGACGTATTTGAACACATGAACGAGCTTAATATAAAAATGCAAGGAATAAGTGAAAGCATATTGATATGTTCTGACAAGTTACATGGTTTCCAACAAAAATTACTACTCTGGCAAAATAAGTTAAGACTAGGATCTCTGGAAATGTTTCCAAGAAGTTATAAAAATCAAAAACATGTTGAAAATGGTTTCGTGCTAAATTTAGCTAAAAAACACTTAACTTTATTACCACAAAAATATAACAAATACTTTTTTGCAATTAACACTGAACAATATGGCTGAATCCGAAACCCTTTCTCAGCTAATGCTAAAATGTCAACGAAAGAATTGCCCCTGCGAATTTGAGAAATTTTCTTTGAAGTAAGAAACGACAGAGCATTAAAACTGGAATTCAGCGAAGTTCAACTTAATATATTTTGGATTTTAATCAAAGAATACGATAAGCAAATTTCCAAAGCGGCTATTGAAATTTTGCTCCAATTTTGCATAACTTATATGTGCGAACAAAGCTTTTCATCTTTATTACTAATCAAAAACGATAAACGATCCTGCATAAAAAATGTTGACGACGAACTTCGAGTTGCTCTTTTAAATATTTAGCCAAATATAGAGCGATTGTGCTCATTAAAAAAAGCACCAACATCTCATTGATGTGCGAACATAAATCATATCGTTTTTTTGCTTTCTTGTGTTTTTAGTTACATTTTTTGTTGCGGTGTGCCGCCGAATTTAGCAAGTTTTACAAGTGTGCCGCGATTTAAAAACGGTTACAAAGCACTGTATTACTCGACACACTCTCGTTTTTACTTTTCTCTCGTTTCTCACTTTCTATCGTATATAATTGCGACGCGACATTTCTCTTTCTGATAGCGTCTTGCATTTTATTTTCTTTATCGCGTCTCTTGTATTGTGCTTGACAGCGAGTATAACAGTGAGTTAGGGTTTAGGATAAGTGTTTGGTTAGAGTTAGAGGTTAGGGTTAGAAGGTTAGGGTTGCAAACTTAGGGTTGTCTAGGTATGCAATTGACAGCAAGCAATATTTAACCACTGAATCGCGTCGCGATTAGATACGAGAAAAAAGTAAAAACGAGAGTTTCTCGAATAATATAAAAACGCCATTCCTTAATATTAACAAATTTTTCATTTTCATTTATTTTTACGACAAAGCTAAAATAAAAGGTATTTATACTGATAAACACTGTCTTGAATGACACCTTGAGAATTATCACTGGATGTTTGCATCTTACTTGATTGGACCACTTACCGATTCTTTCAAGCATACACCCATTTAGCCAGATCACGTTCTAACACTAGCCAGATCACCTCATCCAGTGATGGCCTTACAAAGGTGGGCCCAGTACAATAAAAATAGGGAGCCACTTTTTAGTGTCCCAAAACAAAGTGATTTCCGAAAAAAAGGTCATCTCTTTAGGGGGCCACCATCATGATGCTACTATGAAGAAATAGAGCATTATTTTGTTTAGTGGGAGGCCACTTTTTGATGTTTTTTAAGGAGGGTCGGTGCGGCCGCTCCGTTAACACGAAAACCAATGCTTTGCTGCTAGGATGTAATTCGGGTAGCATCGTAGCTGGGGTAGCAAAAGAATAAATCTTCAGGCCCCATTCCTGTCTATATCTGACTCAAAGTAGATGCTCTTTCATGTGACGACAAGACGAACTTGTAATCCAAATTGTAATTGACTTAAATATATTTCTGTCTTACTTATGTTGTTGTAGTTTTCAGTCAGATGCTTCCCCGGAATTGCCCTCAGTTTTGACTTAGTCTTGGCAAAAATCAATAATTAATAATAGAGAGAATAACGATTGAAAATGGAAGTAGGTTAATTCTTATTAAAATATTTTATAATTCAGTAAATTACTGTTTCCACTATCAAGTGTGCGACTTCACACATTTGAATGTCGGTGTTGATGGGTAGCTTTTTGATTTTCTTTTTGAAAATTTTGTAGTTTTGAGGAGTCACTTTGTTCAGAAATGAGCGAACCTTCCCCAGCAATTCCTGAAAAAATATTCTGATTAAAATAATTTTAAATTTAACTCAGGTAACCTGCGAATCGGTCAGATTGTTAGCTTTACGGCCAAATAATCAAAATGATTGAGTTAGAATTTTGATGACTTTTTGATAAAGGTCTTTGGCGATTACTTTGAAGTAAATTGTAGATGTATCTCTCCCTATGTTCCCTCCTAGCTGCGCGGCTGCGCTGCCGCGCAGTAACGAGGGAACCCCCGCGCAGACTTTCGTTTTGCCGCGACTGCGTAAGTTTTGGCAAGACATGCTTTCACTGCATATGTATTGGCAAGGTTTGATTTCGGGAAGGAAATAGGAAATCAAGGAACGAAGTGAAGACCTTTTTTTTTAGAAAACACCTTGATTTTGGGAATAAAATAAGGAAATTGGGGATGAAATCGAAGTGAAAACCTTTTTTTTTTAGAGAACACCTTGATTTTGGGAGAGAAAACCAAAACTTCCTTGCCTCGGGTAATATTCACCACTGCTCACACAGCCTTTCATTCCGCGCACACTAAGCAAGCTCTTAGAGGGAACATTGATCTCTCCCACACTCGTTATAAAATTGAAATGCGATAGTTGAATAAAAAGAGACAGAGAAAGAAAGATGATTGTTTCTTGTAAAGTATTCGTTCAACTATCGCATTTTATTTTTAAACGAGAGTGGGAGAGATGAGAAGCAAGTTTAAAACGAGAGAATTTAAAAATAAGAAAAAAAAACAAATAAGGCAATTCCTTTACTTGCTCCGTTCTTGATTGTTTTGAAGCCGCTTTTGATTGACAGTTACTGTAAGTTGGACAAGATTTCTTTGAACTGCGACGTTTAGGCATCTAATAAGAGTTGAAATTGGTTATGCGCTATTCTATGTCAAAGCATCAAGAAAAAATTTGACCACTTCCAATCTTTTAGAAAACAACGTAAAATAATTCATCGCTTTTCCATTTCTTACTTTATGAGTTTATGTTACTATTTCTCTCGTATCGCGACGTTTCTCTTTCTAATCCCGTCTCACATTTTCTTTCTGGCTTTTATTGTGCACAACATACACGGTATACGCCATCAAATAAAAGCAAATAAATAATTTTTTTTAATGTTTTTAATTTTTTTGTTTGTACGACAGTGAATTAGAGTTAGGGTAAGTGTTAGGTTAGAGTTAGAGGGTTAGGGTTAGAGGTTTGGGTTGTCCAAGTAAGCGCGATACGAAAGAAAATTACAAACGACAAGAAAGTAAAAATGAGAGAATAGAAATATCAGGTAAGAAATCGAAAAGCACCGTAACTTCTGTTTTTAAATTGCCTATTCGTATTATTTTTGATTCCAGAAGTACAAAGACTTTAATTTTTTGCTTTTAATCCACCACTTGGTGCTATATTTTTCTATTTTTGATATTAACATTTTTGTTTAATTTTTACTTTTAAAAAGCTAATACCTCAATTGAAAGATCTCAACTGGGCCTATCCAGTGAGATTAATTGATTAATTGAATAGGTGACACACTTTCAACCACAAATAAATTTGTGGTGCATTTTAATTAAATTTAATCCAAAAACTTTTAACAGCAAAATTTCAATTTATAATCTTATTGAGATATATGAGCTTGCTTGCAAAAATGCTTGCAAAAACCTTAAAAATAAAAGGGTAAAACTTTTTTGGTATGTTGTTAGTCAAAAAATCCTGTAATATAATTTCTTGAACTGTAAATACCAAGTGTTAAATATTGTTTCAAGTCCAGTTGGCAACATACCGTCGTACTACAACAAGCAGTACACTAATGTGTCGCCAGTGATGGCCTTACAAAAGGGGGCATCGGTGCAAGAAAAAAAAGGGAGCCAATTTTTAAAACTTATTTGCAGTAATAAAAAAGATGGCCTAGTTCAAACAAAGCGAATTTTTTTCGGCCCAAAAACGTTGTGATCTCTTAAAAAAAGGTCAACGCTTTCAATCGACAACTTGTTCCCTACTTTCGTAGTAGAGTTAAAGCAGGGGTTAACGTAATGGTGCTACTATGATGAATTAGAGCAATCTTTTACTCAAGGGAGTCACTTTTTAACGTTTTTTAGGGGGAGGGGCTGTGCGGCAGCTCCGTTCGCTCTGTATTAAAGCATTAATGTGTGTCGCAACAATTTTTGTAATGTATCTTTGATCATTGTGATTAATATTGTAACAACTTTTAAATGGGGTTTCTAAATAACTTAACCTTTTACAATTTTTGTCAGCAAAGAGCCATTTCATGCAAAGTTGTAGTGTCGGAAAAATTTTTTCCGACTCCAACTCCGACTCCATGTGTTTAAAATTTTCCGACTCTAGAACATCTGCAAAACCAACTCTGACTCCCAACTCCGACTTTAAAACATTTAAAAAAAAACTCTGACTCCAGCAATTCTAAAAAACGATTCCAACTTCGACTCCGACTCCACCCAAAAACGCACGACTCTGGCGACTCCGACTTCACCACCTTAATTAAGTCACACTTTTCAAATTTGAAGAAAAAGGGAAAAGCCGACCTTCTTTTCAAAATCTGTAGCTGGAGCTGTATAATATAAAGATTTGACATCAGTTCTAATGTTTTTATGTTAAAAATATCCAAGCAAAATATTTGGAATTACAAGTCACAAAATAAAACCAAAATATTCTAATAATTCAAAGACCGGCAAACCGTATCGAAACATAGAGTACGAAATTGAATACAGAAATTCAAAAAATGTAAGATAAGAAATGCAACTAAAACTGTTCTTTTTATCTTCTATCCATAGCCGTACCAGCCCAAAAAATTTTGGGGGGGCAATGAAGTTTTGCCCAAATTTTGTGACGTTTGCCCAAATCATGATTTTATAGTACATTTCGGATGTGACAAAAAAATTGTCTGAGATTCTCAGACGAAAAACTAATTTTGTCCTAAAATCATGGTGATCTCTAACAAAAAAAAAAAAAAAAAAAGGTCTTCACCTAAATTTGGGTTATTATTTTTTGCAGTTCCTCATCGTCACCTCTCTAAATTTCCTGACTTTGCCCAAATTTTTCGTATCGCTGCCGGAAAAATTATGGTTTTGCCCAAATATTTTCTTCTCACTGCCCGAAAAATCTTAATTTTACCCAAATCTTCGAAACTTGGGGGGGCAATTGCCCCCCCTGCCCCCCCGGCAGTTACGGCTATGCTTCTATCATATATATGCCAATCGCAACCAGGAAGAAACCTAAAAAAGCGACACAGCCCCTTGCACTTTCAAAATTGCAATAGTTTTAACAATCGAGTGCTAAGTTGCAATTTAATCTTTATAAAGATTGTTTTTATTTTGCCGATCTTAGCTGCAATAATCTCAATCTGGAATGCATAAGCATATATTACTGGGAGTTTTTAGAGATTTCCCTTCGATGCCTGTAAGCACATCCATATATTTATTTGATTACGTCGATACCTTTTTGATAAAAAAGCTAATATTTACTTTAAATGATTAATGATCAGTACTTTATTAAGGGGTTGATCAAATATTTTTACTCGTTTTGAGTTTTAAAGCCAACGTGCAGAAAAGTTTTAAAGTTTTAAAATCAACGTGCAGAAAAGTTTGTCCGAGCCGAGCTTTTATAATCACCTTTGCCGCTTGCTAAATAGACCTACAGCAGCTGAAATTTTTTTAAACTGGAAAAATATTGAACTTTTTAGAGTTTTTACTATGGTTTTGTAGGCCTAAACGCTTTAATATTTATGTCAGTGCTGGAAACTCGATAGATTCTTTTATTCAAATTTTTGTTCGAACTCACAAAAACTTTGCAAATTCGAGTTTTTCATCTCTAATTTATCAAGTTTATATAAGAAAGGGTTATGTTAATTTTTGTCTTAATTCTTAGTCTCGTTATTGATATGTGCAGGGGCGTTGGAAACGAGGAGGAGAGAAAAGGGAAATGGGACTCCCTGCCCTTTGACTCCTTCAAATTGCCTCTTTGCAAAAGGGAGGTTACTGTTGCGCAGATACAGAAGCATTTGGAAACCCGACCAAAATGTCAGATCGATTGAAGGTGAAGGCTTTTATTTTGATTTTTATCTGTCCTTTAAATTAAGAACAAAAGTAGAGATCAATGTCTCTATTTCAAGTGATAACTTTTTTTTTAGTAATCTCTAAAGTTTTGCGCTGAAAACGGTCGCGATACGGAATGGCATCGCAGCCCGTTTTTAGTACAGAAATCTTTATAAAAACTTGTATGCTTTTTTTAAAAATAAGGTACCCTTTTCTTTGAATTTTTTCCCCTGTCAAAATGGTTTTCCGGCGCCCCTGAGTATTTATTAGGTTTAGTTTTTTTAAAAATTAGTTAAATAATTAACGGGATTGAATTTTTTAGATTTAGTTCAGAAATTTTTATTTTTTGAATTCAAGTTTAATGCTCCAATTAATGACGTTATTGTCGTCACTATACTGAAAGATTATTTAACAGAACCACCACTCAATGAAGTATGCAACCCTCATCAGCAGTAGCGGCTGGCAGGTAAAAAACAAAGAGATACCACAATTAGGGGTACCGGAAAAATTTTTTGTAGCAAGGGCAAAGTTTAAAAAAGGGCACTTTTTTGGTCAAAAAACACTCTTAACAAACGAAAATTTTAGCGTTGGAAAAAATTTTTACTAAAAAACTGAATAAAGACCAAAAACAGATAAATCAAAAGGTCTTCAATTTTCGGCCGCGGTGTTTTATTTACTTGGCCGGCAAATATTTTTTATTTACTATGCTTATAAAAGTGGAAAGTTTTTGTTGCAAATAAAGACCTTTTCTACTTTATTGGCCTTCACTTTGAACTAAAAAAGATTTACACTTTCAAAGTCGAGCCATAAAAAAACCTACCCAATTAATCATATATTTTAACTGGGAAAGCGTATCTGGTACTGATGGGTAAGCTTTTTATATTGAGTCTGTCTCTGATTTTGTCATTTTCGACCCAAAATTCAAGTAAAGACCAAAAAAAGAAATAGGTCATCACTTTGAAACCCGTCTCTGATTTTTTCAATTTTCTCCCAAAATTTAAGTGAAGACAAAAAAATAAAAAAAAAGTCATGACTTTGAAACTGTTTCTGATTTTTTAAATTTTCTCCCAAAATTCAAGTGAAGACCAAAAAGAAAAAAGTCATCACTTTAAAACTGTTTCTGATTTTATCAAGTTCGTTTTAAAGTAAATTGAAATCCAAAATGAGGATTCTTCTCGTGGCCCCCGGGTAAAGATCCCAGGGTTCCTTTGAGAAACCCTGCTCTAGCTGACTACTATTTAGTACGAGAAAAACTCATTAAACCGGAGAAAAAAAGACACTAGCTAAAAAAAGAAAAGTAATTGAGGCAGCCAGAAACTGTCTGCGATTAAATTCGTGGCTAATTCAACTAGAAATATCCGAGCATCAGCATGGTTTAACCAAAGCCGGGAAGGCAGCTTCGGTAAGTTGTGTTTGTGACGATGACAATTATACTACGCAAACGATCATAGAACAGAAACTATTTCCATAAATTTTGTTCAAGAAAGTTGTAGCAATGCCCCTGAAGCTTTACGGAGTCTTGATAATGATTTATTTGCAATCGGATTGCACAAATTAATAACGGATTTTATTCAGCAGAAAGAGCTTGACATAAAAAACTGCCGCGGAAAAGGATATGATGGCGCTGCAGTGATGAGCGGGAAGTACTTCGGCTTGCAAAAGAAGATCCACATGTGGCTCCACATACTGATTACGTGTATTGTGCTTTGCACAATTTAATATTTTTGTTAAAAGTTACCATGAAAGCCGTGACTGAGACCGGTTAATTTTACTATACCATTGAGTCAGTACATAATTTTTTTGAACATAGCATTGTGCGGTGGCGAAAGCTTCAGAATGTCCATGATCGTTCTTTCTCAAATACTACCTTAAAAGCGTTAATTCAATTTGGCGGTCTGGTTGGTATGATGCTGTCTATTCTTTGAAGGAAATTTTATGACGTTATGAAATACTTGACTCACATAATACTTACCAGTACAAAGCCAAATGAAAGATGAAGTTATGACAATAAAGAAGCCGATGAAAAACTTTGACAGATTGGAAAACTTTGACTAGTTGTCCAGTGCAAGATTATGCAGAGTGTCAATATTTCTTTGAAAGCTGTGCAGTTTAAACTAACAGACTTAATTTCTGCCCATAAACTTTTGCAAATTGTAGCTTAAGACATTGCTCAACTCGAAAGGAGTTTTAACGCAGTAAGTTGGTTGCATCATCAATTGCAAAAGTTGTTTGCAGCTTTGTATTTCATGACTCAAATTTCTTCGGTAAAAACATTTTGTAGTTTTGCTAGTCAGCAAATAACTCAGTTAAAAAGTTTTTCTATAACGCCGAGTTGTCCAAAAAACAGAAACAAACACAGTGATACCGGTGCTGAAAAAAATAGACCAATTGGATTGTGACCAAAAAAATGGGGGCCCCATAATTGCCATCTAAAGCTAAAGGGTTTGCAGCAGGGCCCTAATTGACGAAGCTATGGCCCTGATCTTGTTGAATTTTTGACAGATTTGTTTTATCAATCTTGGTGAAATAATACGTAAAAAATCTTGGTAAAATTATGCACAAAACTACATGTATAAAACCATTTGACAGATCCGAAAAGATATATATTCTCACAAATATAAAAAGACAAATTTTTTATTTTGAACGTAAACTTTTTAAAAGGGACTTTAGATTAAAAATTGATTGGATTTTTTATAATTTTGTTCTAAACCTTAAAAATTTGTAGAAAATTGAAATGAGTGGTGGCTTGAAATTATGAGCGGGTAAAAGAAGGAAAAAGAAAAAAAGTTCAAATCTCTTTTTTTTTAACTTTATCTGCAAATGTGATAAGTAATGTGACATACATCATTCTTAAAACTAATCAAAAGTGGTCGGTTAAGATCTAAAAACAAGCAAGCATAGACAGGCTTATTTCGTTCTGATTAGGCTTCATTAGGATGCCTTAGCTTGATGCTGATCTCAAAGCCTTTAAGTAAAATACTTAACCAGCTTACAAAACTTCCTATTTCTGTCTTGTAAGACCATAAACGTCAGTTTTGGACTGGAATACACTAGGCAAAGACCCACAAAAGGTTCTCAATATCATTATGTCCAGTGGAACAAAACAAATATTTTAATCAAAATAATAGAAAAAGGGTAAATAAGATTAAGTATGGGCTGCTATGAAATTGCCTGAACACCTTTTCTAAGTAATACGCTTTTAAATAATTTTGCTATACCCAGGGGAGAACCGTACTTTAACATCCCATTGAAAACACTGAAATAGAATATATTAAAATATGGATTTGGCGTGCCGAATATGAAGCGGCTTTAAAAGACCAAAAAAGTGCAACGACGTAATAATCATTCAAGTTTGAGTTTGTTAAGAATTGAAGAAATAAATCAAAGTTTATATTCCTATATGTAGGTCGAACAGAACTCGTGCAATTGTTTATGGTTTGCACTCAAATAGCTCGAGAATTCCCAGATGTGCAAAACCCCATCTTAAAAGATTGTTTTTAATTTTCTATCTGTCTTGTTAAAACAACAAACTCCAAAACTAAAATCGCTTTAATACAGTCCTCAGCAATCGTTTCGCGCCTGCGGCAACCTTACACCAAATTAAAGACCTTTTTTTGGTCTTCTTCAGATTTTTAACGGTGTGTTTACGTCGTCAAAAGCTACGTTTCCGCATAACATGCATAGATCTAACTTGCAAGACAAATGACAATAAAAAAGGGAGCTTTTACTGAGATTTAAATTGAAATTTTTATGTTTTTTTGTCCCATAAATAAACCTTTAGGCCAGAGGTTCCCAACTGGGGGTACTTGTACCCTTTGGGGGTACTTGTACCCTTTGGGGGTACAAGATTAGAAGTCAAGGGGTACAAAAATCATTGGCCACAAAGCAGCTATTTGAATGGTTTTGTTGAAGAATTTACTTTTGTTTTGAAAAAACGATTATCTCACCTTAAAAATTATGTCGGAAAAATGAAAAATGTTTTTGATACATGCATTAAAATGGTTAACTTCATCAGAAAGCAAGATAAAATCACAGAATTTTCCAATTATTTTGTGACGAAATGAGCAATGAACATTGCATCTTGCTGTATCACACTGATATACGGTGGCTTTCTCGAGGCCTAGTAATGACATGCTTTTTCGAACTTCGAGAAATAATCATGTTGTTTTTGCAATACAAAAACTCTAATTTGGTGGGCTCTCTGAAAGCAATGAATTTATTCAACGTGTGGCCTATATTGCTGATGTTATGTATCACCTAAATGAGCTGAACTTGTCACTTCAAGGACAACAAAAGAACGTGATTACAGTTTGTGAAAAACTTAAAGCTTTCAAACTAAAGTTATCCCTGTGGTCAAGCCGAATTGCAAATGATAACCTTGTTAATTTGCCTTCTTTAACAGAATTGCAAAAAATTGTCTTCTGGAAAATATCCAGCATGATATTATTGCTCATATGATGATGCTGGGTAATTCCTTCGATGGATACTTTTCAGATGGTGAATTAAATGCAGCTCAGCAACGGATCATAAATCCATTTCTATTCGATTTGACAACAATGTCTGATGATGATAATTTGAAGGAAGACCTCATTGAAATAAAAAGTTGCCGAAAATTACCAACAAGTTGCCGAGAATTCCAACTTCCAAACAAAATTCCAGCTCTTTGAAAAATCAAAGTTAGACAATTTTTGTTGTGTTGTAATGGAAGCTTTTCCAAACCTAGCTAAGAAAACAATGAGAATGACAATTCCTTTTTCAACAACTTATTTTTGGTGAAAGTGAGTTTTCGGCAATGATGTATATGAAAAATAAGCACAGGAACCGTCTGCAATTGGAAGATGACTTACGGGTTATTTTGAGAAAAATTAAACCATCATTTGAAAAATTAGTGATGATGAAGCAACAACAAAAGTCTCATTAAACTGCGTAATGAAACTGACAATGAATTTTATTTTAAAAAATAAAATCTGAACTGTGCTGCTACTTTAACACGTATTTTGTGTAAAATGTACGCATAACCGAAAGTAGTATATCTAAAAAGAGGATAAATTTATTATTCTAAATATTAAAGGGGTACAAGAAAAACCCAAACCAAAAAAGAGGGTACGGACAGCAAAAAAGGTTGGGAACCCCTGCTTTAGGCAAAAAGACCGTTTAAAACTTTTTAGCTTTTTATCATCGAAACTTAGAATTTTTCTATTTTAAACACTGTTTTTACATTGCGATTTTTCCGCGGTGCACCAGTGTCCCGCAGGACGAGCGCATACAAAATCGAAATAACTACTTGCTTACTTTAGGATGAATTAACGAGCTCAGCCGAATCTCCGAACAATTTACACATAAAGTGACACCAATTAAAGTATTGAAAGAAACGATATTCTAAAAAATAAGCAATTTTCAAACAACTAGAAAAAATGAAAATGTTAACACGGAGATACGCTAGTGCAAAAGCTTGTTTACCAGGTGACAATACCATGACGCTTGGCAGTTTCAACCTTACTGGACGATGATGTTTTTAGTCTAATAAAGATCTACAAGTTCTAAACCGTGCCCAACCTCTAATCCCGAACAATTATAAGCATAGCCTACAAGCCGAAAAAAATTTGGAAGGCAATAGAGTTTTGCTCAAATTTTGTGACGTTTACCCGAATTTTAATTTTCTAGAATTTTACGGATACAAGAAGAAAATTTGTCTAAAATTTAGGGTAAAATCCAAAAAAAAAATTCTCCTTGGAATGTATCTCTGATTTTTCAATTTTCGTAACAAAATTTTGTGATCCCTAAAAAAATAAAAAATAAAAAAAAGGTCTTTTAGCACAAAGACCTTGTCACTGCCTTAAAATTCTTAATTTTACCCAAAATTTTCCTTTCGCTGCCCGAAATTAATTTCACCTAAATTTTTGAATCTTGGAAGGGGGCAATTGCCAAAAATCAACACTTTTTGATTAAATAAGTCAATCGCCATATCACACTACGATAGAATATGAAGCAATAACTCAGTTATTCTTTTTTGTACAGCCGTATTGACCCAGTTGCTGCTTTCTGTATTAACCAGAGTCATTATTGTCGGTAATCAGCGCAACCCTTTCTCTTGAAGTATCTTTCTTAAACGCATAACAGCAGTCACCTAGGTAAACTGATTGTTTAAGTTGCCTCTTTTTGCTCGCAAGTCAGACTGCTAGCGCACTGAGCTACTCCCCGACCCTACCTATGAATTGCGATCAAACCCACTGAGGTCATATCAAAACACAAATTAACAACAATAGTTTAACAAAAAATTTTTATCGAGTTTTACTTTTAACTACTGCGAATAGTTTCAATTCAGTGAAAGCTTACTGTGGTAGCTGATATGAACTGATGTTTACGACATATGAAAGGGCAATAGAATGAATACTAAACAAAATCTGGCACGAACGCGACAGAGGCAATATGGATGACTGCAAATAACAAACCAAAGCAATTTACAAACGCACAACCGAAAATTCTAGACTAGTAGTAACAATGCTAAACAATTTTTTTTAATGAAAAAAAATAGCTTCTTTGCTTTGTCCGTAATAATCAAGGAACCGCGAAAAACAGTACTTTTCAATTTTTTTAGTTTTGGCTCTACAGAGAGACTCTAAAATCAGCCACGGCTGGCCTATGTCGAACTCGAACAATCAACTATTATTCATCAAATCTACGTACTTCAAACCTTTCGGCCTGATTATGGCATAGTTGTTTAAAATTAATTTAAGTTTCTTGCAGGAATACTATACAACATAAGAATTAAAACGTAATATGCGTCAGTGCCAGCTAACTTATACAAATTGCCTTGATTGAACCTTAACGCTTGACAAGGATATAGTCGTTTCCTGCTGCACACATTTCGACTCCTCCGCAATTGTTGTCGTTCATCGTAAATTTTGTTCGTTTTTAGCAGCAATTAGTACGCCGTGGGTTGTCGACTGGCGTCTTTTTCCAACTATCCTATTTACAAGTTATTAAGTTTATAATCAAGACCTAAATTTGTGTAAATGGGAAACTTTGGTATGTCAAGCATAAAGCTGTAAACGACATAAATTTGGCTTGAATCATGCAAGCCAAATTTATGCCGCCAAAAAGGGTTTGTCTACAACTTGAAACTTTTGCGTTGATCACGTGCTCTATCTTCGTTCAGCTTTATTAGAAATCAATTGAATTTTTCTTTCCTTCATTCTGACGTTTATCTCCTCACAAGTGTCGGACGAAAAGCTTAGAGATAAGTTTTTTGTTAGCTATCTTTAAATTCTGTACTAAAAACACTTTTTTGAATTTCAAAGATCTGAAGAAGAGCGCTTGTAGTCGCAAACCCAAAGCCGATGAAGCCCGTAGAGGACCCAAAGTGTTATTAACCAATACTTCTGCTCTGTGTCGCTAGAAGATTCTTAAAAGATTTATCTATGTCCGCGTTGAACCAATTATTGATTTATTGCTCCCTAG
This sequence comes from Diplosoma virens, assembly GCA_963680785.1. Taxonomy (NCBI): domain Eukaryota; kingdom Metazoa; phylum Chordata; class Ascidiacea; order Aplousobranchia; family Didemnidae; genus Diplosoma; species Diplosoma virens. The sequence continues at coordinate 23,119,106 of OY796885.1, read as the reverse complement.
GGTGCAGAATAGGTTTCAACGCGGGAAATCAACCGTAGATCAAGTCTATTTGTTAACTCAAAACATCCAGAATTCTTTTGAGATAAAAAGAAGGCTGGGGCTGTATTTGTCGATAGGAAAGCGGCATATGGTACTGCTTGGCACCGTGGCACTATCTTCTTCCAGCTGCTGAGACTTCTACCGGATAAATACATGGTTTGTGTGATCATAAAGCTTGTCCGGAACCGACGCTTCTCTCTTACTGCCGGTGACAGCAAGCAAAGCAGGTTTTGCCGTTTAAAAAAAACGGCGTCCTTTTAGAATCGGACTTGGTTTCCATTCTTTTTAACATCTATACCTGCGATCATCTTTAAACAATCTGCAGAAAGTTTCCCTAACCAGATGATTTAACATTGTTGCACTCTTCTGGAAACTGGAAAGACTTAAAGGGGACTTATGTCAACATATGACTACACTTTCAGCGTATCTCCAGACATGGAAGTTGAAGTTCAGTCATTCAAAATTGGTGACAACAGTTTTTCATTTAATTAATCGAGAGGCCAAACGTGAGCTAAAAGTTTACAACAACGATAAATTTTTCCGACTTAACTTTGGGTAAAACTGGGGAGTTTGCTCACATTCCGTCACCATCTTGTACGTTGCGCAAAACACTATCTTCGCGCGTCGCACTGCTCAGGCAACTTGCAGGCTCAGGATGAGGTGCTGATGCCAAAACACAGCGTACAGCTTCCCTATCTCTGGTCTATTTAACAGCCGAGTACCGCAGGCCAGTCTGGTGTCTTAGTGCACACATTCTCGTCATTAACAGTGTCTTAAAAGACACCTTGCCACTGTCATTATGGATGCCTGCGTTCCACACCAAGGGACCACCTATTTATACTCTCAAGCATCCAGCCAGCTGAGCGTCGCGACCAGGAGAGACATACTTCTTGGCTAGCCATGGCACTCTGTACCCTCGACACATACTGCATTGTCTATTCAGTGGGTCTTTAAATGCCCGCCAAGTGAGACTGAGATTTAGACGTTCGTTTGTGCCAGCTGCGTAAAAACCACTAAACGACCTTGCCGGACTAGGCATGCACGCTGCCCGATGGATACATCATAGATCGGACACGAAATATTGTGAGAGTACGTCCAGGCTCCATGCTTTTATTTTCATGACCTATAGTCTACCAGGCCTGTTGAAATTGGCTTGCCCCAAACGGTTTGAATTAGCTCAATCTCTTGCAGACTGATGTTGTGTGGTTTTATTGGTCCATGCACAAATAGGGTCTAGCCCCTTCACCGGATGCAAGTGCGACGTTACTGAACAAACCGAAAACCATGTTATAACAACGTGCCTTATACACTGGGCACCACACGGAGGACGAGGTACAAAACTCGATGCTGGCTCAATGCTATCACTGCCAGCATCTGACTTGGGTAATAGTGCAGCCTGGAATAGTAAAAGGATAACCTTTGCCTCCGGTCCTGCTTGCGTCTGAACTGGAGAGGATGCCGTTTCAAACGACGACAACGACTAAAAAATTGCCACTCAAGATTGAAAATCATTTGGAATGGTTTTTGGTTTTCACTTAGTTTTTATAATTATGCTGTGATCAAAGTAATGTGACAATTTATCCTTATCTCCCCTAGACCCGCTCATGGTTTTTCGATACGACTCGGTCGCTCAAAAGACAAGTTTTTCAGGACTCAATCATGACTGTTTTACACAGCGCCACCTACCTCACGAATACAACTTTAGACTTCAAATAAATTTCTGACCTTTCACCGAGAACTTGCAAATAACAAAGCAAGTGAGAAACTTTCATATTTAAAATTTTATTGATGTCGTGTTATATCATACAAACAACCATTGCTCAAAGTGATAGTTTGTTTTTTTGAAATTTACGATCTGCAATTAAAAGAACTAAACTCAAAGGATATTGCAAATGTTTTCAAGTTTCAGTTTGATAGCATTTTGTAATACCAAAATATATAATATCTATTAAAACCAAGGGCTTCATTTAAAACTCTTTTGTTTAAATATGTAGCCTTAAAAAAAGCTGTTTTGAAAACTCAAACGTTTTCGTCTAGCTCTCTACAGGAGGTTTTACTAGAATAAACTAAAGAACTGAATGTACTATTTAAAAATTTAAAGACTGGTTCTGATTGGCTAAAAATTAAAGTTATCTACGGTTAGCATAATAAAGTAAAACGACGTATCGTCGACGTAAAAGTTTTTTGGCAAAAAAAGAAACAAAAACATGCTTGTTTTGTGTTAAAATTTGGAACTAAAAAGAAAAATTTTACCGTTTAACTAATTTATGTTGTAAACAAACTTTTTCTGTCTACATAATTAAGGTTTACGGAAAGTAATAAAAATCGATTCTAAGGCAGATAAATAGAAGTCGGATCTTGCTTTTGAAATAATAAAAAACTGGTTGTTGTTGTGAGATTACATTTTTGGTTGTATAACAAACGATTTCCAATCCATGAGTCGCAATGAGGTACAGAATTAACTGATTTACCTTGGCGTTCTGGTTGCTTTCGTTCTTGATAAGTTCTGTTTTGAACAGACTTGGGCGCATGCTGACGGATTCTGCCCTGCAAGCGTTGAGACGTTCAACCCACGTACCGACTATTGCAGTGGCACACGTATTTGTATACGACATTATTTCGTTGAAAAGTGAAAAGAATGTTTTTATGTATTTCAGGTAAAACTCGTCTGGTAGAAAAGACCACTCGTGGTTGGACCGCTCCAAACAATTAGTGATAGAAGATTTTTGTCTTTCTATCAAATTTCAGAAAAATTTCACCAATCCATGGTAATTTTAAATTGACAGGATATTTTCTTGGGCCTTCTTTATTATATTTCTGTTTATCCTCCCAACTCACATGACGTCAAAGACGATACACTTAGGGAAACCGTCAAGCAATTACCCCAGCCTGCTTTTGGAGATGCCAAGGTATTGCTGTCCCGACGAAACTTTTTCTTTAGAGATAAGAACTGCTTGCTGAAACCGCCAAACAGAACAAAGTTTTATAAAGTGTTTTTCTCAAAGAAAGCAGAATGGGGCAAGTAGGTTTTGAGCCGTAACCGTGTTGATAGAGTTTGCCACCAATAGATTCGACAGCATTTATAAGAGTAACTTGGAGAAAAAGAAAAAAATATAGTTGTAACTTCGAGAAAAAGGGATTGAGTATATTTTTTATCTGCGGTTTTACGAGCGCAGCAGCAAAATACAACAAAACTTCTTCAATAAAATATGAAAAAACTCTATCATTTAGCATAACAATGGTCACTATTCCTTCAGCGAAGCTATGGTCACACTTTTGATGCGAGTGATGTCTCTATATTTATAGCAAACTTGAATCAGGCCACGTTGCTCAGAAGACAAACTTTCTAAGGAAATTTATTTCATGCAACACGCAGAATCACCGCCCGAAGCGAGGTCACATCACTATTATTCAATTAGAAAGATGCATTTACCATAATTAACAGTGGAGATAGGTCATCACATATGGATTAAACAGGCTACAAAAAGTGATCGATCATTTTAAAAACGTTAAACACATCAAATCCCCTCGTTCTTGGCAGCTGCAGAATTCACGCTGTGAAAGGTCACGATGGTAACATAATTTTTCGCCGGAAAGGCGGTTTGCATTCCGAAACAGCCAGATTTCTGCTTTTTTTCGTCCCGGCCAAGTCCTTTCGTTGGAGGAGAAGGGTTGTTGATGATCTGAAAGTTATTAGTCACAAAAGGTTACAAGTTGACTACTTACTACCTGTATAAACAGACCATAAAAAAAATGTTCTAAACTTTTAAAGTTTGTTTGCCTTTTTTGCCTGTCGTTGTCGTTTGTCGTTTGCATCTACCTCGGGTCAGACACAAACAGGACTGGGGCCGAGAGTTTATCCCTATACTACCCCAGGCTGCTGTTCTTCCCGGATCAAATGCTGGCAGCGATGGTGTTAAGCCAGCATCGGGTTATGTCATCCAAAACCGTCAGACCTCGTGCTCCGCGTGGTGCCTGATGTATGGCGCCCGTTATTAGAAAGTGGCCGGCGCTTTGTTCAATGGCGCCGCACTTGCAATTTGGTGAAGGAGCGAGATCCATTTGTGCATGGACGAATGAAATCGGCCAACACCAGTTCGAAGGCGATTGAGCTGGACCCAAACGTTTGGGGAAGCTCAATACAACAGGACAGGCACTGGTCTGGGGTATCAAAAAACACGGAGCCTGGATGTATTCTTACAGTACTCCGCGTTTATTGATAATTCGTCCACGGATAATCGCGGATGCTAAGTCCGGCAAGGTTGTTTAATAGATCCGCGTAGCTTGCACAAACGGGCGTTTAGATCAACGGTTCTCAACTTTTTTAAACCTGCGGACAGGTAATATATCAAAAAAATTTGGCGGACGGGTAATCTTTTTAATGTCTGAAAAAATTGCAATAAACGCAATAAATCGATAAATTTTTTTATTAAAACAAAAGTAAGCATTTAGTGAAATTTGCTGCTGTCTTCTTGATATAATACGCAGTAAACGTGGCTCTATTGAAGTTTTTGAATGGCAAAGTCAGGGGGGCCAGAAGCGGGGACACAAAGTGGCGTAGAAAATTTACAAGAAGGTAGAAGGTACTTTTTGATATAATTTCTTCAAAACTAAGCTTTCAAAATTTTCTTTCTTGATTAGTACTGATTTCTGATTGTTTCATTTATGAAAATGCCGCTATACTTTCCATCTTTACTACTTATATTTAAGTTTGAAATTGTAGATTTTTGGTTAAAATTCCAAATTTCTAAAAAATGTTTTTTTGTGGAATTTTTATCTTTTCCTGCTGTCTTTGGGACGACTGTCTTAACTCAGTTGAAGGATAGTCTGGCACCATTCCTTTCAATAACTAGAGACTGATTTCTTAATTCATTTTTATACTTTTTCTTCACCACTTTTTTTGAAACCATTAGTTTTATTGCACACTGTAAATATATTGATGCAATAATCTTAAAGAGAGCTATTAAGGTAGCGGCTGAATATATTCACTAAATATGCAAGTTTACTTATGCAAATTTTATTGGATAAAAATTCTTTTAATGGGAAATGTTTATTCACGTAAAAATTGATTTGTTTCTTCCCTCAACTTGAAAAGGCGTGTTAGAACGCGTCCTCCCGAAAGCCATATCACTTCTGCATAAAAGATGAGATGGCGATTTTGCGCAGCCATACTCACACACAGTGCCTCAAGAAGCCTTAATAATGCAATACTCGGTCACGAGTAATTGATAATCTTAACTGGTCGGATCATAATGTCATTTAATTCAGGTGACAGTTTCTGGGCAGCTATATGTTCACAACGATACATGTAATGTGTAGACAGCAGATTTTTGTTTGCAATTTTTTTAATTTTTGCGGTTGCACCCGAATGACAACCAGCCATACTGGCAGCTAGGTCAGTACAAAACCATACACATTTTCCCCAATCTAAGTCTTGATCTTGCATTTAGTTATTAAGGAAAATCAATAATTACTGTTAATATTCTTCTGACATTGTTCTACTTTTGAACTCGTGAGGCCTCCTTAAAGAATAAAATTGAAATAAATTGTTGCGGACCGGCGGTTGAGAACCACTGGTCTAGATCTTAGTCTCTCTTGGCGAGCATCTGAATAGAGGACCCACTTAAAAGAGCATACAGGATACGATCAGGGTCCTGAAATCCACGGTAAGCCAAAGAGAGTGACCCTCCTAGTCGGCGAAGCTCAGTTGGCTGGATGCCTAATAGTATGGGTAAGAGGTCCGAAGGAGTGGGACGCAGGCATCCAGTGACTATGCACCAGGCGTCATTCATGACACTGTCTATGAAACGAGTGTGAGTGCTGCGACACCAGACTGGTGCGCAGTGTTTTGGCACCAGCACCCCATCCTGAACCTCCAAGTTGCCACAGCAGTGTGATAATAGTTTTTGCTCAATGCCACTAGATGGTGACAAAACCTGAGCGATCAGTGCAGTTTTACTCCAAGATAAGAAGGGGTTGGATAGAACGGTAAAAGGCTATTTTCGCCTGTAAAGAGATAGCAAATGTTTTACCACTTAATTTTTTGAAAAAAAACATTTAACTTTAAATTTTTTGTTATATTTCACTATCAAAATTATTAAAAACAGGGTTTTTTTTCAAGCAAAAAACTGCTGCAACTCTTCTTTTTATGTTTGAAAAAAAATCAAATACAGAGCTTTTAAAACTCTGCATGAAACAAAGATATACGCATAACGCTTCAATCTCACTTTTTTCTTTTCTTCTTTTCCTTTCTTCGGCGGACCTTTTCGAAGTCGTTCGATTGTTTCGGGTCTTCGAATTGTTACCACTCGTGGTAACCATTGGTTCTATAATTTGGTTTGTTAAAATTTCTGTCAAAAAACTTCTTTCAACAACTCACTTTTCTTAAATCAATAAGATTTTTGAGCAATAATTTTACTCGTAATGAAATTTTGTTTTCTGCTATTATCCTGCTGAATTTCGAGAAATATTGATCCATTAAATGCTGCAACAACAAAAAAAAATTACAATTTATTATTCAGCAATTTATTAATTACTTAATTTATAATCAATATTAGCATGTATTTTATTCTTACTTTTCCATTCAAGTGATCCAATCGTTTGCCAATTCTTGAAAATAAAACACACAACGCTTCAAGATGCTTTTCTTTGTGACTTCGCAACAAGAAGTTGATGAAGTTTTCATGCATGACTTCTTCTGTTAACATTTGAATTCTGAGCAGTTCGCCGATGAAGCAAATAATTCCAACTACTCGATTTCGCTCATTCGACGTGTGAATCTCTAAAACTTTTTTTAGTTGCTTTTTTTCTTCCTGAAAAATTCAAAGTAAGAAGATCAGGGACCAAAGGGTCAAAACTGACATAATGTGTTAAAGTTGGAAAATTTTACCCAAATTATAACTTGTTGAGTTCATTTCATATAATTTCATTATCGCATCATTATTAGGATAACCAAAAAACTAATTTTTTTTGTTTCTTTAATTTACTTAATTTTAGGTTAAAAACTTCTTCACCATTGGTTCCTTTTAGAATGACCCACTATAGAAATGGTTAAAATCAATGAAATGCATCTTTGTCTAAATAAAAGGTTAAAAAGTATTGATACTTTTTACTTGGACGTAACGAACTAAGTTTTGTCCAGAAAAAAGCACGCGTCAAATCATCATCTCATACTGAGTGAGACCGGTTTTGAAAGACAATAAGTCACTTGTCAGTTGCATTCAAAAGAAAGTTCAAAAAGGTTTTGCCATGAATTTATAAACTTGACTGACTATGTCTTTTACTTAAAACCATTTTTTATTTTATTTGATCCGTTCATGAAGTGTACTTCAAAACCTTCAAGTTCATCCATTCCTTTTACAATTTATGCAGTAAAATTTTTCCAACCGTTTTTTTTTTTTTTTGTTCGAAAATACTTTTACATAAAGTCTCTGACCTGAAAAACTGTTGCTGAAGAATCTACCTTTTACTTAAGATCTTCAGATCTTCTTTGGAATCATAGTAACTTTTCAAAACTAATTGCAACAAAAGAGCAATTTTTGTCTTAACTGCCCGATTTAATCACAACTAGACAATGTTGGACATGCTTGTTTCCAACTTTTTTTTCTTATTTGTCATGTCAGTGACGATCGCTGATTTTTTTTCCTTTTGTTTTGCTGCACATAGCGGAAAAGATGTTTGGAATGAATAAACAACAAAGCAATCCATCTGAGAGCATTATGGATCATTGTCTCAAAGGTCGCTTTATAGCAGTGCTTTTCAACCGGGTGTATTGTACACCCCAGGGTGTACCAAAATTTTTTAAGGGTGTATCACTCTAATAGGGTGTACTGGGGTGTACAACATACCATAAAAAAATATGTTCAATTTATTTTTGTACCACGTGTCACCGTATTAATAGTGATTTTTGAGTAAAAATTAATAGATTATATTTTTTTTACAGAAATTGCATATAGCCTTTTGCCATAAAGTAAATTATAATGGATAAACGTAATTTCTTTAAGAAGTGTTTTGTAGAAAATCAACACTCCATTGAATCAAATAAATGTGAGCTAGTCGTCGAACGACACGCTGAGGTTGATAGAGAACAGTTGTCCGAAAATAGTAATAGCAAGAAAGAGCAGCACTATTTTTTTTACAAGGAAAAATATTCAAAGGAATAAAACTGGAACCACAAAGAAATGCAAATGAAATGATGATTACATTATGTATGGGTTTTATTGCACAGAAACAGAAATGTTAAACCCTTATTCTTCTGCCTGCAATCTGTTTTGTCCTGCCACTTTTGGAAACAGTAAGTTTTGGAATCAGGCCCAAGCCATCTACAAAAACATTTGAAAACACACCATCCTAATTATCAAAATAAATCAAAGGCATTCTTTGAGGCATCTCTGCATAATAAACAGAAACAAGTTTATCTTTTACAGAATGAGATAAAAGGAGAAAATACAGATTTAGTGGTTGCTTTCCTGAAAATTGTTTATATTGAAGTGAAACGGCAGCGTCCATACACCGAATTGGAATATGTTGGTCTTCCCTGTCTTGAAATTGCTGCAGACATTTTACATACAGGAAAAAAGGCTGTTAGCAAAGTGAGAGAAATTCCTTTATCAGACAATACAACTAAGCGTAGATGTGATGATATTTCAAAAGATTTGCTGAAACAACTTGTTAGCTAGCTCAAGAAGAGTCCCGCTTATTACTTGCAACTTGATGAAACAACCGATATTTCAGATTAGGTGGAGATTATCGTTTATTGTAGGTTTGTTGATGCGAAAGCTTAAACTATTGTTGAGCATTATTTGTGCTGTGTTAAAGTTGGAGTTTCTGCAACAACTCATGTTTGATAAATTAAATGAATTCCTTGAGGAACATGATTTGGATTGGACGAAGTGTAAGTCAGTTATTACCAACGGAGCAGCAGCAAGACAAGGTTCTACAAATGGAGTGGTACAAAAAATAAAAAAAATTTCACCGGATTGTGTTTCAAATCATTGCATGATACATCGAGAGGCCCTCGTTGTAAAAAAGTTAAACCATGATAAAAATCAGAGGTTTGAGCTGGAGATTGTTCTTAGCGACATCATAAAAGTTGTAAATTTTGTACGCTCTCATTTAAAAAAATATAAATTGTTTTCAGAACTGTGCAAAGTTTTGCAAGCAAATGAATTGAAGTTGTTATAACATGCTGAAATACGCTGGCTATCAAGAGGAAAAGTTTTGAAGCGAGTATTTCAACTGCAGAATGAGCTGGCTGCTTTTCTTAGTCAAGAAAGACACCCAATGGCTGCAAATTTTGAACATATCTTTTGGCTTGCAAAATTTTCCTATCTAGCAGCAGTATTTGAAAGCACAAGTCAGTTGAATTTATCGATGCAAGGAAAAGGATGCGATATTTTTAAAGTTAGTAGTAAGATTCAAGCTTTTAAATGAAAACTGAAATTGAGACAGATTAATGTAACAAAATACAATTTTTTCAGATTTTGAATCTTTGAACAATTTCATCAAGATTAGTAATTGGGAAAACAAAAATCCTAACATTGAAGTCAAAGTAAAATTACTTGTTTATAAGCACCTCAATGAGCTACAGCAAAATTTTGGAGCCTATTTTCCAGATGATGATTATTTGAATCTTAATTCTCTGTTATGGATCGTGCAGCCGTCTACAAATGAAGAATTTGATCTTGGACACCAAACCAATGGGTTTATTGAACTACGATCGGACTTAGTACAAAATGCAGAGTTCAAATCCTTTAAAACGTACAATGAATTTTAGGAATTACTTTTCGAAGTTAATGAATACCCAAATCGTGCTCAAAAAGTTATTTCCATCCTTGTTCGCATGCCTACGACATAGCCTGCCTTTGCGAGCAAGGATTTTCTGCTCTTGTTGAAATTATATCAAACAAAAGTTGTTGTCGATATACGTGTTATTTCGCCCTTAAACTTTTAATTTGTCACCTATCTTTTTTGTTGGCAACACGGTGGCGTAATTCTTCTTTGTCTTAACTGAATTAAGCACATGGCGAGGCGCTAGCTGAGATATGCTTGTGTTCTTTATGTATCAATTTTAATCTATTAATTTGGAAGATAATAACCGATGTTCTATTTGCTAAATTAACTTTATATTTTAATATTATATTGTACTTGTTTCAGACTGTGAAGTATTAGTCTAAAACCGCCGGACCAGTTACGATAACATTATTAAATTACAATATTGATATAAACTGTGTCGGGTAACCTCTTCTGTGCGAGAGAAGTTTAGCTGGCTCCATACCCTCACGGTCGGTGTTCAAATAGGACCAGAGAGTGAGAGAGAAAAATCTAGCGAGTTTCTGTGTCTCTTATATCTTTCGATTGTCTGTCTGTGTGACAAATTGTTTCTCTCTCCGTTTTCAAAAGTAACTCAATCAAGGATGTTGATACGCTGATGAAAGGAGCACTTGAAAGAAGATTACTATCTCGTTTTTCTCAACTAGCTGATGAAATTCAACAGCAACGTTCGCATTAAATCACTGTTAAAATGCCTTAATGGTATAAATAAACATTTTTCTTAACTAGTGTTTAATTTTTTTCCCATTAACATTGATGCAATTTCAGTGCATTGTGCTGTGACGAGTGGAGTGTACAAGCTTTTAAGTAAAAGTTGAAAGTGTGTACGATTTCAAAAAAGGTTGACAAGTACTGCTTTATAGAATCTTCCAAAAGTTCATGGCTTGCAACTTTTTTTCTTTAGCTGATGTAGTAATTTAGAAACAAATACCAACGAAACATTTTATTGTAACCCTTTCCACACATCGATAACTAGTAAGCTTTTTTTAAATAAAAGAATAACACGTGAACGATGCTTCCAAATATGAAATTGCAATTGCTTATTTTTTACCAGTATTAAAGAAAATACAATGTTCCATTCGTATTTGTGTCACTTTGGTACCTGATCTCCCTTACATGATAAAATTAGCTTTCACGCTAAATTAGATAAAGCACCTGATTAGTTTTTAAATGAAAACAGTCAGACAAACAAACTACCGTATATACCGGCCAATAAGCCGAGGTCAATTTTTAGCTCAGAAAATGAGGGTTTTTACATATTACCGCCCAATAAGCCGAGGCGGAAAAATTGCGTTAACTACTGTACCTTTTTCTTTTTAACATTTTTTTTCAGTTATGCGTTGCATTCATTACGCAACAATGCACGCTCTTTTAAACAAATATCATTCTATTCGCGCTTTTTTCCTTTTTACGCACCAATGCACTTTTTAGCACAGATGCAACAGACGAAGTGCTTTGTTTTGATCAGTCACTAAATAATTTAGTACGGTTAATTTGTTAATTTTTGTGCGTGAAAAGATGTCTGCTCCTGCAAAAAAAATGCGTTATAATGCTGGCTTTAAACTTGTTATTTTATTTACCATCTTTATTTAACTCTAGATGTGAATTGACGCGCGGTGAGATCGTGCTATTGTGGGATCGAAGGTGTCATTTTGTGACCAATTTTGACCTCCGGTATTTTTGGTCCAAAGCTATATTCGCCCAATAAGCCGACCCCAGAAAATTAGGTTAAAAAATTAGTTCCAGAAAATCGGCTTATTAGCCGGTATATACGGTATATATTTTTATTTCCGAATCTATACAGACATACTAATAAATCGATAATTATTATTTAAAAAAAGAAGTTATCTTTCAACGTACCATACTATCAGCTTTTTCAACCCTCTTTTGTAAATCGTTAAGAAATGTCTGAAACGGGTGTTGATCTTCAAGCTCTATCTGACAGCGTGTCAACAAAATCTTTCGGATAGTGGCTGACGAAGAAGCAGGAGGTTGCATTCTCCCCTCGATACTTGGCGTCAAGACAGTGTGCCGGGACAAAACGCGACACATTTTGGCGTACACTTCACTGTACACAGGCGCGTTTATAGCCTGCAATTGATGAAAAATTTCAATGAATTGCAAACTCCAAATATTTACTGTTAACAAATCTGTCAAATTGCACGACGGAGTTAATTTGTTCTTATTTCATCATTGACCATTTTTCAAAATCAAGTAAGAATTGGTCGCTCTTTGCAAATGCGTTTTGAAGTCTAAAATAAAGGCAAAATAATTTTAATTAAGCCAAAATCGAAATCCATATAGTTTGGTTTTCTTTGTAAAGTTATATCCATGTTGAACGATGAGATCCAAGTAATAACTTTTGAATTGATGCCCAGATTCAAATATAAACATTTTTTAGATTTTATTTGGCTTACAAAAGCGAAAAAGTGTTTTCGGGCTTTACTTTTGTTGTCTAGACCCCTTTTTTAGCTTTTGTATAACTGCAAAAAATGAAAACTTTTTTTCGCCTGTAGTTTTGGATAGGATTTATGACTTTCCAGACTTTTTATTATCATCCGGAAATTCTTAAATGTCGTACAATTTTGTCTGAAAAATTTACTTAAGACTAAAAAAAACGTCTTCACTCACAATTAATGTGCTATTTCTCCTTTTTTGTACCCAATGGTAGGTGATTACAAAAACGGGGGGCTTTTTACTTACAATTTGTGTCCAATTTCTTCATTTTCGTCCCCAAAAAAAGGTTTTCACCTGCAATCCCAAGCCTTTGCTTAATACGTAGGTAGGTCGCGGTCAACCGACATATTGAGCACCCCAGCTTTAAAGCATTACTTTCAACTCAAATGCAATAAACCGGGATTTCCCCAAAAGTTTGTCCTGGATTCCGGCAATTTAAAACTTAAAAAATCGTCTAGAATTCGGGATCGCGAAACATAAACCCTAGTTTTGGAATAACTAGAAGACTTTTTTAGTTTTTTATTCTTTAACTAATTTGATCCGGTTCGGATTTTAATTTGGTACGAGGCCTGAACTGTCTAAAAACAGTTCTACATATATCGTCAACTTTTTGAAATCATTTTTAATCATGATTTTTTATACCTCAAATGTAAGCGCAACTCTTGAGAAAAAAAGCAATAAATCGTTGAAATTTTAACGATATTTTGCCTCTAACGTTCAGGTTTTCAAGTTGGATTTTTTTCAGACAAGCAGAGGTAATAAGTGTTAAATATTCTACAAGGACACAACCGTTGGACAATGTTGGAATTTAACCAACTATATCAAGGCCTACGTACTTGGAAGAATCTTTGTGACGTAATCATGATGATAAAGTCTTTGGTCACTATTTGTCTGAGTTATGTTGCTCTGGCCTTAAGTAAGATGCTTCCCTTGGGACTTTTTGAGTTTATTTGGGAAAAAATCTCAAATTATTTACTTAAAAAGCAATGGTTAAGTACGAAAGTAGGTTAAATCCGTATAAAAATATTTTATAACTCAGTAAATTACTGTTTTCACTATGTAGCATGCGATTTTACGCATTTGAGTTGTGGAGTTGATTGGCAGCTTTTCAATTTTCTTGATGAAAATTGGGTATTTTTGGGGAGTCAATTTGTTCATGATAGATCGAACTTTCTTCAGCAAATCCTGAAAATATATTTTGATTGAAACGATTTCAAAAATCAGACTCAAGTAAGTCGAAAATTGTGTTTTGTCAAATTGTTGTTTTGCGGCCTAATAATAACAAATTGGGTTAGAATTGTGATAACTTTTTTAAAAAGGATTGTCAACAATTACTCCGATATGCGCATAAATGTACGTAATTTGATTTGTTTTTTATTGATCATAATTCAATTATTAAATTAGTAATAGTGACCAAAAGTTTTATGATAATAATGGTCAATAGCTAAAAAAACTTTTTCGTCTTGCGTCACACAATATAGTTGAAAACTGAAATTTTCGGCAAAAGTGGCACATTTACATCAAGTTTTTCTGCTTGAGTTTTTTCCATATCTTTTGTTTCCTTGGATTACGGGCTTTGCAAAATGAAATTTCCCTGTTATTGTTTGCTTGAGTAAAGGCCAATTTCTACTACTAACGTTGGCTGGACTATTTTTTGTTTGTTTGATTGATTTTTTACTTTTTTCCGCGCTTAAGTGCTAGGAGAAGCAAAAAAATCGATAAAACGAACAAAGAATACTTCCGCCAACGCTCGTAGTGGAAACGAGACCTAAATGTTTCTATGAAAGTTCTTGATTGTTTCAAAGTCGGTTTTAATCGACAGAAACCGAAAGCTGGACAAGATTTTTGGTGGTGGATATTGGGTGCCTCGTGTCCCCCCTATTTTACAGTTATTGAGGGGCCCCCTTTTTGAACGCTGTATGTAGTTTTAGTTTTTGGCATTTTACATGGTTTCATGAACCTCAGAAACTCAGAAAAATTTGTAGTTTTCAGCAAATATAAGAAATGTTTGTCACATAATATGGCACATAGGTAACATTGACAAAACACTTAAATTTGAAACGATAATGCATAAAATCTATTCAGTTTTTAAATATTGCACACCAACTGTGCATGTCAACTATCCTTAATAGTCAAATTGTTATAAAAGTTATCTAACAGTGATTAAAATTTAGCAGCAACAACTTTACAGCTGTAAATATGCTTAACAAAAAAAATTTTGTTTTAAATTTAAATTTTTTTGTAGATAAAACACTACTTGAAATTATTAGTATTTATGAGTACAATATCAATCATTTTGTGTAATTGCAACAAAATAATAGCATATAAAACTAAAAAATTTGCAAACATCAATAACAAAAAGAATACATTTTTTCGTATATTAGCAAATGCTTTATGTCCAATAGAAACAATTAAAACACTAAATCCAGTATATGTACTGTATGTTTCACCATAAACCAAGTTCACTTTGGGAATTTTTACTTTTTTCACAGTTCTAGATTTTCGTTCAAATACAATTGTTGTATCTTTGCACGAATACACAGGTTTATAAAAAAACAATAATAAATATTCACAAAAATCACTTAGCCAAAAAACAACCGTAATGAAATAGAATGCTTTTAGTTCGTTTGCTGTAGTAGCTTGATAACTTTGAACTGACTGCTGAACCAAAATAGAGGCGCAGATTTAACTGGTTACAATTATGCTTGGAGATACGCGTGTCCAATAATTGATCGAGCAGAAGGCGCTGATTAAGAGCAGAAGGCGCTGATTAAGATTAGAAGCGTTTAAGAAAACACTACGTCATCGATTGCACAATATCACAACACCTCCCCAAATAAACTACGACAAAAAAATATATATACATATTAGCAACAATATTTTTTTGGAGGTCTCTTTGTTCTCGCTGATCGTCGTGGATTGTATCGCCCGTACTCGTCTCCGGTTGGTAATCTCGGATTGTTGCGTTGGTTCATCGAAGAAGAACTAGATGCGTGGTCAGCCCCGGCTGGAAGTGTTTCTGTAGACAAAACGCTCGTTGGGATTTCACAGGGATCATCATCTTGATCCGAACCGTATCGAGGTCGAAGTTGATCAAGATGTCTTCTCCAAGTTGGTCCTCGAGGAATGACTCGTACATTGACGCTTCGTGTACCATGGACTTTCGTAACTATCGCAGGCACCCATCGTGGGTCACGATCTCTTCTAGGGCCGAAGTACAGTGCGTAACAAGGGTCTCCTAGTGAGTAATGATGTTCGACTTTCGAAACCACTTCCGAGTCTTCAGCATTTGAATGCTTGCTCGCTTGTCTTGACTGTCTTCCCTGCAGGAGATGCGGAATGGATGGAACCAAAGTGTCAATTTTGGTGCGAATTCTTCTTCCATTCAACAATTCGCTTGGTGACAGTCCCGATGCAAAAGGAATTCTTCTATATTGCATTAGAAATTCTTGCAAAGCTTCCTTTGGAGGTAACGAGTATTTTCACAATGCCTGTTTGAAGGATTGTATCAAACGCTCGGCAGCACCGTTTGTTGCTGGATGATAAGGTGCTCCGGTGAGATGTACAATGCCTCGTTGTTTGCACCAAGCTTGGAACTCTTGAGACATGAATGTTGTGGCATTATCGGTCACCAACGTGTGGGGATATCCGAAATGAGCAAATTCTTGTTCAAGTATAGCAGTAGTACTTTTCGAAGACGTTGAGGTTGTTGGATGAATGCAAGGATATTTTGAATAAGCGTCTACAAGGACTAACCAGTTTCTTCCCAGAAAGTTGATCGCATGGTCCAAGTGGAGTCTTGACCATGGTTTTTCTGGCATCATCCACGGATGGATTGAAGGTTTATCTGGCTTATTTTGAAATTGGCCACAGGAAGTGCATTTGCGACATAAATCCTCAATGTCAAAGTCAATTCTTGGCCAATAGACAGTTGACCTGGCAAGTTGTTTCATCCGTTGCATGCCGAAATGTCCAAGGTGTAATAATTTAAGAATATGATTACGTAGGGTTGAAGGAATTATTACCCGTAAGCCGTAAAAAACGCAACCATTCTCTGTTGACAACGAATTTTCCAACTTTTTTGAAGTCTTTAAGCTCTTCCGAAAATGCATGCGGCCATCCCTCCTTCACAAATCGCATTACTTGGGCAAGAATTGGATCCTTGGCAGTCTCTCTGACCACAAGCAATGGATTGTCAGGATTGATTTGACGACTGATTGTTTGAACTAAACAAACGCTATCGACATCATCTTCCATCTCCTCCCCATCAAAACTTGTGTCAGCTAAGTGATCAGTTAAGTTGGTGAGTTTCAACTTCATCATCGCCAGACGACCTAGTAAATTTAGATTGGGCACCTTAGTGACAATTACAGGAAAGGTCACGTCAGGTGATTTTCCATCAATACTTGCAGTTGATTGGAATTGTCCCACGACGGGTAGCGGGCTACCTTCAGCAACTTGATATAGAACTGATACAGGTTGTAGAATGGGTTTACCCAGCGTTTGCCACGTCGCTTCACAGCAAAATGTGTCACTGGCTCCGCTATCAATTTCAAACTTAATTCTGTGGTCATTAAGTCTAATAGTTTGATAGATGGGTGAAACAGAACATTGGACTTTGTGCACCATCACAAGCTTATTATTTCTTAGTCGAGACATGCATACAGATTGCAGATGACCTGTTTTCTTGCAGAAGCTGCAAATAGCTTTAATGTGGGGACAAGCTTTGCTAAAATGTCCAGAATTTCCACACCTGAAGCAGGCGGTTTTCTTTTCTTGCGTTTTGGAAGTTTTGGACTTTGCGTGATAAACTTTCTGCACCGACGTAGAAGGTTGACCGTGTACGGTTTCCTTTGCTACCTTGGCTGCTTCTTCCACTTCTTGAGCCACTCTGATGGCGTTGCTAAACTTCAGTTTATCGTCCTTGAGCTTGAAGAGTGTCTTCAAAACTGCTTCGTTATCGACTGAACAGATGAATTTAGTTCGCAAGGCTTCATCTAAAGGATCTTTAATGGATTGAAAATCACACGTAGCTGCATCTTGTCGTATTCTGCTTGCCAGTTCAGGAATAGTTTCGCCAGGTTTGCGTTTCATGTCAGACCAAAACTTGAAACGTTCTCTGACAACAAATCGTTTTGGGTCAAACTGCTCTGCCATAAACGTCTGAATATCATTCATCGTTAGCTCATGTATGCTTTTGACAGGTTGTTACTGAGCCGCTAAGTTGTTAAGCATTTTGTAAACGGAGTTAGATTGGTTGGTAAGAAAAATTTGTGCTTGCTTGTTGTCGGGAATAGAGTTAGCAGTGACGAATGTTCGGAACCTTGCCAAATAATCAGTCCATAACTCAGATGTGGAATCGAATGGTTGAAAACTTGCCATCGGTGTTGGAACATTTTCTCGCGGGTTGTTCAAGCTGCTTTGTAAAGTTTTCAGCTGCTCTTGAAGCATTGTCATTTGCTCTTTGTGCTGCTTGTTCTGCTCGCAATGTTCGTCGCGTAAAACTGCCATTTGCTCTTGGTGTTGCTTGTTCTGCTCGCGATGCTCGTCGCGTAAAACTGCCATTTGCTCTTGGTGTTGCTTATTTAACAACAAAATCAGTTCAGAAATTTCACTCATTTTGACAATTCAAGCTTTAATGCAGATTCAACAAATTTTCTTTTTTCTTTCTTGACGCAGTTGAATCCCATCCTCGTCGCCACTTTTGCCTGTTGTATCTTTGCACGAATACACAGGTTTATAAAAAAACAATAATAAATATTCACAAAAATCACTTAGCCAAAAAACAACCGTAATGAAATAGAATGCTTTTAGTTCGTTTGCTGTAGTAGCTTGATAACTTTGAACTGACTGCTGAACCAAAATAGAGGCGCAGATTTAACTGGTTACAATTATGCTTGGAGATACGCGTGTCCAATAATTGATCGAGCAGAAGGCGCTGATTAAGATTAGAAGCGTTTAAGAAAACACTACGTCATCGATTGCACAATATCACAACAACAATTTGTCCATTCAATTGACTTATAAGACTGTTGATTGCAGCTTTTTTGTAGTGGGCTTACCAATTTTTAAAATTAGGATTTTGACAACTAGTTTTCAAGGTAATCTGGAAAAACAACTGCTAATTAAAGTTAAATTTTATGTATTGTCATCCTGAAAAAAATTGAGGTGAAAATTATTTTGGCCAAGTAATTTAATTTCAAAGGACAATTTTAAAAGGTAGCCCAACATACAATAATTTAAATGGTTTCTCTTGATTTAAATATGATTACCAGGATAGTCTATTTTGTGCAAATAATCGTAACATAAAAACAGTTTCAACAATATTTCGCAATCACTTATATTACACAGTGCAACAAATTTTTGTTTTCAAAAATAATCAAGAACAAGTTGATGTTCACATTGTCAATTCGAGGGCGCTGAATCCGAATCTGAGCTTACTTTTCTACGTACACGTCAGGAGTTTGCAAAAAAAAGCATTTTAAATTTTTGAAATATATGTTTTATTGAAAATTCTCATATGATGGTTTGGTGCGGTTACACACTGTGAACCACCACCATTTCAAAAATATAATCAGCTTTAATGACGCTTACTTGTGTTGCATTAAAGAGAATGCTTAGCATAACTGATATCTATAGTACAAGAATCAAAATACGCAGCATCGTTACATAATGTTACTGTTAATTTTAAAAAACTTACAATAGACCGCACAGTGAATCCCTCTCTTCTTCTCTTCAAATTCTTGAACTATAGGGAAGCTATCCGAGCTTTCCCTAATCACACCGCTGGCTTTACACACATCTTATTGCTTTGTACTATATATATTAAGGTTGAAATTTCGATACATTAAATTATCACAGGCTTCCACAAACCAACGACCACAATTATTTACTCGACGATGCAGCCAGATAATACAGCCAAACGGAGCAATCGCAAAATGAAATTTTCCCAAGTTCGTTTGCAATCTACAAACTCACTCTTCAAAACTACAACATTGAACCAAATCACCGAACTACTGGATCACTAAACGACTGAAAGAATACAAATTTACAAGATCTCAATCTCTCCGCGATTTACAATAGTGTGCTCGCCACGTGTAAGTGAACCAATCAAATTTCATTGGAATCATTGCACGAGGTCCGCCGATAAGCATGATTAATTTCACAGGGAACACCGCCGTAAAACAGACCGCAAACAATAGAATTAATTACGAGACTTCCAAAAGACTTCTATACAGTTAATTAACTTTTTCGAATTACAGTGCGAGTTCTATTTTATTTTTTATGATTTTAACAGTTACAACATATTATACAATACAATCACAAATCGCTTGGCAAAAATAATGACAAAATAATGAAAGATTTACGTCATCAAATATACAAAAATGAGTAGAAGTTGACACAGTGAAACATCACAAAAATATTTTGAAAGCATCCCCATAAAACATTTCCCTTTAAATCTTTTTTTAATGATAGCAACATCTTGATGGAATCTTTCGCCGTGTTCATCTGAAACATCTCCCAAATTTTCGTGAAAAAAATTTAAATACGATTCCAAAAAATGCACCTTAAAGCAACATTTTACAACTTAGTACATCATAATTATGTAATACATTGGCAACAACATCTTCAAAATTTTCAATTTTGTGTGAACCGAAAAACCTGAAAAAACACTTCCATGCTTCCAGTTCATTGGTGTTCACCATTTTATCAAACTCTTGGTTGAGCAACAACTTCCATATTTCTGGACCAACAAAAACACCTTCCTTTATCTTTGCCATCGGCAAGTGAAGGAAACAAGTTTGCAAGAAATTAAAAACTTCAAAGTCTTTATCCAAAGCTTTGACGAATTGCTTGAACAAACCTAACTTAATATGAAAAGGAAATAGAATAATTTTGTTCGCAGGAACCAAAGGTATGATCATGACATTATGATGATCAGCTTCAGTTTTTTAGCCTCATAGGCCACTGCTCCTTTTTGTAGTGTTTGCTACGAGTTCTGAAATCTCACAAGCACAAAAAACACAGCACTTTGTGTAGCCCAATTTAAAACCTCTCGGTAAAGCTATGATTTTTAAATCGGAACACACAAACCATCTGCTTTTCTCACATTCTATTCAAGATAAACTGCAAAATGTTGTAGATTTCTTTTAGGAATGTTGAATATGCGATTGTATACCAATGCTTTCAAACAGTGCAAGAATATCATTATAATAGCAAAGCTCACCATCTGTAGAAAAGAAGTTAGATGAACGCTTAGACCTTTGACGATAAAAATTAACTTTTGTTCCAGGAGAAAGCAAGTTCTACTGCTGCAAGCGTGATCCCAAAACTTCCCTTTTACCTTCTGGAAGATTTAAGTGCCGAACAAGATCATTCAGATCTTCTTGTGTAATCAAATGTGATATACCTTTGCTTTGACAAGTTTCCAATCTGTACCTGGGCTTTCAGAACATGTCAAAGTTTTTTGTCTAATATTGAAAGACTGGTTGGAGGTATGTATGAGCAAATCAACAGAATATTTAACAAATAGGTCTGGATATTAGATATTCTTTCTGGCTTTATGGCTGTGAACTTGTATGTTGGTAAGGAGAAATAACAATCTATGACATGATCCTTCTGCTCTCTCCAAACCATAGGTACTGCAAATCCTAAAGAAACATTTTTTTTCAGCAAACCATCTGTAAATTCTGCTACTGCAGTTCACACAGCAAAAAATGTGAAGCCCAATGTTTTTCCTGATCACCAACGGCACAACCAAAATAAGAATAGCCTAATACAAACTTTGGACTTTTGAGGTTAAATTTCGGAGCATAAAATTTGGAACGCTTAACTAATTTCAGAATAAAAAGTACAGCCAATATATTTTGAAACATTGTTTTATTAAGGACGTTTCGGAATTACAACTCATTCCATCATCAACTGCATAAAACTAAATAATTAATTGTAAATTTGAAAATTTAAATTTAGATAATTTCTGACGTAAAGAATAAAATATTGCCAACATATACTACTAAATAAAACGGAGTTATCTGCGCGTAACTTTTAAAATTAAATTGATTCAACATTCTTCTTTTTCTTTCGGCCTTTCTCTTCAATCAGGGGTAGCCACAGCGTATCATTTTTCTCCAAACCGTCCTGTTTTCAGCGTCCGTCTCCCTCGCACCAACTTCCCCATATCTTCTTTCACTACATCTAAAAATCTTCTCTATGGTCTCCCTCTTTTCCTCTTTCCTGGTAACTCCATTTCCATCATCTTTCTTCCTACGTACTGTTGGTATCTCCTCATGACATGTCCATACCAACTCAGCCTGCCCTCCCTCATCTTCATTCCTAACCGTTCTACCTTAACTGTACCTTTGATGTACTCGTTTCTAATCTTGTCTTTTCTCGTCATTCCCATGGCGAACCTCAACATTTTCATCTCTACAACTTCCATCTCTTCCACTTGTTTCTTTGTGATTGCCACCGTCTCAAGTCCATACATCATTGCTGGTCTCACCACTGAACTGTACACTTTTCCTTTTACTCTAGCTCAGCGTGGTTTAACTACGGGCCCGCGGAACCAATTTGTGCGGCCCGCGGAATCATTTCACAGAATTTAAGCCTTGTCGATTGTAAGCGGCAGCAACCTTCTATAAAAAGGCATGGTAAGCTAATGGGACAGAATCTAGGGTTGAGACCGTTTCCAAGTGAAGGCTTTTTTTTAGAGAACACCATGATTTTGGGACAAAATAGGGAAAATTGGACGCTGATTTCAAGTAAAGACCTTTTTTTTTTAGAGAACACCATGATTTTGGGACAAAAATAGAGAAAATTGGACGCTGATTTCAAGTAAAGACCTTTTTTTTTTAGAGAACACCATGATTTTGGGACAAAAATAGAGAAAATTGGACGCTGATTTCAAGTAAAGACCTTTTTTTTTTAGAGAACACCATGATTTTGACACAAAAATAGGGAAAATTGGATGCTAATTTCAAGTGAAGACGTTTTTTTTAGAGAACACCATGATTTGGAACAATTTCTAGCCGGCTGAGGCCCACAAGCTCGAACAATTTCGAAAAGTGGCCCGCAAGGTGAAGAAGTTGGACCACCCTGGCTTAGACTACCAGACTGGGTAACAAATCCATTCTTAGATGCCAAGAGTGAGGAAACAGGAGTGGCAGAGGAAAAAATAGTTTCACTCCAAAACAACATTGAGCTATGGCCAATGTTCAAGAAATCATATCAAGATTTTTGCTCACAAAAAATCTCTGATTTCTATCCAGTACTGTGGAACAAGGTAAAGATCTATTTCATTGCCTTTCCAATATCATATTTGGTAGAACGGGCTTCAGTGCAGTTGCCTTACTTCTGTCCAAGCAAAGGAACAGACTTAAAATTACTGAATGTGGGGATCTGCGATTTTTTCTTAGTGAGTTCCAACCCGATGTGGAGAAACTAGTATCGCTGCACCAAGTACACCCATCCCATTAGCAGTGATTGTGAAAATTAAATATGATACTTTATTAAATAAAATATTATTTTGGAAATACTTTGCGTTTAATATTGTTCTTTTCAATTTGAAACAAACAAACAAAAAAGGGCTTGCATGTGTTTATTAGCGGTAATTTTGAAGATTATATAACATGGTTAATTGAATTATTTTAATTTTGAAATAAATATTTTACGTATAATATTCTTTTCACTTGAAAAAGAAGTGAAGGGGGCGCTGGAAATCGATCTCGAAACTAAGGGAGCGCCAGAGTGTTTTGGGAAACACTGCACTAAATCTATTCATTTTGAATAAGTTATTTGTGACTGAAGGTAAAAAAGTTATTTGTTAAGCTCTGCCAAGCTCTATTTGCAAAAAGTTAAATTTATTTTGCCAAAAGTTATTTGCCAAGCTTTGCCAAGCTCTTTTTGCCAAAGGTTTAAATTCATTTTGCCAAAAGTTATTTGCCAAGCTTTGCCAAGCTCTGTTTTCCAAAAGTTATTTGCCAAGCTGTTTTTGCCAAGCTTTATTTTCCAAAAGTTACTATTTTGCCCAAAGTTAATTGCCAAGCTCAGAAACTTTAAATAGATTTTCAAGATTGATTTTAAACATTAAGTAAGAATGGTCAAGTCAATCAACAAGCAATTGCCGACAGACCTGTTTCGTCCTTGTTAGAACTCGTCAGGATAATATACTGTAGCTTGTTCGGCAATTGCTTGTTGATTGACTTGACCATTCTTACTTAATGTTTGCAATGGAACTGCAGGATTTAGCTTGACTTTACCCGATCCGTGTTAGCTGACTCGATAATGTGGTCAGCATATAGTAACCACCGCCAGTATGTCCTTGCGGCTTAGCGGTGTATCGCAATTGCGCTGGTAGTGCATTGTTTTCATTGATTTTAAAACCGGACATTTATCAGATAAAGCAAATAATCAGATATTTTAAAATTTCTAGATCAAATTGTAATTGTCTTCAGTTGGTCAAGAAATATCTTCTAAGTACACTTTAGAGAGGGAGTATACTTTTTTCAACCATACCACAATTATATACAGCAACACTAGACATTCATACCAAAATAAAACAAAAAGAAACCATAAACGTTTTCGGCTTACATAAGCTAGCCCTCTTCACATGAATAAAATGTTAAGAAATTTTTCCTTCTAATTTAAAAATCGAGGTCAACGACCTGATTACGTGTTGTTTATCAAATTTGTCTTACGATTTTTTCATAAAAGAAATTGTTGAATAATTGATTAAAAATGCAAACGCAAAATAGCAACGGCAAAGCCAAGATACACCACGCAAAATCCAAATAACAGAAATTACAATCTAAAATACGGTGGTCCAACTTCTTCACTCTTGCGGGCCACTTTTCGAAATTGTTCGAGCTTGTGGGCCTCAGCCGGCTAGAAATTGTTCCAAATCATAGTGTTCTTTAAAAAAAAAAAAGGTCTTCACTTAAAATCAGCATCCAATTTTCCCTATTTTTGTCCCAAAATCATGGTGTTCTCTAAAAAAAAGGTCTTCACTTGGAAACGGTCTCAACCCTAGATTCTGTCCCATTAGCTTACCATGCCTTTTTATAGAAGGTTGCCGCCGCTCACAATCGACAAGGCTTAAATTTTGTGAAATGGTTCCGCGGGCCCGTAGTTGGACCACGCTGATCTAAAATATATTTAACAAAAAGGATGATCCATTCGCAAATAATTGTGGATTAAGTCCAGAGTTATGTTTTTTGATTAATAAAGCTTCATGATTTTTAGTTTCAAAATTACAATTATAATTTTTAATTATCTTAAACGAATTTACGTTGTATTTGGTAGTAGCACAAATAATGTAAGATATAATATGATCTATAAGGGAGCTTTCAGCTTTCAAATGAAAGCCCAAGTGTTCACCCATCCTAATGCTCAAATGACGGGTTGACATACCAATGTAAGTTAAGCTCGAATTACAAGAACAAGAAAACTGATTTGTAATATTCGAGCAGAGTACAGACGGAACAAGAGTCTTCAATTGCAAATAATGTGATACTTTAAAAGTTTTATACAGAAGATTTATTTTCAAAATTAATTTAAGTTTAGAGCGAACAATATTTTGTAATTTGTTGATAAACCGTCTTGAGTCATGGCCAAAATATAGAATATTAAGATTATAAATATGATCCCGACATGCAGAATGGGAATATAAAAATTTTTCATTAAACTTTATTGTATATCAGTTTTTTTTTCGTGTGATTCGAGCTTGACTTGCATAGATATGACAACCCGTCATTTGAACATTAGGTTGAATGAACACTTGGGCTTTCATTTGAAAACTAAAAGTTCCCTAAAAATCATATTATGTCTTGCGAACGTAAATTCGTTTAAGTAAATAATGTAATTGTAATTTTGAAACTAAAAATCACGTAGCTTTGTTAATCAAAAAACATAACTCTGGACTTAATCGATAATTAAATTATTTGCGAAAGGATTATCGTTTTTATTAAATATATTTTAGATTTTTATTTCTGTTATTTGGATTTTGCATTGTGCATCGGCTTTGCGGTTGTTATTTTGCGTTTGCATTTTTAATCAATTATTCAATAATTTGTGCAGTAAATTTTGTGATTAGGCTATACAGTTTTGCATTTGTATTCAATTGTCATGTTTGCCATTAATTTTATTTGTCCTTGCTCTTACGAAATACTCTTATGGTTATTATATTTGAGGGTGGCAGTGGACATCGAAGACTGTATTGACATTTCTGCTGTTTCCATTGCAAAAGTGCATAAATAATGTTACTCTTCTTTTACTTAAAATGCTGTAACTCTTCCTTTACTTTGTTTAAAAAGAAAGCAAATACAGAGCTTTTAAAACTCTTTGCATGAAACAAGAATATGCGCATAACACTTCAATCTCACTTTTTTCTTTTCTTCTTTTGCTTTCTTTGGTGGACCTTTTCGAAGTCGTTCAATTGTTTCGAGTCTTCGCATTGTTACCACTCGTGGTAACCATTGGTTCTATAAATTTGGTTTGTTAAAATTTCTGTCAAAAAACTTCTTTCAACAACTCACTTTTCTTAAATCAATAAGATTTTTGAGCAATAATTTTACTCGTAATGAAATTTTGTTTTCTGCTATTATCCTGTTGAATTCCGTGAAATATTGATCCATCAAATGCTGCAACAACAGAAAACGATTACAATTAAAATAATCGAAATTAGCATGAAGTTTACTCTTACTTTTCCATTCAAGTGATCCAATCGTTTACTAATTCTTGAAAACAAAACACACAACGCTTCAAGATGCTTTTCTTTGTGACTTCGCAACATGAAGTTGATAAAGTTTTCATGCATGACTTCTTCTGATAACATTTGAAGTCTAAACAATTCGCCGATGAAACAAATAATTCCAACTACCCGATCTCGCTCATTCGACGTGTGAATCTCTAAAACTTTTTTTAGTTGCTTTTTTTCTTCCTGAAAAATCCAAAACACATGATTAAATTAGCTTTCTTTTTTATTTGAATAAAAAAATTTGAATTGACTATAAAATGAAGAGTCAGACAAAGAAACTGTATGTTTTTCGTACAGAGCTCAATACAGTGATGTAGAAAGTTATAAATTCATTGATTTTTTTAATTTTGTACCATTAACGATTTGTTTTAATATAGACAGAGCAATCGAATCATAATTGTCGGTAAAAAAAGCACATCTTCAAACGCACCACATGATCGGCTTCGTCAATCTTTTTTTGTAAATCATGAAGAATGCTTTGAGACGGGGATTCTTTTTCAAGCTCTATCTGACAGCGTTCAAGCAAAATCGTCCGGACAATGAGTGACGAAGAAGCAGGAAGTTGTATTTTTCCGTCGATACTTGGCGTCAAGACAGTGTGCCGGGATATAACGCGACACATTTTGGCGTACACTTTACTGTACAAAGGCGCTTTTATAGCCTGTAATTAATAACAAATTTCAATGAAATGCAAATTTCAAATATTTTTCATTGCGGAGAAGTCTGTGTCATATTGTAAGACGAAGTTTATTTGTTTAACATTATCATTTGTCATTTTTTAAAATCAAGTAACAAATGGTTGTTCTTTGCAATTCTTTTTTGAAGACCAAGATGAAGGCAAACTGTTATCAACTAGCAAAAATAAATAAATTTGAAAATATACTACATACAAAGATATATTTATGCTGAGCGTTGAATAGAGTCCAAGAGGTACCTTTAAACTGATGTCCGGATTCAAATAAAAACATTATTTTTGTGTATACTTAAGGCAAAAAATTGTTTTTGAGCTTCACTTTTGCTGTCTACATTTCTGAAGCAACTCACATAGCTGGTAGCTGAGACGACTGATGTTGGGGTGCTGGTGCAAACACTGCGTACAGCTGTCTTGTTTCTGGTCTCTCATCTACTCGACTACTGAAACTGCTCAAAGTCTGCGCGCGCACGCACATGCTTGCCTTATAAAAGATGTTTCCAGCTTTTGCAAATCTACTTCTATTCAAAAGCAAACAAGATTTATCGGACGAAAATTTCTTTATGCAGTATTAACAAATTTTTTATTTTCTTTCTATTTTTACGGCGAAGCTGAAATAAAAGAAATTTATACTGATAAACAATATCTCGAAAGACACCTTGCAAATTATTACTGGACGTTTGCGTCCTACTCGAAGGACTATCTACCAATTCTTTCAGACATCCATCCAGCTAAGCTCTGTCGACTAGGAGGGAAACCTTCTTTGGCTAACCATGGGATTTTTTACTGTAATCATCCATATAGTGCATGGTATATTAAACAGACACTGGGAAAGAGAGAATAAGATCTAGACGCCCGTTTGTGCCAGCTGCGCAGAACTAGGCATTTGTGCGGCTCAGTGGACAAACTATAAATGGAACACGAAGTACTGTACGAGCACGTCCTGGTTCCGTGCTTTCATTTTCAGGACCAGTACCAGCCGCAATGAAATGAGCTTGCCCAGAACAGCAGAGGTTGAGCTCAATCACCTGAGAATTGTTGTTGGGCGGTTTCATTCAATCATGCACAAATTGGGTCTCCCTTCTTCACGGGATTACGACTACGGCAGCAATGAACACATCGCAGATCACGTCCTAACAGTGTACCTCATAGATCAAGAACCAGATGAGGAACGAGGTCTAACAGTTTTGATTGACAAAAACCAATGTTTCGCTAGTAAGATTTATTTCGGGTAGCATTGTAGACTGGCAGTAAAAGAATAAACCTTCAGGCGTCACTCCTGTCTGTGTCTGACCCCAAGTGAATGCTCTTTCGTACAACATGATCTTGCAATTCAAATCGCAATTCATTTAATCTATTTCTCTTTTACTAATCTTGCGAGGTTTTCAGTTAGATGCTTCCCCGGAATTGCCCTAGAATTTTTTACCTAATCTCAGCAAAAATCAACCATTTAACGACTATAGAAATAATGATTATAAATGGAAGTAGGTTAATTTTTATAAAATATTTTATAATTCAGTAAATTACTGTTTCCACTATCAAGTGTGCGACTTCACACAATCGAATGTCGGTGTTGATGGGTAGCTTTTTGATTTTCTTTTTGAAAACTTTATAGTTTTGAGAAGTCACTTTGTTCAGGAATGAGCGAACCTTCCCCAACAATTCCTGAAAAAAATTATTTCAAATTTAACTCAGGCAAGCTGCAAAATCGATCAGACTGTAAGTTTTACGATATGTAATCAAAATGATCAGTAAGAATTTTAATAACATTTTGAAAATCTTTGGCGATTACTTTGATGTAAATGTAAATGTACTCGCATAAGACTTGATTGTTTTGTTGCCATACTTTATTTATAATATCATTATTATTGACCAGAAGATTCTATAATAAAAGTCAACAGATAAAAAAGTATTTTTCACTTGTGTGAAACAACATAACAAAGATTAAAATAATTTTTGAATTAAGTAGCACACTCACATCAAGTTTTACTTCTTGATTCTCAAGTTTGCATAGGATACCTTCCCAATAATCATTTGTTTGAATAAAGTTTTGTTTCCAAGTTTTTGATTGTTTTGAAGTCGTCTTTGATTGACAGTTACTGTAAGCTGGACAAGCTTTCTTTGAAATTGGATCTCTAGGCATCTAATAAGAGGGGAAATTGATTATGCGCTATTCTAATGGTTTCCAACCTTTCTACGCTAGCGAACCGGTAAAACTTTATGAAATCTTCACGGACCGACAACAAAAAATTGTAGTGAATAGAACTAATATTTGAAATCTTTTGGTTAACCAAAATTGTCATTGCGTAATATAATGCCAGAAATTGGGATAGGCTATATATTTAAGAAAATTTACAACAAAATGACAATCGAATTAACTCAAACAACAAAACGTCAATCCATTTACTTACATAATCGATGGTAATGTGAAATTTGCTGCTGTTTCGCTGCCAGTATGCGAGGCAAGCGAGGCATAGAAAAAGTTTCTGAAACACGTAGTTTTGTTTGTTGTGCTTTGAATAAAAGTGATGAGAAAGTTGTCGTTTTCCAGCGTCGTTGGAGAGAATTTGGGTTCATATTAAACATAAGAGCCGTGGCGATTCTTCACTACAGGGTGCTATATTAAAATTAAGCTCTAAGTATTTTTTGTTGTACTCTCTTACAAATTTCCCTTTTCGTTTCTTACTTTCTTCTGTGACAATCAACTTATTTGAGTATGCTCTTTTTGCAGTTTTCCTACATTTGCAATAAATGCAATAATGGCTTTAATAGGGTGCCAGCGGTGCGGTCGCACCGGCCCCCCCTAAAATAGATCAAGAAGTCGCCCCCCCTACACAAGAAATTGCTCTATTTTTACAAAGGAGCATTAGGATGTTAATGTCAGGTCAAAAAAGGAGAAAAAAATTCCTCCGTATTGATGACATTTTATGCAATCTATACTACTACAATTCGATGTGAAACTTGAAGTGACATCATATACTACTGCTACTACAAAATCAGACCTTTTTTTTAGAGAACGCATTGATTTTTGGAGAAAAATGGGAAACCTGAGACGAATTTGAAGTGAAGACCTTTTTTTTTTAGAACATCATGATTTTTGGAGGAAAATTGGGAAACCTGAGACGAATTTCAAGTAATGACCTTTTTTATGACTTACCTTTCATACGCTAAAACCTGGTTCAGCTACTTTTTTTTAGGACACAAAATAATGGCCCCCCCATACTTTTTTTGCACCGGGCCTCCCTTTTTGTAAGGCTATCACTGAATAAGTGTACTGATACTTGCTTCATTTCCATTTTGAAAATTACCTGTTTCAAAAGTCTTACTTTTAAGGCCCGTTTCCACTACGAGCGTGGAAAAGATCATTTTTTGTTTGTTTTATTGATTTTTTTTGCACTCGCTTCAATTTTAACCGCTCGCTTCAATCGAAGATCAATAAAAGAAACAAAAATGCTCTTTTCCACGCCCGTAGTGGAAACGGGCCTTTATCCTTCTTGTTTAACAACACGATACCTTGTGGTTTCATTGATTTCATATTAATCTTTCTTCAGTTTTACAAGACCAGCTATAGCAGCACCTTAAAAGTAAAGAATGGCTTTGAATTAAAACGTTTTGAAAGCTAGGCGCAGTTTATGATGAAACAACTCGTAAACGGCACAAAACTTAGGTTATTGGAAGGTCAACCTTTATTGTTTAACAATTTTACATTATCAAGGAAGGCGAGATACGCTAGTTTACTGCTGTGAATTGGTCAAGGCTAAAATGAGTTTTACAGAAGTAACAACTTTGCATTGCTTATGATTCCGTATTAAAATTAGCTTGGCAGAAAGAAAAATACATTGCGGACCGGCAATAAAAATTAGGCGGACCGGCGCTTGGAAACCGCTGCGCTATTCCATGTCAAATTATCTTAAGAAAAATTTGACTACTTTCGATTTTTTTATGAAAATACGTAAAGTATTGAATAATTCTTTATCTAACCATAACTCCTGTTTTTAAATTGTATATCCGTATTATTTTAGGTTCAAAAGAAATACGAGACTTTAATTTTTTCTTTTAATTCACTATTTGTGCTACACTGTTAAAAAACATCAGAAGAAAAGTTGCAAAATTCCGCAAACATCAAAAACGCCGACTGCAATGATCAAAGAACTCGCAGCAGTTTTTTTAACAGTGTATATTTTACTATTTTTGATCGCAACTTTTTTTGTTTTTTCTCACTTTTAAAAAGCTAATACCTCAATTAAAATATCTCAGCAGGACCTTCCCAGTGACGTTAAATTGAATAGTGTAGACTTTAGATTCTAATTTTTTGAATTTATAATTTCTTCTGAACTTTAACAAAAATTAAATTTATGAGTCTCTTTATCAAATGGCAGTATCAAATTTAATAAATTATATCTCAAAAACTTTAATAATTTTTTTGAAAAGTGTCTTGGATCAATGTGATTATTATTGTAAGTGGGGTTTCTAAATAACTTAACCTTTTACTATTTTTGTGCAGTAGAGTCATTCCTTGTCAAATCATCCAAAAAAAAATTATTTATGGCATTAAAATTTTCTGAAAACTTTTGGAAAAGATTTAATCATGTTCTATATTAGCCAAGCTAAATATCAAGTAACTCCCATTTTTAGTTTCTTAGTTATAAAGGTTTTAAAAAATCGCGTTTTCGGGCATTAAATTACCCTATTTTGCAGTTTTTGCTTGTATCATGTTGAATTTTAGACAAATTTGATTTATTAAGACGTCAATAGAAAGCTCTTGGTGAAATTATGTACAAAACTATTTGACAAATCCAAAACGCTATATTTCTCACAAAATTTAAAAACAATTTTTTTTTTTGAACACGAATTTTTCAAAAAGAGCTTTAGATTAAAAATTTGGTTGGATTTTTTGGGATTTCGTTCTAAAAACTTGAAAAGTTTGTAGAAAATCAAAATGTGTGGTGGCTTGATATTACGAGGGGGTAAAAAAGGGTCAAAGCTCTTCTTTTTCCACTTTATCTCCAAATGTGATAAGTCATGCGACATGTCATAATGTGACATACATCATTCTTAACTAATCAAAAGTGGTCGGTCAAGATCTAACAAGCAAGCACAGACAGGCCTGTTTTGTTCTGATTAGGGCTCATTAGGATGCCTTAGCTTGATGCTGATCTCAAAACCCATTAAGTAAAATACTTAACCAGCTTACAAAATTTCTTATTTGTGTTTTGCAAGACCACAAAAGTCAGTTTTGGACCAGTGTACGCTAGGCAGGTACGCACAAAAGTTGTGTTCTTTCAGCGTTTTTTCTCGGCTCCTAAACCACCGTGAAGGCATACTGTACTTGCAGCTTACCACTTCGTTAACCAATTTAGTTAACCTGCATGCAGTGGTGGATATTCCAATTTAGGGGCCCGAGGCAAGAATTTTCAAAAATTCATGTTGTCTGAGAAAAAAAGAGGTCTGACCTGGGCTTGGATATTTTTCTCCCAAAATCAAAGTGTTCTCTAAAAAAAAAAGGTCTTCACTCCAAATCGTCCACTGAGCGAATCCAAAACTGTATATGCTGTTTTCAAGTGGGGGCCCTTAAAATCGAGGGGGGCCCCCAAAAAAAGAGGGGGCCTGAGGCGACTGCCTCATTCGCCTCACCCAATATCCACCACTGCCTGCATGTTAAGGAAAACATTGCCTTATCCTGATGAATGCTATGAACCCTAATGAGGACGAAACAGGCTTGTCTGTGCTTGCTTGTTGTTAGATTTTGACCGATTACTCTTGATCACTATATTGGAAAGGAAATGTCTTTCTTATCATGGAGGTTAGCTGCATTGGTTAACGAAGTGGTACAGCTGCAAATATGCCATCTCAGTTTTTGACCAAAATGACATTGCGTGATTTTCATCAACATTTGAATACTTATAAGTGAAAGCAATCTTAAAAAAACCACACATTCATGAAGACAAGAGGAAAAAATATCAATTTAAAAGTTGCTTAAAATCATACTTCGAATATTACTTCAAATTGTATAACGTTTCTGCAAACAAGTGAAATTTGGTCACTGATTTTTCGCATAGGATAAAAACATTTTTCAATTCGTTTACCGGTTACGTAAATATTTCTTACAAGAAAAACCGTTAATATACCAAAGCTACGGTAAAATTGCAACAATAGACTGGAACAGTTTTCCGATTATTTTGCTAGCGTAAAGCTTTTTATTTATAAGCTCGTCCTTTATACTTACATTCTTGATTTTAAAATCTACTTCTTCTCTATCTATTATCTACTATCTAAAATCTATTATCTAAAATGTACTTACTTATTTTAGAAGCCGGCAGCGTGGTTAAGTGGTTAAGAACGCCGGGATTGTGATCAACATGGCTTCGGTTCAAAACCTACTTGCGCCCCTCTGTTATGTCGTTAAAAAAAGACACTTTACAGCATTTTCCCCTACTTGGCTGTCTTGGCAAGCGGTTCTAAACTTCAGTCATATCTCTATACGAAACTAAAAAACCAAAGTCATATCTTTATAAAAATAAAAATTCAACCAGACAACAATACCTTGGCATCTCCGGAAGCAGGTCGAGGTAATTACTTGCCCTATATGTAGCGTCTCCGTCCCTTTCCTTCGAGTCAGGAAGATAAATATGCAAATGAAGTAAAAAAAAATCTCCAGTTTTTACTGTCGTCCACTCTCTTTATCTTTTTTGTTATTGGTTTTGTAACTACCGCTCTTAATGCAAATAAAGTAAAGCCGAAAGACATAAATTAGAGATTATAAAACTATAACCTCTCACATGTTGGTTTAAAGTTTCGTATGAAAATGGTCATTAAGCTGTGATGCAAAAACCTTTTTCCAGTTTTATAATGACTTTCGCAAAATAGATGCCACCCAGAAGTGCTTTTTGATCTCAATTTGGAATAAAAAAATAAAAACTTTATGTGGTCTCTAATTGGTTTCTACGAAACAAGTTTTAGTTCAATTTTTGTTATTCTTTGTACCCATAAAAAGGACGAAATGGGGTCTGCAGTTCCCATACACTTCAAAAGTGTTTGGTCCGAAATAACTTCTTCGTCGTAGAGAGAGTCAAAAAGCGTTCTTATCACATCTAAAAAGAAAAAAAAGCTTTGTGAAAGAAGAAAATTACTATTTAAGGTATGTTTTTAAAAGTTTCTTTTATTTAATTGACTTCCGACATTCAGCTTTCATTACTTTTAAAAATTTATTTCTGCCTCCGGCGCGATAAATCTGGATTCGATCCTAGCCCAGCCAATCTGAGCCAGTAGTTGCCAGAATTGGTTATATTCCCACCGCGCATTTGGTTACGTTACATTGATGATACTTTTGTTGTGCTAAAGAAAACCGAGGTGGTATCTTTTCATAAATTTATAAATAATATTGAAGAAAGTATTAAATTTACGGTCGAACAAGAAGTTGATAATGCTATTCCGTTTTTAGATGTGTTAATAATTCGTAACAATGGTCAACTAAATACAAAAGCCTATAGAAAACCTACACATACAACTAGATATTTAAATTTTAATTCATGTCATAATTTTTCTCAAAAAGTTGGTTTGGTTAAAACATTATTGTTTCGCGCTAAATCTAAATTAATTACAAATTATCGAGATAAAATCAATGAAGTTAAATTTATTTGTAATGCTTTACGTGATAATGATTACCCAGATTGGTTATTGAATAAAATGAAAAAAGAAATTAAGCATAAAAAAGTTAATAAAAGTGTTTGCATGAGTGAAAAAATATCTAACTATGTCGGTTTACCATATATTAAAGGTTTTAGTGATGAAATGTCTAGAATTTTGAAAAAATTTAATATTAATGTGTATACTTACCCTTATGAAACAATTGGAAATATTTTACCAAAAATAAAAGACTCTGTGGATGATATACATAAGCGTGGTGCAATTTATAAAATTCCGTGTAAAGATTGTTCGAATGTATATGTTGGTGAAACGGGCAGATGTTTTAATACTCGCTTATCGGAACATAAACGTGATTTGAAACCGATTAATTTGGCTAAATTAAAAGAAGACGATTTAAATAAAAAGACTGCATTGGTTAAGCATTGTTTTAATTGTGAACATAGGATTGATTTTGGTAATTTTGAAATATTGAATTATAACATTGACTATGATAAACGAAAATTTTTAGAATCATTATTTATATATTAAGAATACAAAAAATTCAATAAATGATAAAGATCGTAATGTTTTTCCAAAAATATACAGCAATATAAAAAATCTCAACCAATGTGGGTTTTCAACCTGTTGAATTTGTTTCTGTTGCACGAAGTAATTATTAAATTGTTATGTTTGTTCGCTTCTCACCTTGTGTTTGTTGGTTTGTGTTTTTAACTTCTTGGTTTTTTTTAAATACGGTGCGCGTTGTGTTCTGCTTTTACCTGATGAAGTCCGCCCGATGTAACGGACGAAACGTCGTTGAGTTTTTCTTTAACAAATATATTACGCCTTCTGTATTTGTTGAAGTTTTACTTGCCTCTGATTCTACCAGAAGAGCAAATGAATTTTAAAATAAGGAATGTTAATTTTTAACGTAGTTTTCGTTTTCATCTCATGTTGGCGCCGGAACAACAAAGTCTTGCAGAAATAGTTTTACAAACACGGGTTTTGTTTGGAAAAATTTTTCACTGGGTTTCCAGCAATCAAACTTACTCGGGGATTGTTTTTGAGCAGCGAACAACTTCTTCAGCGCTTGAACAACTTGCAATTCAGACGCTTTGTCCTTCACGAAAGTTTTTAAGAGTGGACATCTCGATGACAAATAAATCTTGCTAACTTCCGCGTCTGCCAACGAAAGTTTGATGAAAAATTTATTGTCGTGTTTGTCAGCTAAGTATTGTATTCACCTTGAAGAATCGCTTCGTTGGAGATTGCCGTGGTTAAAGCGGTAATGAAATCCGGTTGGGAGTTATCGTTGAACGGAATGTTGGATTCGATCCAGTCGAAAATAGGATCGTTGGTCGGGTGTCGGTCGAATTGCTCAGTTAAGAGGAAAACGAGTTCGTCAAAGCAGAAGTGTTTTGACTTCGTGTTACTTGGTTTGGCTTTCGACTCGACATCTAAATCAAATATCAGATATAATAATGACTAACCGTAGGATGAAAAAAGTTTTGGTTCAAGAACACAAAAAGTGCATGATGTGAAAAGTGATTGGCTGAGTTTAATTTTGAAATTTTGAAAATTTGTAAGCGATTTTAAAGCAAGGATTCAAAATTTGAAAACTGAACAAGCCATCTTTTTTTACAACCCACAAAAACAGAAGTTGGACGTACCTACAGAAAGTGATTTTTCTTTTCTATCTTCGTTCAAAAAAGATTCATCTTGTTTTTCAATACTTGTCCTTGTGGTGTTCGTGCAAGGATTTACTTGGCTGCGATGACTATCCGAACAAGTTTCCATTATGCTATGACAGTCGCATTTCTGCTTATTTTTGTCTCGGCCAAATCCTTTGGTCTGTTCAGTGGTTATCAACCTGATTGGAATTTCTCCCTAAAGAAGAATTTCAAGATTACAGGCTAGAAATTTTACTTTAAAATTTTGCTTTTCATGAACTTTTTGCATTTTAACAATTTAACTTAAAGAATTTCGTAAGAAAGGCATAGGAAAAAGGACTTTTTAACGAAAAAATTTGATTTGAAACGTTGCGATCCTTTTACCTTTCTTTTTTTTTGTTTGAAGAAAAAAAGTGAAAGAAAAGCTTTCAAAAAAAACAAGCAAATGCGCATAGCACTCAATCTTACTTTTTTCTTTTTTCTTTTTTTTTTCCTTGGTGAATCTTGTTGAAACTGTTCAATTGCTTTGGGTCTTCGTACAGCAATTACCGGTGGCGACCACTCGTTCTATAATTTTGTGAGTTAAAATTTCTCTAAATGCTTTCTTTCTTATTTTTTTATTTTTTTTTTTTATTTTAATCTCTATATTTATCCTCCTGACTCGCAGGAAAGCGACGGAGGCGCTATACATAGGGTAGGCAATTACCCCGACCTGCTTCCGGAGATGCCAAGATATTGCTGTCCGCTTGTAATTTAGTAGAGATATTACTGTAATTTAGAACTGCTTGTCAAGACCACCAAGCAGGGGAAAGTGCCGTAAAGTGTTTTTCCCAAGAACACAACAGAATGGCGCAAGTGGGTTTTGAACCGAGACCATGTTGATTATCAGTCCGGTGCGTTAACCACCCGACCACGCTGCCGACAACAATTCACTTCCTTTAAATTAATATGATTTGCAACTGACGTCAACATTCAGACTTAAAAAAAGGTTAGGCATAAAAACGCGATACGGTAAAATTTTACAACAATAAATTACTGTATTACACTATTTGTAATATTCTGCTTACGCCCAGCATACAATTAGAAACGCGTTTCCCATTTGTACCATATCTAATAAATTGGCATTAGCTTATTCAAAACTTAATTTTACCCGAATAAAAAATGCAGTTTAGTATTTTTGCAAAGTTAAACATGAGACATAGGTATAAAGTTTAAAACTGTCGGTACTCACTACAGAACTGCCAACTTTTAAGTCTACCATAGTTTTCCTAGGTAAGCCTGGAGACATGGTTGACTGACTTGAAGTTTTTGTGAAAAAAAATTGAAATTGTTGCTTGTTTTCAGAGAAAGCTTGATCAAGATCCAGAGCTTTTGCTTTCAACACAGCCATTTCAAGGCTTAGTTCTCGATTTTGCAGTAAATATTGTCGTGCATGTGGGGACGCGAGACCGTTTATAAACGCATCTCGAATCATATCTTTCTTGTTTTCTTCACTGGTTAC
Organism: Diplosoma virens; assembly: GCA_963680785.1. Classification (NCBI taxonomy): domain Eukaryota; kingdom Metazoa; phylum Chordata; class Ascidiacea; order Aplousobranchia; family Didemnidae; genus Diplosoma; species Diplosoma virens. Next base: position 23,081,538 of record OY796885.1, on the reverse strand, counting down.
CGAGCGAAAATTGCATTCATCGGCAAATGTTTGAAGTTTAAGCAAAAAGTCGTCCGTTGTCTCTCCCGATTCTTGCTTGGCTGAAATCAATAAATGTCTTGAAAAAACTTCCCCCAGTACCTTGCAGTACAGATTTTCTAATGTTGTAATAGCTGACTCGTACGTTTCACTTCGTTTTATGTACTGAAATGCGTGGCAAGAAACCGAATGAGTTAAAATTTTTAACTTGTCCTGTCTTGTTTTGGGCGGCAAAGAACAAGCTTCGTTTTCCAAATAATTTTCAAAGGTTTTTCGCCACTCCCGCCATTCTTCACACGAAGATGCTGAGTTTGGATCAATGCTCAGCAATGGTGGATGCTTAGGATGATCCATTCTATGACATAATTACAAAAAAAGTATGCTAATATTAAAATTTTTTCACTTGATCAAAAACACAAAACAAAGGTGATGTTTGCACAAAAAGAAATTGTTTGAAGCCTATGCAGAATAAGACAATAGCCGCTATACAAATATGTAAAATGTCAAATAGTTATAAATAGCTATATCAGAGTGCACAGAATACAAGTGATTTTTGAGCGTCGCCGCTGATAAGCAACGTTTCCTCTAAGAGCTTACTTAGTGTGAGCGGAATGAAAGGCCGTGCGAGCAGTGGTGGATATTCAAATTTAGGGGCCCGAGGTAAGGATTTTTAAAAATTGATTTTCAGTAAAAAAGAAAGAGTTTTGATCTCGTCTTGCACTTTTTTTTTTAACTATGCTGATAAGTGTCATTAGTCAAACTCTAATCCAATTACGCAAGCAAAAAACAAAAAATCGCAAGCGCTTCCACGACAAAACAATTTTAAGTCGTAAGCCAAAATACAACAAAAAATTGTGAAAAATTAAACTTTAATGACTTAGTTTCTTCTGCGGATGGGGAAAACTTAAAAATGGAGATACCAACTACATTGCCGGATATATACAATGTATATCTAGTAACCAGGCCATCAGGTTTGGGTCCACGACTGGCAGGTCCCGTGTTCTACCCAAGACTGTGGAGCCAGAGTCTGGAGTTTGAAGAAATTTTAGGCTCTGAAGCTGGAGCCGGAGTGAAGCTAAATATTTTAAAAAGGTGGAGCTGGAGCCAGTCAATTTTGAATATTTGATGTCATTTGGAAATGGGAATTAAATTACCTTAAAAATTTTATTTAAGTATGCTTTAACCAAATTTAATATTTGTTTACTGTGCAAATATTTCATTTAAGAGTTATGGTCACTTTTAGAATGAAACATTTCCAAAAAAAATTGAGTATTATATTCGATCAAAGCACACATAAATAAACTACTTAAATTAAGTTTTATTCTTTTCTAATATATTAGGTTGTCCAGAAGAAATATCGTATTTTAAGGAATAAAAATGATTATAAAGCGACATTCCTTTCCGAACAACTTAATTTATGGAGTTTACGGCATCGCCATGGTGTATAATTTTTTCTTTTTTGATAATATATCCTTTTTTTTAATAATTTTTTTCTTAAAAATTACAATAACTATGCATTGACAAAACAAACAACTTTTAATGATTTCTTCAGTATAAACTCAGACTGCCAACATAGTTCAAAACATCTTCAGTTTAAATCTCCAAATGTCATCTCTAAATAAAAATGATTACAATATTTATTCGTGCCATGCTTTATTCCAGTGGTCGGCAACCACCGGGCCGCGGCCCAGTACCGGTCCGTGAGGAGTTCGTTGCCGGGCCTCGTACTTTTCCGGATTAAATGCTTTAAAACATTTTTGTAACGTTAGAGCAGTGGTCGGCAACCTGTGGGCCTTTTAGCAATTTTTCGTAGGCCGCAGGCTATTTGGTTTTACAAAGTCTTTGTGGGCCGCATGCTAGCCGTACGTGCATGGTAGTTTTAAATGCGTAGTGTAGTGAAAAAAATGGAAAAATTTGAGACGAAATGGAAGTGAAGACCTTTTTTTTTTTTTTTAAAGATCACCATAATTTTGGGAAAAAAAAGAGAGAAATTTGAGACGAAATGGAAGTGAAGACCTTGTTTTTTTTTTAGAGATGACCATGATTTTGGGAAGAAAAATAGAGAAATTCGAGACGAAATAGAAGTGAAGACCTTTCTTTTTTTTTAGAGATTACCATTATTTTTGGAGGAAGTGGCGAAGTCGGAGAAGAAATCTCGGAAACTTTCTGCGTACGCCACTGCCACTGTATGTTTCAAGTGTACTGCTAGGCCTTTAATAATTTTTTATAGATAGAATTTGGGCCTCATAAAAAAAGGTTGCCGACCACTGCTTTAATCAATGAATATTTTTATTTTATTTATTTATTTATCTCAGACCCAAAAGCGTCCATATATGCACACACACGCAAAAAAAAAAAAAAAAGAAAAAAAAATATCAACCCTAAAAGATGCACAATAAAAAAATACAAGTTTAAAACAAAGTTCGCACAAAATATTGGTAATAAAACGATTTATACCATAAGTCCGATGACATTAATGACATAATAAAAATATTTTGGGAGTTTATACAACGATTAGTGAAAGAAAAAATATATTTTCTAATTAGAGCATCGAAGGTATCAATATTTGATTGTACTTGATGGTTACGAGCACTAACACATCGAGGTATGTGGTGCAAAATTCTATAAGAATCATTGTAAGCAACACGTAATCGACTGAAGATAATTACACCATAAGTGGCTTCCATAAAATGGCATGCAAAAATGTTTAAATAAGTAATTTTTTACTTCCAAGCTGCACTTACTAAATTGCTATTTCAATTTATTTGCTGAGCAATAGAGTGATTTAACCTGCCTTTGAATATCAATGTCATCAGTAAGATCACTGCTAATATGCAACCCAAGATATTTTACCGATTGAACAAAACTGATTTCTGAATTATCCATCAATAGCTTAGGAGAGGAAGATAGATTGAAATTTTTTGGTGCAAACAACATGCCAAATGATTTGTTACAATTAAATAACATTTTATGTGACTGGGCGTAATTGTAGCATGCATTTAAAAGATCTTGAAGACCAACTAAACTAGGACTAAATAGACAAATGTCATCAGCAAACATTATATGATTTAGGCAGTAATTTCCAACATAACACCCAGATTTAATAGTGTTTAAATTAGAAGTCAGATAGTGTTTAAATTAGAAGTCAGAATAAAGCAAGCCCAATTAAAGATAAGATTTTTCCAATCCCGGGATTTTGTTTAGTTTTATTCTGTATTGTGACTTTTCTGCATGGTTTTTTTATACTGATTCCAAAAATGTGCATAAAAATTTTTTTGGTTAAATGGCTTGGGAGCTATTTGCTGTTGCTTAACAATGACTTTTTACAAAAATGATGAAAATCATTTTAAAGACACCTTTCCTTTTAAAATAGTTTAATAGGCTCTAAATTGTCTAACAAAACTTTTTAAACTGAAACTGTTAAAAAAAAAATTTTGAAATTGGTCTATTATTATTAGAGTTATAACCGTTTAAACATACAAATTGTGTGGTCACGCATGACTGATTTTTGTTTATTTCTTATCACATGGTGCTGAAAAAGTGCTGAAAATTACTGCTATCATGTTTTTAGGAGCAAGAAATTTAAAAAATGCATTAAAATGTATGTTAGAGAAACAGCAAAACAGTTACTCAAAAATTAATTTTAAAAGTCATGCATGAATGATTTTAGCGAGCATTTTATACCCAGCATTACCTATGTATTTTTATCAAGCATGATATGGCAAAAAGTGGGCTAAGACAGCTTAACTTGTACATTGTAACCTTTAGCAATGCATTTCAGGCTTTATAATAGATCAGTTATTGTGCTCTTTATACTCTATAGCAGGGGTGGGCACGCTTTTTGGACCGCGGGCCAAAAATTTTTTAAACTTTGACAAGCGGGCCGGACTATGTGAATGCATGAAACGGACACGAATGTTAAGCTGTAGCACAGTTTATTAACGGCTGTTCACAATAATAAACCAGTTATAAATGATAAAAAATCTTGCTTTAATGTTACATTTAATTGCAGTCTTTAAGCCACGTTTTTCTTTACCAAAGTATCAAAATCTGGGGTTAGTTTAGTTGTCGCGATTGTTAAAACAGATTTTAGGTGAGCATCAGTTAATCGAAATCTGTGGTTTGATTTGTTAAAATTCATCAAGCTGAAAGTCTGTTCACAAATATACGTTGAGCCAAAGAGAACCAACATTCTCTGCGCCATCTTTCGTATATTCAGGAACGTAGCATCATTTAATGAAGCGTAAACTTCATTCAGCTTCACGACTTGGAACTTCTCTTTCAAAAGATGTTCCCTCTGAAGGTAAATCAATTCCAATTGCAACTCCTGTGGTGCTGTCACAGCAATTTGAGATAGGGGGCTGAGATAATATTAAATGATTTTTGGAGTTTTTTAAAATCTATGGCAAAATTCTTGATGCAGATTATCCAGTAATTTGTATTTATTTACATGTTTAGAAGCTTTTTTCATAGTCACTAAAGTGGGGAAATGTATAAACGAATTGCTTAGCAATTGCTCTGAGAATAAAGTCAGTTTAGATTTAAAAGCTTTAACATTCGTGTACATTTCGTGAGCGAAGAGATCTTTCCCTTGCAACTTCGTATTCAAGTCATTCATGCGTGTCAATATGTCTGCTGCAAAAGCAAATCTCCGTCTTCTAGTTCAGGAAAGTCATCCCCTTTTCCGATTAACTTCAAAAATGAGCAAACGGCCTCTTTAAGTACCCAGACGCGTTTACATGCTTTTCCCAAACTTAACCAGCGCACATGAAAATGGTAAAGCAAGTCCTGGTGATCAGAATCGATTTCCCCGAGAAACTTTATTAACTGTCGATGGTGAAGTCCTCTTCCTTTTATGCAGTTGATCAGTTTTACCACTGCCTTCACTACATGATTAAGCTGCAGTACAGACTTACACAAGGTTTCTTGATGGATGATGCAGTGCAAAAAAGTTATATCCATGTCAGGGTTTTTCTCTTTCATCTTATCTTGAAGTCTTTTCAGCTGTCCAATGTTTTTTCCTGTCAGGTTTGGCGATCCATCAATGGTTACATTTATGAGTTTGCTCCAAGGTAGTTTAAACTTGTCAATCACACTTGATATTTTGATGAAAAGGTCCTCTCCTCGTGTTCGTCCCTTTAGTGATTCCATCGCTAAAAGCTCTTCTGTTATCTCAAAATTGTCATTAATCCCTCTGATAAAAATCAAAATCTGGGCGGTGTTTTTTATGTCATTGCTTTCATCCAATGCTAGAGAATAATATGCAAATGATTCTACTGTTCCTTTTAACTCGCTAGCTAAGTGCTCGTCAATTTGTTCTACATGCCGAGTTACTGTTCAGCGTGATAAACTAATTTGTTCATATTTACTCTTTGTATCTGGACACAAAGACCTGGTGTCTCTAACACTGCTTGATAATGCTTGATAAACTCTCCATCGGAAAACGGCTTGCTTGCTTTAGCTATTTTGAAAGCAAGTAAAAAGCTTGCCTTGGTGATTGACTGATGAGCGACACTTGCTGAAAAAGACTATTTTATTGAATCCTGAAATTTACTGCTAGTCTCTGTGCAGCAGCTTCTCGTTGTTGTGTTGAGTGGCTTTCAAGATAGTTAGCATGGTTGCTGATAAAATGGCGACGGATGTTGTATTCTTCTAAACAGCAATGCTTTTTTGGCATATAAGACATACCGCAGTTGATTCTACTTTTGTAAAAAATTACTTGGTGTCCATTCTGATTTGAAAGCTCCGCGCTCGCTATCAATTTTTCGCTTCTTCACACTCATCATTGTATTGTTTGCATGTCCTACAACGTATATCGTTTTTTACTGCATTTTTTTCAGCTTTTATTGTGTTTTTGTGCTTTGATTTGTGCTGTTGCGGCTGAGAAACAAAAAAAACATACATACATACATACATGCATTTTAATTAAATTATTTAATAGACTAACAATTTAGCTAGCTAGAAACAATAAATCTTATTTAGCATTCTACATTAAAACTGACAAGCTTAACTTAATTATTTAACAATATACCAATGGTAAGAACTGGCGTTAGCCAACAATATTACATAATAACTAGTTGTAAGGCTTGCAAAAGCTAGCTTATAGCTATTTCTTTCAATCTTAATTATTTAAAGCTTGACATTCACAAACCTTACAAAACTTTACTAAAAAAGCTTTACTGTAATTCTGTAGGTTAATACTAGAATTAAACGCTTTCGTTCTACCTACAATTAATTAACCGCATGCATATTGTTTTTGTTTACTTAGCATTTTTAACATCAACAACTTTGCCAGTCTAGTCCTGTAGCTTAATATCTTGATCTGGATGTCAAGCATGTGATTAAACTAGAACAGTGTGGTCCAAGGCTAAGAGCATGAAGGGCCGCATTAAGGTTTGAAAAAGCTTCGCGGGCCGCAAAGATAAAATTTAGGTCAGGGTGGTCCAACTTCTGCACTCTTGTGGGCCACTTTTTAAAATTATTTGAGTTTTCGGGCCTCAACTGACTAAAAACGCTTATTTTCGTCTCAAAATCAGGGTGTTCTCTAAAAACAAAAGGTCTTCAACTGGAATCGATCTCTGAAATTCCTATTTTGGTCCCAAAATCAGGGTGTTCTCTTAAAAAAAAAAAAAAAAGGTCTTCAACTGGAATCGATCTCTGAAATTCCTATTTTGGTTCCAAAACCAGGGTGTTCTCCAAAAAAAAAAAAAAGGTCTTCAACTGGAATCGATCTCTGAAAATTCCTATTTTGGTTCCAAAACCAGGGTGTTCTCCAAAAAAAAAAAAAGGTCTTCAACTGGAATCGATCTCTCAAATTCCTATTTTGGTTCCAAAACCAGGGTGTTCTCCAAAAAAAAAAAAAAGGTCTTCAATTGGAATCGATCTATGAAGTTCCTATTTTCGTCCCAAAATCATAGCGTTGTTCAAAAAAAAAAAGGTTGCCGCTGCTTGTAATCGACAAGACTTGTGCAAAATTGTTCCGCGGGCCGCACAAATTCCATAGTTGGACCACGCTGAACTAGAAGCCACGAATAAATTTCAGCAATTGTTTAACTGTGATGTAACAAACGCTTAGTTAAGACAAAAGAATTACAGGCTTAAACAAAGAAACTTCAACAAGATCAATTGATTCGTATTTTCTTCAGCGCCCCCTGCCTTCACACATATTTCGATTTTCTTTTAACATTACCGTGTCTCTGTATTATAAAATTTATGTTTGTGTGTTTGGCAAAATAAATATATTCGTTATTCGTATGCTTGTGCGATAAGAAATAAACAAAAATCAGTCATGCGTGACCACCAACCTTATTTTTTTATTTTTTATTTTTATCTCTATATTTATCCTCCTGACTTGCAGGAAAGCGACGGAGGCGCTATACATAGGGTAAGCAATTACC